>CM035123.1:119009347-119609347 GCA_020205555.1 Panax stipuleanatus
GGTATTGGATGGTATGATCGTAATCTTTCAACAGCACAAGCCAACGTCGTTGCCGCATGTTGAGTTCCTTCTGAGTGAAGAAATATTTAAGGCTCTTATGATCCGTATAAATCTCCACTTTCTCTCCGTACAGGTAGTGTCTCCAGATCTTCAACGCGGAAAACGACAGCTGCCAACTTTAGATCATGAGTAGGATAATTCCTCTCATATTCTTTCAGTTGTCGCGAGGCATAGGCTATGACTTTTCCATGTTGCATGGAACACATCCTAACCCTTTGCCCGAAGCATCGCTGTAGATAACAAATCCATCCGAACCAGATGGTATTGTCAGAACAGGTGCCGAGATAAGTCTTCTCTTGAGCTCTTGGAAGCTCTTCTCGCATTCCTTGCTCCAAACGAATAAAACAGGAGCACCCCAAGGAGACGTACTAGAACGAATAAACCGATGTCTAACAACTCCTGTAATTGGACCTTAACTCCTGAAGTTCAATAGGAGCCATTCGATATGGGGTTTAGAATAGGTTTTGTACCAGCTCAAGTTCAATAAAGAATTCAACTTCAAGTTCTGGGGGTAGACCGGGAAGTTCTTCGAGAAATACATCAGGAAACTCATTAACAACGAAATATTATTTAGATCTGATGTATTCTGGTTTAGATCAGTGACATGAGCTAAGAAAACTTGACATCTATTTTCAATAAACGAATAGCCTTGTGATTTGAAATGATATTGACTGATTTTAGTGGTTTGGTGGTTTTGGATTCGCACAACAGGTTGATTAGGAATATGAAAACTAACAACCTTACGAAAACAATCAATTTTGGCATGGTAAGTGGTTAACCAGTCAATTCCTAAAATCACGTCAAATGCAAGTATTTTCAAAGATATAAGATCAACAGGTATGGTAAGGGTACCAATCTGAATCAAGCAAGATTTGTAAACTGTGGATGTAACAAAGGTTTCTCCCAACGGAGTTTCAACAAATAAGTCAAAGTCTAATTTATCAGAAGTCAAGTTCAAACGTTGAGCACAAGCAGATGAAATAAAAGAATGGGTAGCACCGGTATCTAACAAGGTGTAAACTTCGCAAGAGTTTATGATCAGCTTACCCGTAATCACCTCGTGTGGGTTCCTCGCGTTTTGGGCTGTCACGACAAACGCTCTTCCAGAAATTACCGACTTTGACTTTCCGAAACCGCCTTTGAATCACCACCCCCGCTGGATTTGGTTTCGCAACAGGACAATCTCGAGCTATATGTCCTTCTTTTCCACAGTTATAACATGCTGTGAATTATTGTGGGCAGTTTGGGCTGATGTGTCCCTCTTTCCCGCACTTATAGCATACGACCGGTGGTCGTTCTCCTCCCCTAGAAACAGTTGATGCTGGTGCTGATGTTGACGTCTTCACGTTCTCATTGTTGTACCTTCTCTTCTTGAAATCTCCTTTCGATTCGCTTTTTCTACTATCATGGCCACGATTACTACCGGAGTGGTTACCGCTTCGGTCATACTTTCCTCCTCGCTGGTTGTCATTGCTCCGATGACTGCTGCCACCGGTACAACCTTGGTTGTGGTCCCTCGGTTGAACATAATCATTATCTCGTTCTAACAACTGGGCCTTGTTCACTACATCCGAATATAGAAAAATTTATGAGAAATGAGGTATTGACGTATTTCGGGTTTCAAACCTCTTAGAAACATCCGCGTCATACGTTCCTCATTCTCCACCAAATGAGGTGCAAACCTGGACAACTCCGCGAACTTAGCCTCGTACTGGGATACCGTTATGTTGTTTTGTTCCAGTCTGATAAAATCTACCTCCTTCATATGACGAATACTTTCAGGAAAGTACTTGTCATTGAACAGTTTTTAGAACACTTCCCAAGACATCTTGAGTGCGGCAGACTGGGTATGCTTCACAGATTTCTACCAGTAATCTGCCTCTCCACGGAACATAAACGTGGCGAATGGAACCTTCTGTTCCTCCGCGCATCCCAAAACATCAAATATCTTGGTAATTTATTTAATCCACGTCTCCGCCTTGATTGGATCTGGCTTGCCCAAAAATTCTGGTGGTCCCAATTCTTTGAACTGCTTAGCAGTAACAATTCGCGTGTTGTTATTATCTCCACCTGTATTTTGCACACGAGTCTCTCTCGTCTGGTTTTGCATGAACTGCAAAAAACTTCTAAACATCTCATCGTTTATCGTCTGACCAGCGTTGTTTTCAGGATGAATATTGCCTTCTTGTTGCACGTTTTCCTGGTTAGTGATTAAAGGTGTCTCCACGGTCTCATTCACTTCGTTGTTAACATTCTCAGCTGCCATTCTCAAATACTGCCATAAAACAAGGGTTAATTAAACAAATAACATCTCAAATATTAACCCTATGCTCCGACTGACCAATTAAATACCACATAAGCTTAGGTAGAACATACTAGTGAAGGATTTACTCGTCTCTCCCATCCTAGTTCTATTCCCCGATCTCCGCCAGAGATCATATCCCTAAGCTCTGATACCAACTGTGACGCCTCCAGAATAGGTCCAGTCAACCCAACCCATTCTGAGTCGCCAAATACATGGTACAGAATTTAAATACAAACTTTTATATCACACGGTCGTGCAAAATACGACCACACAACTGTGAGTGTCAATACTAATATGTAGAAGATATTAATATTCAAACTAAGTCCTCATTACAATTATTATCACACTATTTATTAAAAATAGTGAGGACTACTACTGCTCTAACTCGAACCATCACTCTGTCCCCCGACTAGTTTCCGCAAAATTCTCATTTCCTGAAGAGGACAACAGATGAAAAGGGTGAGCTCAACTAGCTCAATAAATAATATTACGACTAAGATAATGGAAAATAAATTATCGTTAGTCTTCAATAAATCAGATAAAATATAATGGACAACCAATTTTAGATCAATATTCGCAGCGAAAATAACCGTTTATTAGAAGAGTTAAGCAGAGAATGAAGTCTACTATCTTCTGTGATTTAAAAGTCCATCATCAATATTTTATCCCTGTAACATCAATCAATAGACATCTCGAATCAATATTCATCTTTGCACTACAGGCCAAAGATATTCATTTGTATCACCAGTGGTCATGTTCATCTCAACACCTGTCATCTTTGCACTACGGCCAAAGATATTCATCAGGTAATCATTCATCTTTGCTCTACAGGCCAAAGAAATTCAGTTATATCACCTTTTAGGACTGAGGATGATGAAAAATCATATAAATAACAAATCCAGTGAAATAAATGATAAAATTAAGGATTCGCAATCTAATTTATCCAAGTTCAAGAATACTCTAAAATTCAAGAATAAAGCTTAAAACTTAGATCCAATCAAAGATAGTAACCATAACAAGCAACTTGGATAAATAGAAAAAAATTTAATTTTTTCATAAATAGTGTCGTATACGTGAATAGTGCCGTATACGTGAATAGTAACTCCGAAGGAAAAAGTAAGAATTTCATAATAAAATCCATGTCAATATTTTGGTATAATGATATTGAAAAGAATAATATCATTTACGAAAGAAAATAACATCCCTTACCTCAAAAGAATAGTACTTCTGACTAGTATATCGGATATAAGGCTGAAGAAAGTTTGCACTGAATAGTAACACTCAAAATATTTAAATACTCATAAAAATACGCTCGATATTATAGAGAGAGAAAACTTCTAATTCTGGTGTGATTTTCAATTCTAACCTAAGCACCCTATTTATAGGAAAAGCTTAGGATGCCAAAATAGACTTTTGAATAAAATAATATTTTTAAAAAAAAATATTCCGGCCGCCTCTTGAAATTTCAAAAGCCATCAGCCACCACACCAACCAAAAGTGGGGCCCACCCTTTTATTAAAAAAATATTTATTTTTCGAAACTTCAATAATTTATAATAAATAGCCCCTTTGTCAGAAAAATACAGATTCTATGTCTTTCTCATAGAAAATTTAATTCTCTACAACTTTGTAGAAGGAAGTTTTTCTAAATTCCAAACATAAATTATCCGAAATTCATAAACGGATGATTTTTCACACCAAAATACTGATAAAAACACATCAGCGCTAATTCCTTCTCTTATGTTCATAAAATAAATATTTCCTTATCATATAAATCAATAATTAATTATTCACAAATAAGATTATAGAACTACAATATTGACAACCAGGTTATTCCCAGGAAAGAGGTGGTCTTCCGATAAGGACTTCTCTTTACTGGCGCGCAATTAAATAACCCCTCCTAGATAGAACTTTCTTAGACATTGTCAATAATGCTATCTAATAATATTATTCAAATAATATGAATTATTGAGTTGATAATGTGAAATACTGTGCAGTGATAATTATTGAATCAATAATACAAAATATCAACTGTAGCCATTATTGAATCAATTATATAAAATAGCAACGTAGCAGTTATTGAATTAATAAAATATCATGCAATTATTGAATCAATAATATAAAATATTGAACAGTAATTACTGTAACAATAATTGAGTAAGTGCCTTCTCCCGTAAGACTCAATAATTCGAAATACTGTGCAATACCGTGTGCTACTGTGCAACACCGCGTATTACTGTATTTTAATCACCGGGTATTTCAACAGTACTAACGGTAAAAACTACGCCGTTATTTTATAAAAAGGTTATTTCTGTCGCTTTCTATATCCGACAGTTATTCCGTTGTGGGGCCCACAAATAGCTGCTCCGTCGTACGAATATTCCCCGACAACAAGAATATTTCATGACCAAACGAATATTCCCCGACAATAAGAATATTTTATAACCACTTGCTCATTTTAAAATATTTGCACATTTTACCCATAACTTTTCATATTTATTAAAACAACACCTTACTGTTTTGAAATAATATATATAAAAAAATTAAATCTTTATTCATAAAAGTTGGGGTCTTACAATCTGCATGACGAGTGACGGCAAGTCACAAAAAATAGCTCAGAGAACCTAAGTCCTTCATAGCAAACTCAGAGGCAAGGAGAGACATGATAGACTTTCGAAGAGCATCTGATGAGACAATAAGTATAATGTCATCAACATAAAGTAGAATATATGCAATGTCGTTGCCATGATGATAAATGAAGAGAGAATGATCACATTTGCTGTGATAAAAACCAATAATGGTAACAAAATCTGTAAACCGCTGGTACCAAGCACGAGGTGCTTGCTTGAGGCCGTAAAGAGACTTCTTTAGCAAACAAACATAATCTGGATGAGTATGATCTTTGAATCCCATAGATTGATGCATATATACTGTTTCATTGAGATGGCCATGTAAGAAAGCATTCTTGACATCCAGTTGATGAATAGGCCAAGATTTAGACAAAGAAATGCTCAATACAGTTCGAATGGTAGCCGGTTTGACCACCGGGCTAAAAGTCTCCTCACAATCAACTTCAATCTGCTGAGACCTGCCATCACCAACAAGACGGGCTTTGTGCCGCTCAAAAGAACCATCAGATATCATTTTATGCCAAAAAAATCCACATAGAACGAATTATATTCAGATCAGGTGGACGGGGTACTAACTCCCACGTCTTATTTTTAATTAGAGCATGATATTCATCCAATATGGCCGATTTCCAATTCGGGTCATTGAGAGCACTCACTGGGTTCCGTGGCAAAGGTGAAACAGATGTGGTAGTGGTAGCACTCAAGTTGAATTGGCGTTTAGGCTTAAAGATCCCATGTTGGCTACGAGTGGCCATACGTTGGGATGGCAGATTCGGTTGGGGCTGTAGTCTTGCTTGTGTGGCTGGACTCGGTGGAAGTGGGCTCGGTGGAAGTTGGTCTTGATGTGATGATTAGGCCGGTTGAGGAGATTGGGTTGGTGAGAGAATTGGTTGTGGGGCTTGAGGCATATGCGGAGTAGGCTGATTTTGCATGTAGTGTAGTAGGAGTGGTGAAATTTCAGAATCCAAAAAATCATACGAGGTGGTTGAGGGAGTATGTAAATTGGAGAATGGGAATTAAGTCTCATCAAAAATTACATGCCTCGAAATGATTATTTTTCTGCTCGACAAGTCATAACATTTATAGCCCCGATGATTAGGAGGATAGCCCAAAAAAACACAAGGTGTAAAGCGGGCTTGCATTTTGTTAATGGTAGTGGAAGGAAAGAGAGGGTAACATAGACACCTAAATACCCGAAGGTGAGAGTAAGATGGATTTTTCTGATATAGAATTTGAGCGGGAGATTTGTACCCTAATACCTTAGTTGGAAGAATGTTAAGGAGGTAAGTTGCCATTTGTAAGGCATGATGCCAAAAAGATGAAGGCATGGAAGAATGGGCAAGCAATGTACGAATGATATTATTAATGGACTTTATTTTTCGTTCCGCTTTACCATTTTGAGGTGAAGTATGTGGGCAAGAAAATCGAAATTGCATGCCATTTGATTCACAAAATTTTCTAAATGGACCATTATCAAACTCTCGCCCATTGTCACATTGAAAGTTTTTGATTTCCCTTTCAAATTGTGTTCGTATGAATGCCTTAAAGGATTGAAAGATGGAGTAAACCTGTGACTTGTGAGAGATTGGAAAAGTTCATAGAAAATTACTGTAATTGTCAAGAAAGAAGACATAATAACGGTGCCCACATGAACTTAAAATAGGAGATGTCCATAAATCACTGTGAACAATATCAAAAGGCATAGTAGTAAAAGATAAAGAGTCATGAAATGGCAACTTAATGTGCTTCCCAAGGGGACAAGAATGGCAGAAAGAGTTACGAGCCTTATTACATTTAATAAAATTGCTACTACAAAGAGAGCAAAGAACAGTATATCTCGGATGACCTAGGCGAGAATGCAATAAACTAGGAGAAACAATAGCAAAAGCGGAGGGTGGTGTGGCCCGATTTTTGGTGGTGATAGGATAGAGTTCTCCCGAGCTCTCACATCTCATTAGATGCCTCCCCGTCTGTAAATCGTTCACAGAAAACCTAAACGGATCAAATTCAATTGAAACCATATTATCAGTAGTGAATTTTCGAACAGAAATAAGATTTTTGATGAGGTTTGGAGCATGGAGTACGTTGTCTAGGACAATAATACCATGATTTTTGCTCAAATTAAAATACGACGTGAGAGTACCTTCATTTGTCGTCATGTGAGAGGTAGCACCAGTGTCCATGTACCAATGTTCATCCGGTTAAGATAGAGAAAGTGTGTGCATCGCGACGACGATGTCGGTGGGAGCATAGCCAACACTTGGAGGGGCGGCTGACATTTGATATGCTTGATGTGGCCTCGGTCCAAGCACTCCTGCTTGTCTTGGTGGACGCTGCTGCCACGGTGACGTCGGATATAGGCAGGGCGGTGTTGCCCACGGCTGTGGCGTCCAGGCGGCCCAAGGAGGGTACTGCCACTGCTGGGCAGACCACTTTTGCTACTGTGATTGTTGTGGCGGGATGCCACGCCCTCCACCACGGCCTCCACGTCCACGATTGTTGCCGCCTTTACCGCGATTATTGCCCTTCTTGCCGCGATTGTTGTTGTGTCGACTGTGCGAAGAACCACCTTGCTGAGCAGTGGATCCATGGCTGGGAGTAGTATCATCCGCCGGTGGTTGAGGAGCCGCAAATAGGGTAGTGCTGGACTCCCGTGCTGCTCGCTTCACCATGCTTGTTTCCTCTAAAACGAGCATTGAACGAGCCTTAGAGAAAGGGGGAAGCGGATCACTTTGTTGAATCAAAGTAGCGACTCCACTATAGGCATCGTTCAGGCCAGCGACCATCTGAAGAACTAATCTTTGGTTCGAGACTGGCGCCCCGACATTCTTGAGTTGATCGGCAAGCATCTTTAGCCTTTGACAATATGTACTCACGTTGGGAAAATCGTCCAGGTGAGGATGAGTGAATTGATTTTCGAGATGAACGGCTCTCGAATTTTTGTTGTCATGGAACAAATTCGCCAAACGGTTCCAAGCATCCATGGCCGTGTCATCAGGTTCAATAATAGTACGGAGGAGATCATTGGAAATTGTCCCATAAATCCATTGCAAAACAATAGCATCAAGCCGAGACCAAAAGTCAGTATCGGACTCCTTGATCGAAGAAGATGGCTTGGCCGTGTTGGTGGTGGAAGGAGGGAGGATGTGATCTAATACTTGATAAGCACGCTCATGGATTTTGAATAGGGCAACCCACGAATTGTATTGAGAGTTTTCCATGTCTAACATGATAGGTATGAAGTTCTTCACATTGTTGACAGCTAAAGCCGGATGAAACTTCGCTGGCTCGGAAATGGTGGAGGATGGCGGTGGTTGCTCGGCCATGATGAGCAGAGGAGAGGGGCTGTATGGAGGGAGGTGGACGGTTGCACAAAAGAGGTAAGGAGGATATAGAACCTAGGCTCTGATACCATGTGAGAATGTAATCCGTGTCTTTCTCATTAGCATTGGTCAAATATATATACAATGCATATGCCATATTATAGGCCATATTCTAGGCAATATTCTAGGCTACAATACAGGAAGATTCTAGGCAATATTCTAGGCTACAATACAGAAAAATATATATACAAAAAGATTACTTTACATAATCTAACAATTATATCTCTAGTCACCGCATCCGATCCACATCCAAATCATGATGATCAGATTTTTTGACACCAGTAAATCTACACCGGCTCAGCCAAATTCATCAACTTATTTTCTGCGTGCAATTAAAAACATAAAGAGTACTTGCGTTGCTTATGTAATTGGCTATGGCAGCATTTAGTTTAGTTTTGTGTGAGTATGACTTCCCCATAAATAAAAATCATCAAACGCATGCACACTAAATTTTAAGACTACTACTCAAACCACTACCTGACTTATTGAACAAGTGCCTTCAAGTCCTTTATCTGTAGGCTACATTCCACAGATGATGATTAAGTAAGCTTACACTGCTCTGTCGTTAAAATTTAACCGTGCATGCATGACAAACAAAAGCAATAACCTCAACCTAATGACTTAATGAATGGGCTGGATTTTGAATTACTTCCACTTAATTAATGCATGCATTATCAATGAGCAAATTGACGATATTGCTTGTAATTAGTGAATGAAACTGACCTCGTCAATACTTAATTTTGGTCGTTATATATATATGTCAACTTTGTTGCTAATTAAAGCACAGTTCATACTCACACTTCAATTATACACAAGCAAGCAAGCAAGCGCGGACTGAAAATTAACCATCTTTGCCGTAACATCTTAGTACTCCGTCCCGTTTTCAGTTCGTGAATTGATATTTTCATGAGAAAATTTGATACTTCTACAAGAAATGGGACCCTAAGGACTTGTGAAAATATCAAAAAATTTCTTGTAAGAATAACAATTCCTTTTTACTAGTTCATACTTTGCATTCGTGACAGCTTTTTAAATGTGTCCAAATATTAGTAATATGTGTGTATATGGTATATGGATACACACACAATTAATAGAGGTTATATATATATATATCTGTTCGTAACTAAAGACTAAAGAGAGAGGATAGTAGTAGGTGACGTCACAAAAAAGATGCTCAAAGGTACATATAAATATGAAAAACGTCGTCGGGCAATCCATAATATGACCGGCCATATATTTTAATTCTTTATATGGAAAAAAGTTCCCATATCATAAATTTCATAATGTTAGTACTAGTACTGTGTAATTATTTTACAACTGCACAAATTAATTACTTGCTCTGGATTCATCATAATTTGGAGTCTCAGCCCAATTTTAGGATCAAATTTGTCAGTTTGTGAGGCTTAAAAACACAGAAAAAGAAAAAAAAATATAAAGGATATTCTACTTTACAATGGAAGAAAGTCGGTGCATTATTCTGAAATATACGCATCCATTTTTGTTGCGGATTTAGGGCCTGTGGGGTTAAATCACTCTTTTGCTACTAAAGAATTGGTTTTTTTTAGGATTAACTCAACTAGACTAATTAAACTTTTTTTAACAATAAGCTAGCATCCAATATGGTGTCACGTAGTTTTGCCGTTAACTTTTAACTGTCTTAAACGATTTTTCTAATTTTTGTAGAAAAATTATAGTTCAATGAGTTGACTGTAAAAAAAATTAGTTCAATTATATATAAATGTAGATTGAGGTCAGTTCAGTGGTCAAAAGATGATTTAATCCGGAGTATGTGGGATAATGTGTTATGATGATGAATTTGTGATCGAGTGAAATGCGTTAGAAAGTGATATAAGCCAAGGATTTTAAATGATTCCTGCTACCTATTTTTAATGAAAGAATTATAAGACAGAGAAGGGAGAAAAGAGTGGTTATTCAAGGCAAACCAACCTCCTAGTGCAAAAAAATATATATTGAATTAATTTTATGATGTCCCAAACAAAACACATGCAGGCTGCGACTGCTGCAAAAACAACTCCTACTAAAATGCAGCAACTAGCAACACTACTTACTAAACAAAAGCTACTAGTTGGAACATAATTATTCAACAATTAACCACTACAAACTAAATACTAGGACTTATGAACAACTAAAACAACCACTACAAACTAAATATTAGGACTTATGAACAACTACTAGTAAAGACTAGGACTTCAACCCAACAATTAAAACTTAGTCAGCCAGCCTTTTTATTATAACAGTAAAAATTAAATGACTAGCAATATGAGGTACATTAGTTGTAATCTTAAATTATATATGCAATATATAGTTAATGATATGTGGTTGTTATGTTTCAACAATTACAGCTGGTCTCAAATCCAAATAAAGGAGGAGGGTTGCGTTAGGTTTTGACAACTAGCTAATTTCAGTATAACCGTAACCATGCATACAAACTTTAATTCGAGAGCATTGATGTACGTAATTAATTTAGTACTAAATTAAAGAAAAAAGGAAATGAAACCCAAAGAAAAGCATACATAACATATTCATGTTCACATGATGGATGAGCTGTGTATAGCTAAAGTTCGTTTAACAAGTGCAAATCTCTACTGCATTTAATTAATTTGTTTCAAAATGGCTGAATCAAAAGCACCATACATATATATATGGATGCTTTTTATAATTCTCTGTTAGCACATAATTAAACACATCATAATTTAAAGTAATTTTCTAATTTTAGCTTCTGTTCAATAGTTTCGTGCGACTCTTATATTGCTATAAATTATGCCCAAACTCCTACGCAAAACTAATTAATAATATTATCAATTCGTTTTACCTAATTAATTCTTAAAACCGACTGTGTCCTGCAGTCCTGCATACTGTATTAATGGGAGTGGTTAGTATGAAATTCAAAAATTAGTAAGTTGGTTAATTGGCCAATAGAGTGCTGACACGCGAGGAGAGAGAACATCTTCCCGTTTGCGTGTCAGCACTCTATTGACCAATTGACCAACTTACTAATTTTTAAACTTCATACTAACGGGATCGTATATTAACATATAAGGCACAAGAAGAAGGACTCTCTGTCAACTGAAACAAGTATATATATATGTTGAATCCAGTACGTACTTTATCTAGCCGTCTATATTTATATATTTCTCCAGCTGTAAACAGAAACCATATAACATACAGATTTGTTTATTTATTTTCAAATATATATATAAGAGTAGTTATTCGAAATAAGTCGATATCTCCTTTCACGCTAGAGACTATAGCATACGATGATATTGATTCGTGATGGAAAATCTGAAAAAGGCCAGCCCCTTTTGGCTTTGAACACGAACATATACAAGATTAATTTTACAAAGGTTTTTCCCACCATCATTGCAATATTACAAGATATGATCTTCATCATCATCATCATATTTCCCTAGTCAACAGGTAGGATGATGCATGATTCATTATCCTCTCTCCTTGGTATACTTGCAGAACGGATAATGCTGATGATGACCATGACAACAACACCCATAACACGCTCGCTCAAAATACTTGCATGGTCACCAATCTTCATCAAGTACATATATATATATATATATATATATATATATATATTCACTAAAAAATAAAATAAAAATAAAAACAAGCCTTTCGATATCACTAGGAAATTCACAAGGAGTAATTAATCGTCGAGTTAATCTCATTTAGGCCAGATAATACAATATGTACAAATATGCACACATCACATTATTCACGTATTTTGTTTTTTTTTTAAAAAGCCACGTAGGAAATTGTAGTTGAGTTTACGAAAATTGGATTTTCATTTTTAAAAATTACAATGGGTCAATTGAATATTTTTAAAATTGAGTGGCCAATTGCTTACAAGGAGATAACTAGAGGGGGGTAAAGGTACTTTTTGCCCATTAAAGTACGTAAAAGACCAACTGCATATATAATTATATGTCTTTAAACTGAAGTGTAATTTGGCCATAACATTTACTGTAATGCTAATGTATTTAAAATTTATTATCTCAGATCACTTATAATGCATGCATAAGTTTTCTTAATAAGGTTGATTATATAAGAACAAACTAATGGAATTTTGGTTATATATATATGTAAATATAATTAGGAATTTTGCTTTAATGAGTTTAGTTCAGCTAATTTAATTATTAGGCTCATGAAATTCAACAACCTCAGTAAGAAACAAAAAGAGCTACTAGTATTAATTTCCATCTTAAAGACTACCCAAAACGGCCATCCGGTTTTTAGTCAGACTTGCATGCCACCAGCTTAGACAGCAGATCCTCTGTCCCTATTTTCTCATTCTCTTTGTGTCACTTCACTTAAATGTTGACATATGTCCTTTTTTTAATTTCAGATTTAATTGGTGTTAAGCAAAAGAATATGTGTCAACATTTAAGTGGAGGGACACAAAGGGACAGGAAAAATAAGGACAGAGGATCTGCTCTCACCAGCTTATATCATCACTGTCAAATAAATTAAGGAGAAAACAGTTGTAGTAACTTTTTATTAGCACAAAAGTTTCAACTCTTTCTTCTAATGCATGTACATATTAATTGACCCAATCCTAGCAATGTAGCACTTAGATTTATTATTTTTATTTTTTTCATTGAAATTGTAATTAGTTATATATGCTAACAAGTAACAACTCTGGGATAAGTTATAAAACTAGCTACTATTCCAACTTAACTTTGTTGATCAGTTTGCTCTTCTTAATTTGTTTGGCCTAAGCATTAATTAAGTAATTTCCAACCAACTAAAATAATCTCTACCAAAGGGCCAGAACCCCTGTATAAATCAATCAATCTATTGTCTTTCTTTCACAGCCTATAAGCCTCTTGTAGAGAGAGAGAGAGATAAGGAGAGAGGCATTTTAGCCATTAGGAAATATTCAGATTATAGTCTTCAAAATATGTCTAGTTCTTCAGGTTTTGTTAGCATGTTGTTTGTTTCATTAATGGTGGTGACGGCCACAATTGCACCAAAAGCGGAGGCCGGAGCTCGTGCTTTTTTCGTGTTCGGTGACTCGCTGGTTGACAATGGCAACAACAACTACTTGCTCACCACTGCACGGGCTGATTCTCCGCCCTACGGCATCGACTTGCCGTCTCATTCTCCCACGGGACGCTTCTCAAATGGCTATAACATCCCTGACCTCATTAGTATTTTTTTTCCATTTCCCACTAATTAATTTTGCTTTTACTTTTTGTATTTATATATAATAAATAAAATTAACTAACTAAACATACATGGTGTATTTGTGTTTTACTAGGCCAACAGCTTGGGGCACCAACCACATTGCCATACTTGAGTTCCGAGCTCGACGGAGACAATCTACTTATCGGAGCAAACTTTGCTTCTGCCGGAGTCGGAATCCTCAACGACACCGGATTTCAGTTTGTAAGTACTAAATACGAGTGTTCAACCAAAGTCATATAAATTTATATACATTGTGCCAAAATGTTTAGGTTTGTGATTATCTATATAATTAAAGGTGATGCATGCATAAAAGTAACATTAAACACTCGCTTGTCCACTTCAATGGCTCCTTTGACTTTTTTCGGTAAGTAATTGGCTGCAACCGATCTCTTTTGACCCTTTTCTCCCGGATGGTTTGACCCTTTTCTTAATTTAAACAAAAGGGTAATATTTTTCACTTTTGGTTGTTATATTGCCTAATCATTTTCTTAAAAAAGAAATAATATTTCTTTTGGAAACTAATAATATATAGTTGTGCACTAACATAAAGAAAATATTAATTTTTGAATTAAACAAACATATTATTTTTTTCTCTATTAGTGTTGCGGTTAGTGCACAACTATTAGTACACATAACGGGATTATTAACAGTACCCTTTATAGAGAATGCTAATAAATTTCAAAATCTATTTCGTCGTTCAACCTTCATGGTTTTTCTTGACTATATGGTTCATCTGTTGGAGATCGAGTAAGTCAGATTAAATATTACAATTTCAGCTAAGGATTTTTCAAAATTAATTTATTTAATCTTGGTTTGGGGTAGGTAAATATAATAAGGATTGGGCAGCAACTGAGGTATTTTGAGGAGTACCAGCAACGACTGATTGCCCTTATTGGAGCAGAACAGGCAAAACAGCTCGTGAACAAAGCCCTCGTCTTGATCACACTCGGTGGCAATGACTTTGTCAACAACTACTTCTTGACTCCAGTAACACTGAGGAGGATTCAATTCAATCTCCCAGATTACACCACCTTTCTCATCTCCGAATATAAGAAGATTCTTCAGGTAATTTTATTCTAAATCAGTGAAATTAGCATACATTTATTTAGAGGAGCACTATTTTCACATGTGTTTTTTGATATTTTCACGTGGTTCTTTCTCACATGAAGGTGGGGCCCACTGTATATTTATATGAGAGAGGACCATGTGAAAATATCAAATATATATGTGAAAGTATCCGTTCCCTTTATTTATTGTTCAAAAGGGGAAATGAGTTGCTACATTTTCCATATCATGTCTGGTGTGTGATAAAAAAAAACATTGCATTTTTAGCTATGGTATTAAATTCTGCACGTTCTTCTTTTCAACTTACCCAACCCAACTATAGAACTTGGGATAAAAGACGTTATTGAGTCGTATTAATTAATTTCTGGCAAGGAGTATAATTATTATATTTCTCTCTTTGATATTCCATTAAGAAGTTAATTTTCCAATCCTGTGTTTCCCATACTTAATGCTATTCCTTCAATCAAAATCATTATCCACTTATGTACAGCACATATGACAGTACTGTAGTAGCTTACAATGAAGCATTTTATTTTATTTTGGGTAATTAATTAATGTAGAGGTTGTATGAGTTGGGAGGTCGGAGGGTGCTGGTGACTGGAACTGGACCTTTAGGTTGTGTTCCAGCTGAGTTAGCCTTAAGAAGCATAAATGGGAAATGTGCCGAGGAGCCCCAAAAAGCTGCAGCACTATACAACCCAAAGCTCGTCCAGATGATTCAAGCACTCAACAAAGAGCTAACCACTGATTGCTTTGTTGCTGTTAATGCCTTGGAACTGCAGAATGACTTCATCAGCAATCCCAAAGCCTTTGGTATGTTAATTTTCACTTAAATACGTACTGCTCGATCTATAGCTAACGCCACACGTACCTACATCTCTTGATCATGATCATGAAACGCCCACGCCCACGCCCACATAACCAACACTCGGACCTGTCTGTCTATAAACATATATATATATATATATATATATATATATATTATTGGTAACAACTTTTTTCCCCTATGGCTGGAACAGGTTTTATTACATCAAAGGTAGCATGTTGTGGACAAGGAGCCTACAATGGAGTTGGACTTTGCACTCGTTTTTCAATAATCTGCCCTAATCGAAACCTGTACGTGTTTTGGGATGCCTTCCATCCAACAGAAAGGGCAAACAGGATTATTGTCCAAACAATCTTCAACGGAAATGAAAAGTACATGCACCCTATGAACCTAAGCACCATCTTGGCCATGGGCTAGCTACCTACCTACCTACCTACCTCCAATGCTCCATCAACTATTATATATTATTAATATATATTGAAAATTAGGATTCATTTTAATTTCAAGATCCTTTCTTTTCTTTTCATGTCCCTGTCCCTAGACCCTAGACCCTACCTACTTGTTAATTTCACTTTGGTGGGCTTGATAAGTATGAGGTAGAGTAAATAGGCCGAAGTGAAATATGCATGCATGGTTCTATCTAGATTCCTTGAAATCAAACATTTTTATTATATATTCTCTACTTGGTCATTCTATCAATGCAACTATATATATTTATATTTAATATTTATGCAGCATGCATGTCATCATCATGAAAAAACGGAGCAACTTGGATTATATATGAAAGAGAATTATTTATTTTATTTAACATTTAAATAAAAAAATTTGTGGAGTTTCAAGGGATCCAGCAGTTTGATAATTAGCTAGAAATTCCTAAAAAAGAAAATAGAATACTACATCATCCAGCTCCAGCAGGCAGCATATATAATTTTGTTTGATAAAAGAAACAAATTATAAATTCATATTTTCTTCTTTCCATTGGCAATAGATAAAATTACTTTTAACCTCAAAATTTAGTATAGTTATTCCATCTCAAAATGAGAATTCATTTCAATATTTATTTTTTTTAATCTTAATAAACATCAATTATCATCGTTGTCGGAAATTACAATATTTGGACCTTTAAACATACCACACTAATTTTGATTCCATATGTTTGAGGGCGTGTTTGTAAGCTAAGTAAGTTGTCTTTAAAATAAATTATTACTAGACGAATAAAATTTTCAAATAAATCTAAGCACACCAAACGCTGCAAATATTAAGTAACTAAATATACACATTATTGGTTATAACTTATAAAAGGTAAACGCTTTTCTTAACCAAATTTTAAAAGGAGAAAATGAATTGAATTAAATAGAATATATACTTCAAAAATTATTTAAAGTTAAGAGGAAATGTGACATTATAAGACCCAAAAAAGATACACTAATATTTATAGCTAAATTAATAGGCTGTACGTACTGTCATTTATTTACAAAACAATTACTCCATATAGAATTTATTTTCCCTAAAAAAGTTACAAACAAAATAACAATCCCCGTAGTTTAGAAAGATAATCTACAATTTGTTGTTTGAATTTTGATTTAAATACGCATTTATAATAAATAAAAACAACAACTACTACTGTATATTGATTGCATAGTTGAACGTGGCAACTTTCGCATTCCGAGACTGTGTCGTTTTAACACTGTAATAGTGTAATCGTTGTCGTATTGTACAAGTCGAAAAGTTTTCTTTTCTCCTTTTCTTTTCATATCATTGCCGCATCGTGTCTTTCAGCTGTTAGATTTATGGACGGTCTGATTTATTAGGTTGAGCAGAAAATTATTTTTTTTAAAATTATTTATATTTTGTATAGATAGATTCAACGGTTTGATTTATTCTAAATTTTGGATCAACAGTACGGATGATTTATTAGGTTGAGCGGGTAATTATTTTTTTCAAAATTGTTTTGTATAAATAGATTACCGGGAAGCG
The DNA here is from genome assembly GCA_020205555.1 of Panax stipuleanatus. NCBI lineage: Eukaryota > Viridiplantae > Streptophyta > Magnoliopsida > Apiales > Araliaceae > Panax > Panax stipuleanatus. The sequence goes on from CM035123.1 coordinate 119,026,810, forward strand.
AGAGCATTTTCTGTGCCGTCCGAAAACAGCTCCGAATTTCAATTGCACTTTTAAGCAATTTCTAGGTTTTGTTTATGAATGTTCTTTGTTATTCATAAGTTTAATTAGATGAGTGCTATTCGATTGAATAATGACTTTCATAAACATCTTTTTTGAGCTGTAGTAGCTCTAATTTGGTGCTTTTTCATCAGCGCTTTAAATTTGCTTAATTGGTGCGGTTGTAAATATTCTACATGTGTTTATATGTTCTGCGATTATGTATATGTTTGATCTTCTGTTATTTATTTTGAACTCAAATTCATAATTTGTATTTCAGCTCTTTAATTTCTAAATAGTCAAAGGCGTAGAGATGAATGAAGTTCCATCACTGTTCGTTTTGTGCTTGGACTCGATCAAAAAAGAGATCCTGTATGGTGAGTTTTCGCAGAATTTCGAATTTGTTGTTTAGTTGAAGGGGAAGTTTTAATTGTAGGAACTGACTTTTGTTTTTATTTTCGTTTTTGCAGGTGATGATGATATATCCTATATATATGAACTTCACTCAGATTTCTTCGATTGCTTGTTACCACGCTTACCAGCATTGGCATTGCAAAAGCTGCAAGATGGATTGTTAGTTCATTTATTTTTTCTCCATAAAGATATATGTGTGTTTATATATTTATTTTATTGCAGTTATCACTATTTCTAAGCAATGGTCTAGTTAATAGCTATTGTTTTTGTGAATGAGCCCCAGTAGATCAGTTATATTTTCTTAAGTTGCAATTGTATGAAGAGTTTTTAGTGGATTGATGTGTTATTCCTTTTTTGTAATTAGAATCCGAAAGTTTCTCTGTTTTCTTGAAAGTTGATGTATTTTGAGTTATGACAACGTTGGTTATACACACTCATTACTTTACTATGTGCAAATAGGGACAGTGTACTGCAAAAGTATTATTTGTTGTATTTATGGCTAATAAAGTGAGAAATTAGGTGATTGATTGAAGAAGGTGAGGTTTACTGAGTGTCTTTTGTACGGTCACAATGCATGTTTCAGAAATGTATTGGACACTTTGCAATCTGAATGAATCTTTGACGAATATTCAGTCTGTTCTTTCTCTATTGCTTTTAGTTGTTGAAGCAATACTCAACGGCTTTTCTAAGTTAGTTGAATACACCCACTTAGTATTGTGAAGATAAATAATTCATTATATAATGATATCTATTAAGTTAATTTTGTCTATGAAAAATTAATAGAATTTTTTTTTGTGTCTTTGTTTGACTTTGAAACGTAGAAAGATTGAAGGAAGGGAGAAAGAGAATAGAATATGGCGGAAAACAAAATGAAACGCTCTTAATGAACACGGCCAACGATATAGCTTTTAAAATATCTAATATCGAGAATGCTGCAAAGTTGATGTGTTAACTATTTGTGCATTTCCTGTTTTTCTTTCCTTGTTCTTGCCTTCGCTTATCCCAAAATCCAAAAAAAAATTTGACAGAAAATTATTATAATATCAGTTTATTTTGCTAACTTTAAAATTTGAAATATGGCTTTGGTATTGACAATTTAACAAACAGGATAGTCATGGGTTTGTCTCCCAGAAGATGGACGTTATCATATACTCTCTCCATTCCCTTTGTGCCTTGTAGTTTTTTTTGCCTAAAATATTTAACTTTGTCAAAACTTTCTACTTGATGTGCCCTCTCCAAGTTACTCCTTCAAAGTAAACTACATGAAACAAATTTAATAAGGTTGTTGGTATTAGTTTATGCTCTCCTCGAATCGAATTCTCTTTATAAAGATTTGAATTGTCAAAGTAAGGGAGCAATATTTTGTTAACCCTGAAATTAGAAAGTGACACACTCTAAGGGAGGGAGGTAATTTTATTTGGTGGTCAGTTATAGCCTACTACTGTGAAAAAATATGCTCCTTGGTTGTAAGTACACCCCTCCTTCACTCTACCCCCTAAAGTAGTAAAGAAGGGCTCTTTGGGGTATAGTTTACTTTCTATTAGATTAGGCATTATGGTTACATATAGCGATTTTAAATGTTTTGTTAATTTTAACAAGTTAACATCGAAATCTCTCTTTTTAGTGCATCGATTGATATGTATATCTTTTTCTTTTCTTTTTGTAACAGACCACTGAACCGCCGGGATGAACATGAAGTTGCCTCTACAAATCAGAGAAAGCACAAAAGGTTTGTAAGAGTGAAGAATTCAATTATTAAAAGTACAATAAACAAGTCTATAATTTGGAAAATATATCATGAGTCCAGTCTTAGTGTGGAACAAATGCTTATGTAGATTTATTGTTAAAAATTTGGGTTTGCAGATGTGAAAATTTTGAGACTTCATGGAGGAGGCTATATAAGTCACATAATCCCGGTATCGTTAGGGAGATTAAACCGTTGTGTTGCTTTGCAAAAGGTGTGGGAAATTATGAATTTGAGAATGACTGGCAGCAAATGTACTGGGAAATACATCTACATAGGTATGCACATCTAGCTGAATTGGAATGTTTGTAAATGTCATCACTCTATAATGAATATCATGTACTTTATTATGTTGATCCATACAGGTGCCTGGCTGCAGCGGCAGAGAAAGCTGTTCTTCCTTCTTTTGAGGGTTGTCTTGGTGAAATCAAAATTCCAGGTATATGATGTTTGTTGTTTGTTAATCTATCAAAACCTTATTGGTGAAGATATTTGCTTATTTTGCCGGTGACTCTAACTTCTTTTCATATACAGAGCCTAGTTGCGCTTCCTCTTTCTTGTTGATGCATGAATCGTTTTAAATAATATGAATTCACCCAAACAAATTTATACTAGTCTAGGACACCCTTATCTCTACCTCTGCTCTTGTCACTTTGGTGTTGCTCTTAGCTCTTTTATCATGTTGCAGGTGGATTAAATTACATATTCTTATTAGTCTATATTTTGACCAATTTGCACATGGTTGATCCATCACCCTATGACTAGTTAATCTTTCTTGGTCTGTACAGATGACTTGTTAAAACTTATTGGTTACGAACGATGTCAAAGTAATTCAGAAGTTGACTGGTCAAAGCTGTCTTATCAATGCCAACAGTTTGCGTTATATGTCAGGTAACATGTTGTTTCAGCTTCTCAAATATGCAATGCAATCCTATATGTAATATGATATGATAAAATTTACTTTCACTTGACCTCTTTTGCATGTAATAGTTCTTTAGTCCAGCCCTACATTCGACCTGGTTCTATATGGATGATAATCTATCCTTGTACACCTACACATTTGATTCAACTCTGCTTGTTCTTACTAAATTAACGCATTGGGTTTTGTCAAGAAAGAAATTGTTGCGTCTTCAGTGTTTCGTTTGAAATAAATTCCTTTGTTCAAACATAAATAATTCAGCACAGCCACTTCCTAAATCATATTGTATGTAAATACTGATACAATAGTATATCTCTTGCCCCTTAATTTGCTATTAGCCTACTGCAACCGGTATATTCTTAAATATGTTTGTTTCTAGTGCAGAGGTCTGAGGCTTCCAAGTGTGCTTTGCCAAGCAGAAATTGGTGTAAGTTTCCCTCCCCTAAGAAAGATCCCTGCTTCAAATGTATTGTTAAGTCTAAGTTTGGTCTCAGATATGTTTGTATTATATATATATATACACACACACACACACACAAAAGGAGAGGAGAAACCGGATAGGTTACATGAAGTATCAAAGCCTTTTTATTATATTTTCATGCAAGTAATTTTTGTGTATGTTGCAACTAAAATATATCCTTGTTTATTGTCATTCATTGTGTGATATTTCAATCATAACAAAGGCAAACTTGCTAGCTAGAGAAACTGGATAGTTACATGAAATCTCAAAGCTTATGTGTTATATTATCATGCAAGGAAGTAATCTTTGGTTATTTTTGCTTCTAAATGCATGCTTGTGTGTTGTCATTCTTTGTTTGCATACTCTGTTTTACCAAGGAAGCAAACTTTCCATCACAGATTCTAATTGAGATATAGCACATATACAAAAGAAACAGCCTTTATTGCTGATTCTTGTTCACATAAACAACTAACCCAAAACTTCTGATGATATTCACAACTCTTCGTATTCATTTAATTGAGCAATATTGTTAAAACATACTATCTCTCCATCATCCACCTTCCTGATAGCCCTTCTTTATGCTATCTGCAAAATTATATATAATCTGTCATAGGTTATGGTAATTTTAGTGAAGGTATCTTTTATGATGTCCGTCAGTTTTGAAATATGTGGCATTTTGATAAAACTGCATCATTTGAAGCAATAATAGTAATTGAATACCAGAAAAAGATTCCCTTCTGTTTCCATTCTTCTGCGCTCTAAAACGGCTGTACCTTGTTCGCAAGGCTCTTTCAAATAGTTGGGTCTGGGGTGGTCAGATGTAGGCAGCCTTACCTTTATTTACAGATAAGATAGATTGTCTCCAGGATTTACCCGTGGCCAAACATTCAACAAGTGAACACTTGACCATCGCACCAAATTTACAAAGAGACTGTTTCCGGACTTGAACGTCATGGCCAAGCATTCGATAAACGAACACTTGACCATCACACAGCCTTTTTAAGCTCTACTAGGAAGAAATTTCAGTGGGATCTGAACACTTCTCTTTCAACAGGAATGAAACTTGGTTAATTTCTGTAAAAAGTTTTTAAAATGAGAAACCCAGATTGTTGATTAAATTAAGGATGTTGTCTGATTTCAAGGATGAAACACAAAGTACTGCTTTCAGTTTATTGGAATTTGGAATTTAAGAACAAAGTAAAATTGAAAATCTGATTGTCGAAGCATAATGGTTATGCTTTATCGTGTCTTTTGGGTATCTTTGAGTTTATTTTTTGTTGCAGCATTTATTAAGGAACAGTAAGTTGCAAGACTTGGAGTTGCGGTGGATCAAATCTAGAGAGCAGGTAATGTCAGTTTACGTTATGCACACATGTACGTCATTTCCATGCTTGCATGATTTTATTTCCGAGCTTCTCTATCATAAGCTGTCTTTCGTGATAATCTAAGAAGTTCATCTGTAAAGGTCAAGAATAATGTAAACTTTACCAAACCAAAAAAAGAACACTAAAAGACAGGACGAAACCTATTAATCGCGTAGGCATTAATATTATCCAAGGAAAAGGACAAGTGCGAAAGATTAGGATGACTAAGTTCTTTATATCAATGACAAGGATGACAGGAGTAAAACCAATCTATTAATGAATTTATCAAAATCTCTCCATCCCCACGAAAGTTGTATTAGTTTATATAAGACATAAGAAACCGTAGTTGTATTAGACTAGGAGACCTAATTAGATTAGGAACCAATAAGAAAACCTAATTCTTTTACATAATCTTATTAATTAAGGGAACAAACTCCTAATACTACTACTACTACTTTAATTAAACGATTTACAATAACTATAATAGATTTATCTTAATAGACTAGGCACGCTAGAGAAGAACAAGGCAACGCCTTGGACGCCGAGCTGCCAAGGGTTACCTCTTGGTAGCTGTCCCAAGTTAAGTGATTAAGTCTTGTTCAGCAACTCTAACTTCATTCTTCTGCAGTTGATGTTACGGATCAGCCTCATTCTTCAAGCGAGCAGCTTTGTAACTCATCATAACCCATAAACTAGCAATATGGTGTAATTTTTATTATTTATTAGACTTGTAATGTGTGATGATTGTTGACTTGGTTGATCATTTGTTCTCTACGTAGTGTTTGTTAACTTGTTCTACTAGTTTTCGATGTCATTTGTTTTAATTTTGAATTTTAATTGTGAAGTATTCATATAATTGTGTTTTTAATTGTATTCCATAGTGTTAGTTATTATGTTTTGAGTTTTAATGTATATAAAATCTTATTGTTGAATATGCTTTTGAAGCAAAACAAATAATATATAAATTTTATATTGTTAACGATTTGTCGCCATATGATCGTCATGGCGGGCGCCTTCGCCTAGGTGTCCTGGAGGTCAACTACCGCCGCATCTCGCCATGGCGCCGTGACAAATATATTAATAATAATAGAAATAATTAACCACTAGTTTCTATTCTCTTGTTCCTATCCACAACAATAAGACACATGATTTACTTATTTATTTACCATGTACAATCTCATAGGTTGAAGGAGTATGCAAACTTTTGAGTCAGAATTGCGAAACATTGACATCAGTTGAAATTATACATTCCAAGCTTTCTTCAGATTATGTGAATGCAATCTGTGATTCACTACACATGAAGGGTCTTCGAACACATGGAATACAAATCTTCTCAATCATTACATCAAGCTTTCTTGAGGCCAATTCATTTTCCATACCTGTTGGACTAGAATCTTTCTTATCATCAGCAAGGTACATCTGTTTTCACACTTTATTAGCAATGTCATATACTTCTTCACTTGATTGCTTGGGGTGTAGACAGACTCACTTTTTGATAGGTAAGGTGATATGCTTAGTAATTATAATTAAATTCAGGTGGATTGATTCAAAAAGGAAATTCCTTGATGTTTATTTGCTTCTTAATATAAGAACAAATCAAAAGTATTGGTTTGGGCATCTAAATCTATTTTTATTTCCATTTTAGTACAATTAATAAACAATAGTAGAAACGTTATATTCCTATGTCTTTTCTCTTCTATCAGTAAAATTCTTTATTTAATCCAAAAACAAACAAATTGATTGGCCTGTAAACAGAATTGAATTTGGGAAAATGGAAAATAGCGTTTGTTTATGACCCAGTCAGAATTAGAATGCCTAATTAGGCCTTAACTTCTACTGTATCTTGCAATGGCTATTAGATTGAACCAGTCAATCAAGCAAGCTGCAAGTCAGCTCAACATCATGTCAAACTTGTAAAGTTGTTCTTTTGTCAGGTCTTTGTCTTCGGTGAGCTTTCGTGATAGCCAGTTACGACACAATTGCGCGAAAATTATTTTCAGTGTACTCCTGGATGCGTCATCTGATATAGCCGTTTTGGACCTTTCAGAAAACAATGTCAGTGACACATCTTCATTTATATGATTTTTTTTGTTCTTCAAATTGTGCTTTTTAAAATTTCAATTAATATCATATAGATATCTGGCTGGCTTTCTGATTTCAAATGGAGACCCTCTAGTCATTCGCAGTTGACTTCTGGAATGGGCAAGACATTGAAGTCATTGCGTGTGCTCAAACTAAGGTATCTTGCTTCTGCTATGACATTATCATCGAACCAATCAACCCATAAGATTGTAACTAATAGATGTCGGAGTATTGATAGAAGTTGTGCATCATAAAGTGATTGATAACTATGAAAACGAGAATACTGTATTTGTCTTATTAGGGGCTCGCCATTTTATCTATATAATTTGTCACTTGCCTTCAAGAGTACTAATGTGAAAACTTCATCTAAACACAACACGCAGAACAATTTGATTTGCTTAATGAATGTTTTCTTTGCTGAACTCTATTTTTATGCATGACATTGATAGTTTTCTGATTTCAGGGGCAGTAATTTGCAGAAAGATGATGCAGACTGTCTTAAATGTGCTCTGGCTTATATGCCAAACTTGGAGAATCTTGATTTAAGTGACAATCCTATCGGGGATGATGGAATCAAGTCAGTTGGATTTCATGTTCCTCATGCATTCTGACCGTGTATAATCATATCTCACAAACTCTTTTTCAAAATTTCAGGAGTTTAATACCCTACTTTCTTGAAATCTCTGAAAGGCTCACCCCCTTCGTTGATTTGAAATTGGTAAATTGTGACATTACTTATGATGGAGTTATTCACCTGTTGCAAGTTCTTTCAACCTTAAAAGAACAACTGAAATCTCTTTCTATTGGAGAAAATAACATTGGCAGGTAAATTTGAAATTGCACTTGTTTATAAAATTTATTTTTGTTGTATTGATTTTGATAATTTGCGGCCGCCAGCAAAATCGGGGTACATTTGGGGAAATTTTTGTGCACAGGTATAAAGGCGCTTGACATTGAAGACATTGGACTTGGTTCATTTGGCTTTCTGGAAGCACAAGAGAATATTACAGGAGGGCTGAAGCTTGTTTCCATCAATATAAGGTTTAACTGATGTGATGTCTAGATTATTCCGAAAGTTTTATGATTGTATATGCCTGAATATGACATGTTCCTAAATTTTATATAGCCAAAATGTTGGGGGTGTGGAAGCAGCAAAATTTATATCAAAGCTCATTGTATCAGCCCCTGAGCTTGCTAAAGTAAACGCAAGTTACAATGTTCTGCCTGTTGAATCCGTGTCAATCATATGCTCTTCCCTAGAAACTGCAAAAGGTAAACATTCCTTGTGCAGAATTTTGTCGTGTTAACAATATTTAATGCATCAAACTTTATGTGTTATATCTTAAATACTTATGAAGATTGTTTAGAAGCATTACAATAACATAAAAGTGAATTGATATTTCTATAAGGAAAATTTGATATTTCCTCAAGGCCTTACTCTCACATGAGTATGTGCCCCATTTACTATTCTTAACCTTGTGGAAATATCAAATTTTCATGTGGAAATATCAAATCCCTAAGATAAATTATACTCCTTTCCTTCCAAAATATAAGATCAAGTTTGGCTTTTTTAAGTCAATTTGATTCATTTTCAAACTTAAAATTGATTGAACTCATTTAAAATTTATACGATAAAATTATACTTGTTGTAAACTTTCTTAAAGTACAATAATTGAAACTGATATTTCCACAACAAAAGTGTCGCTATAGATGTATAACGACGTTGTACATCTATAGCGACTGTTTTGTTGTGGAAATATCATTTTCTGTTGTGGAAATATCAATTTCCTATATATATTGTAAACTGTCTAAAAGTACTACTAATTACAACTTTTAATGTTTTCAAAGTTAAATGAATCACATCAATTTTGAATTTGAAAATATCTCACTTTATAAAGTCAGCATTGATCTTATATTTTATATGAGAACGGTGGAAGTATTATATCTCTAATATTAAGGTAAACAAGTAATGAAATTTACTAAAAATTTCAAAATGCTAAAATATGAAAATGTAGTTTATCATCATGTTTTGTGAACGTTGCAGACTTGACTTTTTCTATCAATTTTTAACTAGGGAAGCTAAAGTATCTGGACCTGACGGGAAATGTTTTGTGCGGTGAACCTCCTAGTTTATCAATGCTTGAGGAATATCACGTCAATGGAGAACCTATTGTTACATTCTGGCCTTTTCCTGCCTCAAGTACACTGTATGACTATGATCCTTAGATTTGATTCGGCTCCTTATAGAGGCATAAATGGCCAAGGTTATGCAACAAAATCACACCCTAAAAGTTGCTGAAGTGACAACTTCTTAAATGAAATATGCTCGTAACCATCCTACTGGACCCTATATTTTTTTTTATTATGTTGTAGCAATGTTTTCTATTTTTTCAGCTTTACCAATTCTTAAAAGTTTGTTCCTATGGAATTAAAAGGATGCTTTCTGATCCATACCAATCCCAAAGGGTTATATGTCATGTTCCTGTGTCTTTGGCAGCGTTACGAACCTGTTCCTGTAAATTTTTGATTATTCTCTTACCCTCTTAGGTATTCTTTGACTATAGCTGAGGTTTTAAAAATAGACATGTATCCTAGAAACAGAAAGTAGATTTTTACGTTTTCTTGGACTACTGAAGTTCCAAAAATAGACATGTATCCAAGAAACAGAAAGTAGATTCTTACATTTTATGCAAGGTTAGGCTTGGGTGGACTTAACAATAGAGAGGTGGTATATAACATATGTTCTGCTTTATTTTTTATGCTGCTACCATACTTAACTGTTCATTTATATTTTACGGTACAGCATGACATCCTCTGAAAGTACTACTCTGCATTGTATTCTGTTAAAAGCTCTTTCTATTTATGGTTTGAATGTTTGATCATTTTGTTCATAGACCTGTTTTAGCCATCATGTGTACTTGGCTTGCACTTGGATACTGTTAATTAAACAATGCACGTTTCAAAAAAATTAGTTAATAAACTTTATGCTATGTTTGGATTGAGGGAAGAATAGAATGGAGAAAGAAATGGAATGAAAATTCATTCCATAGTGGTGGAATAAAATCCATGAATATATGTGATAATTTTATCATTATATTACACCACCCACCATCACCAATAATCAAACATTCACTTCAAGCACCTTAAAATCATTCCGTTCCTTCTTTCATTCCATAACTTTAATCCAAACGTAGCATTAGTATCCGCAACTCAACAATAACATTTATCCCAAACTATTTGGGGTGAAAAAAGTTTAATACTACTTTATTGTGGCTCTCATTCCTTGTACTGATCCCTTCCTACATGGTTTTTGTAAAAAGAAACAAAGAAAGAAGAAAGATCTCTTGTACAGAACACTATAGAGTAATTGTTTTATAGTGGTGCATTGATTAAGAGCAACTCAATGTCTTACGGCGACCCATCAATTCCGGGATGGTTGGCTGGCTAACTACAAAGTGTCCACTTTCTACCTGTGGATCACTGTCGCCATCTTCTGTTGATTTTCTTTACTCATGCTACGATTTGTGGTTAGATTACTTTATTTTCCTGCCACATGTAGAAGTTTGTTGTTCTATACTTCTATATGTATTTTTGGTGATTATGATTTATGAGTGTACATGATGCATCTTAGTTGGGTGAGTTATCTCTAGTTCACACTAAGCAATTGGTTTGAGGCCCTGGTAGCCTGCACCGGAGGTGAATTTTTGTCACTTTTTTAACACACTTGTATAGTCATGAAGATATCACCAAGTTGATAAGATGGTGGGTAGGTTTAGGGATATGATGTTGGCATTTATTTGCAGATTTTACTAAAGTGCCAAAAGGGACAAGTAAACCAATTTTAGGCCTGTTAATGCGATGAAGCCGCCTATTAGTTTAATACAAAGAGTATTCTTGGGTACTCCTTAATGATGCTTTACTCTTTCCAACAGCCTAATAAGCCAACAATGATTATCCCTTGGTATGTTGTGACATAGCCAGTCTTGTTTAGTTGTGTAGGCATAGAGAGAGGCCAACATGATTAACTAAAAGTGAAAGTGGACAACTTTTAGTAGTTTCTTTTTCTTAAGTTATCTTCAATTAGGGTTGGTGGGTGGGTGGGTTGGCTAATTGGCTTTGTCATGAAGGAAGTCTTTTTTGTTCTGTTTCTGTTTCTGTTGTATTAATCATCCTTTTTAAGGCTGCTAACATATTATAACAAAACATCATGTCAGTTGAAAGACACGTTAACCAACATTATCTTTGTTTTGGCGAGATTTATTATCAATTAATGAACTTATTGGAAGGTTTTCCATCAGTTCACGTGAAGTAGACGTGGGAATAAATAACTACTACATTCTTACAAATAGAAATCATTATTATTAAATCTTTATTGAAAACTTTAAGTTTCCTCTTAAACCAATCTTCGTTCTACATTGACATTTTGATGAATTAATTGCCCGGAAGGCCTCTTTTTCTTTCATTTTTGTTGTTGTACGGATGTTTGTATCTTGCCAAATTCCATGAGAATAGTTGAGTCAATGATGACATTAGTATGAGCAAGATTGTTATAATACTCTTTTTCTTTTTCTTTTTCTTTATTCTTGTATTAGTACGTTGTATACTAATTACGATTGAGTAGTTTGCTCTACCATTCATTGGTCCTTGCCTCATCGCTCTAAATGCATGCACCGGATAAACTTCAAGATTCTTCTTGTTATAGTTTTGATAGTTTGATTGATGTCCGAATGATGTTTCATTGAGCACTAGATCGACTAAAAGGGTATATGATAAGCTCGATTAAGTTACATTTCTTAAGGCATTAGCATTAGTTAGTAAAAGGTAACCAAGAGATTAATAGTGGATTAGAGAGCAAGGGGATTTGGCCCTTCGCTGTGTGTGTGAGTTTTTAAAACTAAGGAAATGCTAAGAAAAATTGTAATTTTCCTGCAAGGCCGTGTGCCTCGTTTGGTGTAAAAATGGTAGTATTTCATAATGAGATTCTCATTCTAAACTCTCTCTCTCTCTCTGTCTCTCTCTCTCTTTTTGTAATTTGCTCCTCTTTTTGTGATTTCTTAAAGGATCAATGGTATTTCATTTCATGACTCGAAAATCAGTATGACAAAAAGATTACAAACATTAAACAGCTAGCTTTTCACTATTTAATAAACAAATGAGTTTTTTGCAATCTTAGAATAATTGAGAAGGTAAAAATGCGTTCAATCAATCTAAACGTCGGCATATGTAGTCTACGCATAGATAGCAAGCAAACAGACACCGACAGTTCCCGTTCATGGCCATGGCCCCGTGCTATGCCCAAGGGAGGGGGCCGCCGTCACATCACTCATATAAATTACAAAATTTAATCACTACTAATAAAAATGTGTCCTTTTGATATATTAAAATATGAGGGGAAAAAGCATGATTAAGATAAGCGACAGATTTCATTACTAAAAGTGGCCCATATCTAGTCTAGGTTATGACAAGCGTCCCAATTTTGCGACAAATATTGTACTACTATTTTAAATTGGCACATCAATTCGCCAATAGTAATATTTTTACAATTGAGGGGTTTTCAGGCCACAGTTAGTTCGGTGATTGGGCACTTTACAGAGCTTAAAAGCCGATCCCTGCAGAACTTAGAACATGTAAAAAAATGCCTCCAGTGTTGGTGGTTGGTTGAGCGTGCGAGTGAAACTATATTTATGTTTATTAATAAACTGAGGATAGTAATTAGGAAGTTTGGTGGTATATATTTTAAATTCTATTTTCTCTTCTATTTATTAAGGTGAGATAAAATAATTTTATTCACTTTTTGAATCCCAAACCGTTCGATTAGGGGTCACTACACAAAGCTCATTTCTTCAAATTGCTCTCCATTTATAAACTCCAATTATAAAAGTGGTTCATTTTGTTTCTATATGCAACTCAAGATTTCGTTTATGTTTATGTTGGCGATTTCTGATGTGATTTCGACGGGCCGTCCCCCTTCCTACGGGTTCCTCCACCCCGACCCCTACTGACACACCAACCGTGTCCCCTCTCTTTCTCCGATCGTCTTTCTAGATAAGTAAGGTCCCGCTGTCATTTTACTAGAATCATGCATGTTCTTCTTGAAATTATATTTATTTAAATTATTAATATATAAAATATAGATTTAAAGTTCAAATTAAACTACAATTCAAGGAAACTTTGTCCGGACCCTAGTTTTTACCAACAATCTAATTTAATAAAAAATACTATTCACCTTTGAGAATTGAGGATTTTTTATTAGGGAAGTAGGTTCTTCTTTATAAGACTCACAAGTCATCCCATCCCATCCCATGTTAAAGTACGCATAAACATGCATTGCAAGAACTAAGTGGGTGTTTGATAAAAATTGAATGAATCTGAATCTGAATTGAATGAGTTGAATCTGAATCTGAATCTGAATGAAAAAAGTTGTTTGATAATTATCATGTCTGAAGCATCTGAATGACATAATTTTATTATTTTATCTTTCTGAAAAAATTCGAAGTTGTTGTAAATTTATTTAATATTACTTAATATTTTTTTAAAAAATTTTACTTTATTCAGCTGCTCATTCAGCCAAAAAAATCTGACTTAAGCCATTCAGCTCAATTATCTGACCAATTCAGCCATTCAGACGATTTTTTTTCAAAACAAACGCATTTAATGGCTGTACCGATTCAGTCATTCATTCAGATGTATTCAATCATAAATAAACAGCCTCTATGTTAGAAAGGAACTCGATACAGGCTTATAGAACACGTTTATTTTCCACTTTCAGTCCAAGGATTGCTAAAAATTTAAATAGAAACGTCGAATTTTTTTTATATAAAAAAAATACTTTTCTAGATATATACTTCTAGCATTATATAGAAATGTAGCTTGAAATAACTTGTTTGGAACAACTTATGACTTGTTTAAAAATAACTTAGCAAAGTAGTGTTTGTTGCATATTATTTAAAACTAGCTATAAGTTGAGTACATGTAGAACATCTTCAAAATGTCAATGCACAAAAGAAAAAATTGATACCTAGTTTCTTATTTTTTACCTTATAACTTATTGGACATTTTAAGTATATATTTTCAATTTATTTGTCAAACATAACAACTTATTCATATAATAATTTGTTTTTTTTTAAACAAATAGAAAAAAACATCAAACATGATACACTCAAACTCGTAAAATAAACTATAAGTTGTTTTCAAGTAAACTACGACGAACAATGCCAAAATATACCTACAACGTAATTAATAACATATTAAGTTGTAATTTGAAAATCTTTAATGTTCAATGGTTAAAAAAAAGAAGAAGTCTATTTATGATTTAGGAACCAGTGGTATATAAAAATCTAAATACAAATATATTTGTGTCGATGCACTAAATCCATGTATAAAGCAAAGGTTTACCACCGATCTATATATATATTATATATGGAATATGGTTCTATAAAAAGATAAAGTGCACATGCTGTTTAGTGGTGAATAAAACATACAAATATTGAAATTATTCATTCAAATTGTGTTATAAATAAAATAGTAATCATAAAAAGAAGGTATTATATTGTAATGTTTTCATTTCATATGATACAACGTGCATTTATTTGGTGGGAAACCGAAGCAATAATTATATGATAAATATTTAATATAGTCAAACAAATACAGAGATTGTATAACTAAGATTGTTCAAAAAATATATTTGTATTTTATTGTCGGTTGATGTATAACTGGTATTTATGGACGCTAGTTTTCATACATTATTGGAGGATGTCGACCAATCATGTAGCATGCATCAATACATTTAAACTAACTGTAACTATATTTAAGGTAGGGTGTAATATTATACCAAATTGTAGGGATTTATTTAACATGCATATACATCATTTTTTTTTGTTAATTATTGTACTTGCATTATATTATGACTAAGTTGTATAAAAAAAAAATACTTATCAAATGTATGTAAAATATTTTGATCAGATTAGTTATTAATAACACCGATGATATTCACTTATATTTTTTTTAGCTTAAAAGAGAGTTTATATTTTACTCTTATTACTTCATCTATTTATACAAGTTTTTATCTATAAAAAATAAGAGTAATTTGTAGAGTTAATCACGTCAACCCATTTAATTTGAGTACAATATAAGTAAGAGTTGCTTATCATAAATATATATGTTGTTTTTTTTTTTGAATAAATGGTAGCAATCTAAGTCTCTAACTTATAAAACTATTACCATTTTTTAAAGTTTGTAATTATAATTTAATTAAGTCAAAATGGTTAAATGATAGAACTAAAATTTCACATTATCTATATCTATATCTATATTTATATTATAGAGCAACTATCCAGAGTCGCTAACGTTGTTAGTGTAATTGTGTCACACTATTTTTTCCTTATAAATTGAATTATATTATTGTTTTGTTCTATATATATTAGTACTTTTTTTTCCTTTTTATTTAATTTTTTTATTTTTTAATTTTATCTCACACAATATGTATACGCAAAAACATATGCTAGTATTGAATACTAGTTACTACTATAGAGTCAAATAACTATCCTTGTAATTATTTTTGAATGAGAAAAAAAAAACCAAATCAAATCCTCTTCACTTTTCTAGTACCCATTTTTTTAATACGAAAATAGTTAAAATGAAATTAACTTTGTTCAATTAATTACTAATATACATCGTCAACACGGACGCACGCAGACTGAGGAGTAATATCTGTTGATCCGTGTCAATTATTATAAAAATAATGATACTATCACACAAATTCTATCACATAACTCTCACATACATACACATACATATAACGGGTCCCGCATAGTCAGACGAGAATTCACAATATATGATAGTTATATAATAATTTTTATGTGATGGTAACATTGCTCTTATTATAAAGTTATCTTAAGCGGACTATACCATCCCATGTAATGATACTACTAGTATTAGTAATTTCCCAAATACGTTAACCAAAAAATACGTAGATTAGATAGATATATCATCTCCTCCGTCAATCCAGCAATTCTTTTTCTCCTCTCTTTGTCTCTCCATTATCGTCACTGCTACAACAATACTTCCGCCAGCCAAATTGTATCCATTTTTACCCAATTCAACCATTATAATCCCTAAATCTTACTTAGATCTTACTCTCACTCCACCAGATCCAACCACTGAAAATCCAAAATTCCTCTGCATTATGGAGGAGGCACTGGAGATGGCTCGTGCCAAGGACACCAAGGAGAGAATGGCGGGCGTGGAGCGACTTCACCAAGTTCTAGAAGCCACCAGGAAGACCTTATCTTCATCGGAAGTCACTTCGCTGGTCGATTGTTGCTTGGATCTCTTAAAAGACAACAACTTTAGGGTTTCTCAAGGTGCTTTACTTTCTCTCTCATCCGCTGCTGTTCTGTCCGGTGAACACTTTAAGCTTCATTTCAATGCCCTAGTTCCTGCCATTGTTGAACGCTTGGGCGATAGCAAACAGCCTGTTCGTGATGCCGCCAGGCGACTGTTGCTTACTCTTATGGAGGTATTATTATGCAATGTTGATTGTTTATGGCACAATTGTAATTATTAGGATTAGAATTTTACATAATGTTTGTTTATAAAGTAACAGTTCTACTTTGGATTTTCCTTAAAATTGCAAACGTAGTGGTTTCCCTGTACGTCAACTAGATGTGATGGAATTGTTTTTGTAATAGGATTTCTTGATACTTGAATGCTAAAGAGAGCCAAGTTTAAGCGATATGTTTTGTTGCTTTAGTTCGCAGTGACATAATAGTTAGTGCACTTGAGTTTGGAACAAGGTCTGGATTTATGAGTTTGTGTGATCCAAATTGAATTAAGGTTCATGATCTCTTTTGTTATTGGGACAAAATCCAGTTTTTTGTGAAACATTGTATTGCATATATTGGCATTGAAT
This sequence comes from Panax stipuleanatus, assembly GCA_020205555.1. NCBI lineage: Eukaryota > Viridiplantae > Streptophyta > Magnoliopsida > Apiales > Araliaceae > Panax > Panax stipuleanatus. The sequence goes on from CM035123.1 coordinate 119,043,739, forward strand.
ATTAGAACTACGTCTTTATTATTAGAGGTTATATCTTTATCTTTATTCTCCACAACCCTCTGTCCCGTCCGCCCGCGTGCCCGCCCGCGTGTCTAACTTGGCATAGTATAAGAGCTTGGGGATAAGAAAAGGGGGAAGAAGAAAGTGATTCACCCTCGAGGATCCTTAATGCCCACAGGCCATGACATAAATTAAAAGGACACAACATTATTCTCAAATAACTGAACTCACTATTAAGTTGTGGGGATTAGAATACTTCTATAAAAAAACATAAGACTTGGGATTAAGTAAACTTGAAAACGAAGTTGATTTGAAAAGGGTTGGACTTCTCTTTGGACATCCAAGACAAAAATATATTTAAAAACCAAAATTGAAAAGACTTTCTTGTCAGCCCACTTCTACAACCCAAAGAAAAAAATTATCAAAATAACCCTAACACCTTATGATTCCCAACAATTCTAAAATTTCAACAAGAGAATCCAAATTAAACCTAAATATAATTACATAATTAATGAAGCACAATTTATTTACATTTGACTTCTGGGTTACTTATGCACAAAGTGGAAAAGTACATGAGGTGGAAATTATAAAATGTACATGACAGTATAAGGGGTTCCTGAATGGCACCAGAAGTTCTGAGGAAGGACTTGCTGATTGACAATGTACTTCAATTTAAGTTTCATCTATTAGCACCATCCCTCTGTTACCGCCTACCAGAACCCCCTTCTCTTAGCAACTAACCCAATGCTTCCAAACGTTGCTTAGTTTTTTGTAGATTGACAGTGTTCACTTGAAAGGTTGATGATTTTTACTTGAAAGCTTAGGAGGCATCATCCTGTGCCTAAGCTCAGTTGTTTATATTTTATGTTCAGGTTTGATGTCCTTAAGGCTTAAATGAAACCTCTACGATGATCTACAACTTTCTTTTAGGTAGATCATGCTTCTGTTTGATTACATATGGTAGCTTGATTCCTTGCTGGTAACTACCTTGCAGACAAGGGGGGTTGCTTTTAGCTTTCCTGAAATTATTTTTTCATGGTCTATTTTTTAAATTCCCTACCTTCTCCATTCTCCCATCTCCCTTCCCCTTCCAATCCCTAACAACAACAAGTACTCGCTTGGTCATAAATGAATGATATGCACATTGAACCTTAGGAGTCCTCATCCTCTGCCTCAGTTAAAGTTTCTTATTGATGTTCCCTAGTATAATATCATGTATGGATTTTGATTTTTATTGGTGTTAAGTCAGGTTTTTTGTTTTTGGGATTGATAGCCTGCTTCATCTTGAATTGCGTTCTACATTATATTTGATCAAACTGTAATTAGGATCTCATACTTCTATTTCTTTCTGTATTTTGGTCTTATTTTATTGGTTGGGATTCTTTGGTTGTAATTATAATGGGTTTTGTTGTTTTTTTTGCGGCTGCAGGTTTCTTCACCAACAATCATTGTTGAAAGGGCCGGATCTTATGCTTGGATGCACAAAAGCTGGAGAGTTAGAGAAGAATTTGCACGGACTGTAACATCAGCAATTGGTCTTTTTGCATCTACTGAGCTTCCTCTTCAACGTGCTATTCTTCCTCCAGTATGTTATTGGATATAATTTAAATTTAAGAGACATCTTGATTACATAGTTATTGGGTGTATTTATACAAAATAGAAAGTTATTGAGTGAATTTTACAGGACTGGTGCTTACTACTTTCTATCCCTTTGTTTTTCAGATTTTGCAGATTTTAAATGACTCTCATCCGGGGGTTAGGGAAGCAGCTATAGTATGCATTGAGGTTAGTAAAACCCATGGTGTAGCTTGATGCAATATCTTCTAGACTCTCAGATGTACAACTTTGTGGTTGTCCTGTTGAATTTTAAAGTTGTAAGCTATATTTTACGAATTAAATATGCAACTCAGTGTTATTTATCAGGTATGAGCATGATATAGCTGAAAAGTGATTGATAGACAAAAATATTCAAGATATTAAGGTATCCATTGCTCTAAAAGCTTAAGATGGTCCAACAACGTGTATCATGCTTTAACACTCGCTTTCTTTGAATCACTTAGGATTATTCCATTCACCTTTTATATGTCATTCATCCAGTGAATGGGAGAGTATCATTTCATTTTCTTCGGTGGGGGAAGAGGATGCTTGAGTTGATTAAATTGGATAATGTAGTTAAGCATGTAGGTGTTGAACATGTCAGCGTTGCAAAATCTGTTTTGTTTATTGTGAGAATAAATGATCCTGGTCGTACCTAATTACATCTGGTTATTGGCTTTTGCTTTCCCTTATCTTGGTGGTTTAACAGTATTTTTGATTGGAGTTGTTGGTTAATTTTGGATAGAATTCTTTATAAGGCATGGTTTCAAAAAAATCTCTCTCACAAGTAGCAACTTTAGAGCAAAGTTATCTACTGGTTAATTCTCTGGAGTCTGGGCTGATTAGTATTTGGATCTTTTGGATGCTTCAATGCTAATAATCGACGCACTATGTGCTACTGAAGTACTATTGTTGCGTTTTGCATCTAATAATTCTTTGGAGCTTTCTTTGGGTTATTAATTCTATTGAAGTTTGTGTATGGTGGATGGACTATAATTTGTATTAATATGACTCCCCTCCTGTTTTGCAGGAGATGTATACTCACATTGGGCCTCAATTCCGTGATGAACTCCAACGTCATCATATTCCTACATCAATGGTGAATATATAAATGCAGCAGTTCCCTTTTTATTGCCTACATGGTTGTTATTATGTATATTCATTTCCACTGCCAAGCACGGTCCTTTTATGGATTAGATACTTTAACGTCTACCACCATTATACACTCGTGAGCTCCTAAACATGTGTAAGACAGGTTCAATAGCCAATATGATGAACAAACCCTAAAACCATAATAAAAGGAGAAAAACAAAATTAGCCATCTTTTGGTGTGTTGAATTTGAGAGAAATTTAAAGTCAATATATTTGGCTTGAAGAAGTCAATTAAAAATTGGAGGCGTGTAAGTCTTTTTTGGTAAGCTCCCTTGTATAAGGCAGAGGTATTTGGTAGATTGGCAAATCATGTGTGCCTTTTTTTTACCCCTATGTATTTTTTGATTTCTTTGTGTCCCATCAGAACCAACATTCTTTAATATAAACAAAAAAACTAACATCAAACTTTTTAAGCGATTGTACCTATACAGTACACGCCTTAATTTGCTTAATAAAGGAGAGAATTGCCTAACAGTCCTAGAGACATCAACGAGAAGGGTTAACATCTGTCTTCCTGCTAGCATCAATCTTAAGGGTATACATTTTGATGCTCACCATTGCCCATTCTTGCACCTATCCTAGATGGATTCTGTAGCCTGTTTCAAGTTATTATGTATATGTATTGTTAGTTTCATTTTCCATGTTATGCATTTATTGTTTACAAGTTCAAGGAATCTACCAAAATCATGTATATATCAGTATATGCCCCATCTAGTAGCATGTATGCGAAATAGTGTCTTGTCTCCCTTGTCGTGTATTTTGCTATTTTTTGTCTCAGATCATGTGTTGTGCAGTTAAAACTTTAGCTGAATTAAGGTCATGTTATTACTCAAAACAACTGTTTTTTGATATCTCATTCACTCCAGGCAAGGGATATTAACGCCAGGCTAGAGAGGATTGAACCAAGACATCGCCCTTCTGATGTACTTGTTAGTACTTATACTGCTGGTGACGTTAAGCCTGCCAACCTTAATCCTAAAAGAAGCAGCCCAAAGGCAAAGAGTTCCACCCGCGAAGTGTCTCTCTTTGCAGGTATATATGGATTGGTTCTTCTGATATTAGCATATATGTTTAATTACCACAGTTGAATGGCGCGTGATGCCAGAAGTGATCTGTATGCTTTTGGCAACACATGGTGTTGTACTAGTTGGCTATTCTTGGTGTTAACTTTGCTTTGTTGTTGGCATCATGCAGGAGACAGTGATGTAACAGAAAAGCCTGTTGAACCGATTAAAGTGTACTCTGAGAAGGAGCTAATAAGGGAATTCGAGAAGATTGCTTCCATTCTAGTTCCAGACAAAGATTGGTCTTTACGTATTGGGGCCATGCAGAGAGTAGAAGGTCTTGTTATTGGAGGTTTGTCACCATTCCTTACCCTTTATACCTGCAAAAAACAGAGCAATAAATATTTATCCTTCTTTCTTATAGTAGCACGGCTAAATTGTGACCTAGTTATTATTTTATGTATGTTGTGTTTTTATGAGAAGAGTTTAAAAAATCAGTGAAATAATGAGTCAAGCAGGGCTGATAATGTGGATTAATTTTTTTGGGGGGGATAGAGATAGTATGGTTTTGGTCGAGTGTTCCAACTTAAAATGGGGAGGGAACAATAGAAACTATTCCCTCCACACCAAGACGTGTAGTTGGAAATCTTTTTAGCAAGAATAAATGATGAATTTGCACCTTACTATTTTTACAATATAATTCAATATCCCCATCCCCCATGTTCCTTTACCCAATTGTTGAACAGATGCATTTACATCTTCCATAAGAGGTCATGAATTCTTCCAAGGTTAGGAATATTGGCAAAAATGAAAAGAGAACATCTTTTTAATATATATTTTACGACAAAATGATGACGGGGCAGAAAAATATCAAAACAAAAAGCCACCTTAAGTGGGGTTGATTAGACTTTAAGGTGAATAAGTAATTGTTGAGCCATATACTGAATTTAAGGGAAAATAGATATTCTATTTTCAACATCACAATTATAATTTTTGATGATGCCAATTAGTTGGTATTTGTTGTATAAATGTGATTCTTGTAGTCAATTTTTCTTTCAAGTATGTTGATATCTTCTCTTGATATTTCTATATTTTTTTTGATAAGTATTTAAAATCTACCATAAACGCCAAAAGGGGGCAAACCAAAGTATAAGCACGGTACATTACACATAGGAAGAAAAAAACACGGGCAATTTTTTTTTGATACTTCTATGTGATATAGATTGTAGATTATCTAGCTCCTCCTTATTTTCTCTTGATGGGCCAATTTTAAGTGTACTTTGAACCTTTGAGGTTGTCCAATTTTGTTTTTGAAAATAAAAACAATAATTTCACGTATACTATGATACATACTTGGTGAAAACTGTTAGATAACTGGGCTTTCAAGTGATTTTGTATCATTTTGATATTTGTTATCTATCCGGTACAACTGTGTATTTTGATGTCGGTGAGCGTGTGTTAGTGGTATCTAACCTTTTCATGTTGTTTAATGAGTTAGAGGTTTCTTATATGGTGGAGTATGTCATGGAACTTTAATTATGCATGGGTTGTAATGTTATCATCAAGGAAGAGCTATGAACATATTTTAAATCATATATCTCATCCCATCAGGTGCAGGTGATTACCCATGTTTTCGAGGACTTCTAAAGCAACTCATTGGTCCTCTAAGCACTCAATTGGCTGATCGTAGATCTAGCATAGTGAAGCAGGTGTGGTACATTTTCTTGGACTTCCATATGTCAGTTCAATGGTCTTTCCCCTTTTGTTTCTTCTTCTAGAAGAGAAAGGAAAAGGGGGATCTATATAATTAACTATTGGTAAAGTAAAACATCTTATGTCCTTTAGTAACCTGATCTCTTCTTTATAAAATTACTATGGTGATTTTATAATTTTGTACAAGTTAAATTGTTTTGTTGAACTTGTTAGTTCAGAATGAGCTTATGGTGTGGATGACCATGATCAAAAGGAACTGTTATTGAGATGTAATGATGTTAGGAATTAGAAGTGGGGGAGGGGTTTGAACCCACGATCAAAGGCACAAGTAATGGTACATTGATCATCTGGGCTTGTATGCTTTACATTCCTTTTAACTTTTTATCCTTTGTTTCATTATCCTGTTCAAGCATTTTCATGTTTGGGATTAGGTTTTAGCTTAGAATAGTTAAGAAATTATATGTATTTAGAAACTACAAAATTTAAAATCTTCAGAAAATGTTTCCAATATAAAAAAAACTTAATTGATGTTATGACTGTAAGAAATTTAGACAACAGCAGCTATAAGATTTTTACGAATATATAATAGCAGTAAAATTGATTCTTTATGTTACAACTCCTATTTGTTTGAAAATACTTTACCCTGTAATGATACTTATGCTTCATGAACACACTGCTCGGGACCATTGGAGCTTAGTAAAGAGTTTCAAAATCTAGGTGGACCTAAAAAGATGAAAGACTGTTACTTATCAAAAAGAGGAAAAAAGACTGTTAAGCAGCATAACATTATATTGAATGAAAATGAACCTAAAAATTTCCGAGATGGTATTTTCCCCTATATTTCCTTGAGTGATGCTGATGCATGAGATCATATAAATGAACGAGATTGTATGAATATTATTGTCAATGAAATTAAAGGTTGCACAAGTGTGAGGCCATTTTTTGTGTGCGAGTGGGAGGGAAATATTGTGCCAGAAAAGTTTGACTTTACTACTGACGGATGGCAGAAATTTAATTTTTTGATAACCCCTTGGAAGTGCTTGTTCGTGGATACTTCTTAGGATTAAGCATATCATTAAAAACCACAAATAGGTTCAGGGACAAGAATCTGGTATCTTTTATTGTGACTAAAACCTCACTCGCAATGAATATTTGTATTCTTAATACTAACATACTAAATTTAATGTAACACAGCAAATGTCTATTTTTTGTTTATTGCTTATCAACGAATGTGCATCTCTTGTTGAGTGTTTTCCCCACTATTGCCAGGGTTGTCACCTATTAAACTTTCTGTCAAAAGAGCTCTTGGGTGATTTTGAGGCATGTGCAGAGATGTTCATTCCAGTAAGTATTTTTTTTTTTTTGCTGATCCTGTGGTCCTAATGTGCTCAAAACATTCTTCTGACTCTGATAAAATCTCCAGGTCCTTTTCAAGCTTGTTGTGATAACTGTACTTGTAATTGCAGAGTCTGCGGATAACTGCATAAAAACGGTGAATCTAAATATATGAGTTTCTGTTCCCTTTTTAAAAACTCTTTACCAGTTAGTAACTCTTTTGATTTGCCAGATGTTGCGTAACTGCAAAGTTTCCCGTGTACTTCCTCGTATAGCCGATTGTGCGAAAAATGACCGTAATTCTGTACTTCGTGCAAGGTTTTATTTTGCTGCTTTTCTAGGGTAATGGCCTTTCTTGTGTCATTGCTCAAGTCACTGTAGTATTTATTCATCTTATTGCAGATGTTGTGAGTATGCACTTTTGATACTAGAATACTGGGCTGATGCACCAGAAATACAACGTTCTGCTGATATCTATGAAGACCTTATTAAATGTTGTGTGGGGGATGCAATGAGCGAGGTATATAAACATTTGTCACCTTTTTAAATTTTTTACTTCTTTTTCTGTTTGGACCTTTGAACAGAGATACTTGTGCATGTTTCCACGCATTCTATTTAATCATGAATTCGTTATATGAACACGAGGAAAAAGAAAAAGAAAAACACACGTACACATAACACGCTCTTGCGGTGCTGAATGTGCATGTTGATGGAATTACTATTTTTTATCTTCCTCAAGAAAGTGGAGTCTTTTTGGGTGTGCTCAGTCCAACGTAGTCTTTAACCTTCTGAAGTTTCTCATCTTTTCTTCTTTTGAAAGGGTACCTCAAGCTTAAGTTTCTCATCTTTTTAGGAAGAAATAAAGAAATTGATGCTTGAAACCAGCGTAATAGGTTGCATTGAAATTAGTTAAGTGGAACTTTCTTGGGGAAAATGGGGGAGGAAACGAAAATGATGGAAATATATATGTACTCATTCTTATGTATTTAATTTTCAACAATTTCATAGGGTAAGTTTGTTGTTGGTTATCATGACTGAGAGAAGAATGAAGTGAGGAAGCTTTACTTCAAGAAGAAAATGTCATTTCTTCTTGCCCCTTGTTCTTTTCCTTTGATTGGTTTGTTGGTTGGTTCTTTAGAGTGTTGGAAATTCAGGTGGTGAAGTGCAACTTTTCCCCTTTTATTAAAAAAATAATTAAATGTTAAGCAGTTTGTTTCATTATGTAAGAAATAATTTTGTTTCCAACAAAGCCTCGATGAGATTGTTTGTTGTGCGGAGTATGGTATGTAGATATCTAGTGGATTAGTGGATGTAGTTCTGCAGGGAGTAACTGGGGGTGGATCTTGAGGAAGAACATAATTTGTTTTTAATACCTTTTTCTCTTACGAATAATAATATACGTAGGAATTGTTGTGGTTTCTTTAAATGGATTCACTTCGTTGTTAATTCACTATGGCATCCCTGACACTTAGCTGCCTGAACATCCTGGCTTGTTTTACTTGATTGCCTTTCTCATAGAATTTCTTGTCCCTTTAATGTTTATGAGCTAAATTGTTGTTTTGATTTACTTGTTTTTCTGTGAAAACCATCTGCTTCACAATTATTAGTTGCCTTCAAAGGTTAATGAACTGATATTTAGAAACACAAATTTGGCAATTGGTATGTTAATTTTTATCTTTAATATGTTTTCAGTAGTCTTCCCTTGTACTTGCTGGAATTTCTTCAATGTTCATCCTCACACATTTAACACATTGATTACGACAGGTACGATCAACTGCTAGAGCTTGCTACAGGATGTTTGTAAAGACTTGGCCCGAGCGTTCCCGTCGGCTATTTTTATCCTTTGATCCTGTAATTCAACGTGTACGTGCTTCCTTTTATCCAGAAAAAGTTTTCATACTCCATCTCCTATCTTACCTTCCAAAATCTTAGTAAGAAAACCTTATAATGACCAAATAAAGCTTTACAGTATCATTGTTAAGATCATAGATTCAAAGTAGTCATGTTTGGGCAGATAATAAATGATGAGGATGGGGGTATGCATAGATGTCATGCTTCTCCTTCTCTTCGGGAGAGGAGTTCACAAATGTCATTCAACCCTCAAACTTCAGCTCCTCCAGGCCTCCCTGGATATGGAACTTCAGCCATAATTGCAATGGACAGAAATGCAAGTTTAACCTCTGGGACATCACTTTCTTCTGGACTTTTTTCATCACAAGCAAAGTCAGTTGATAAAGGTACAGAACGTAGCCTGGAAAGCGTGCTGCACGCAAGCAAACAGAAGGTTACAGCTATTGAAAGCATGCTACGTGGTCTGAATGTATCTGAGAAAGGCCGATCAGTTAGTCTGGATCTAGGTATCATTTTAACCTTTTGATCATTATTCTTTGAGATTGTCTATTAAATGTGCAATTGAATTCGTCTATGTATATTATAAACTAATACTTGAAATATCTCCTGAATCATTTATGACCAGCTAAATTTCTCTTTTATTGCCCCTAGTGCAGGAGTTGACCCGCCATCATCTCGTGATCCACCATTCCCTCTTGCTGTCCCTGCTTCGAATAGTCTCACAAATTCTTTATCTTTAGATACTACGTCTGGTATGTCTAAAGGTAATAATCGTAATGGTGGCTTGGTTTTATCTGACATCATCACTCAGATTCAAGCTTCCAAAGATCCCAATAGATTATCATATCGTGGTAGTGCGGGAACTGAGCCTTTGTCAGCACTCTCATCCTACTCCAGGAGAGCATCTGAAAAACTTCAAGAAAGAGGTCATTTTGAAGAGCCTGATGTTAGGGAGGCTAGGCGATCTGTGAACTTGCACGTTGATAGGCAGTATGTGGAAACACCCTATAAAGATGCAAACTATAGGGATTCACAGAACAGTTACATTCCAAATTTTCAGCGGCCACTTTTGAGAAAGAATGTATCTGGGCGAATGTCTGCAGGCAGGAGAAGGAGCTTTGATGATAATCAGCTGTCTCTGGGTGAGATATCAAGCTATGTTGATGGCCCGGCTTCTCTCAATGATGCTCTGGGTGAGGGACTAAGTCCTAGTTCAGACTGGAATGCTAGGGTAACTGCATTTAATTATCTGAGATCTTTGTTGCAGCAAGGACCAAAAGGTATTCAGGAAGTCACCCAGAGTTTTGAGAAGGTGATGAAGTTATTTTTCCAGCACTTAGATGATCCCCACCATAAAGTTGCTCAGGCAGCTCTTTCAACACTTGCCGATATTATTCCATCTTGCCGAAAACCCTTTGAAAGTTATATGGAAAGGATTTTACCCCATGTTTTCTCACGATTAATTGATCCGAAGGAATTAGTTAGGCAACCATGCACGGCGACATTGGAAATTGTAGGCAAAACTTATGGTGTAGATTCTCTTTTGCCATCTTTGCTCCGTTCACTAGACGAACAACGGTCACCGAAGGCAAAGTTGGCTGTTATTGAGTTTGGTATCAATTCATTTAACAAACATGCAGTGCATTCTGAAAGCTCTGGTAATAGTGGCATCCTTAAATTATGGCTTGCTAAATTGACGCCATTGGTACATGATAAGAATACAAAACTAAAGGAAGCAGCTATTACATGCATTATATCAGTTTACTCTCACTTTGATTCAACTACGGTTCTGAATTTTATTCTTAGTTTATCAGTTGAGGAACAAAATTCCTTGAGACGAGCTCTTAAGCAGAATACCCCTCGTATAGAAGTCGACTTAATGAATTTTCTGCAGAACAAAAAAGAAAGGCAACGCCCCAAGTCTTCTTGTGATCCGTCTGATGTTGTTGGAACATCTTCTGAAGAAGGATATAATGGAGGATCAAAGAAGAGTCACCTGTTTGGGAGGTATTCTTCTGGTTCAATTGATAGTGATGGTGGTAGGAAATGGGGTTCCGCACAAGAGTCAACTCAGAACTCAAATTTTATTGGTCAAGCCGTATTCGATGATACTCAGGAACACTTGTATCATGGTCTTGAGACTGGTTCCAACACTCGTCCTAATTCGATATCCAAGGATGTGAAGTATGGGGCCAATACCCTCAGTGAAAATTTAGGATCCTGGAATACCAGGCTGGATGATACGGACAGTAGTGTGAATGTGGAGGTTTTATCTACACCACGTATTAATATGAATGGGCTGTTTAACTCTGATCACCGACGGGTCTCTGCAGGCTTTAGTCTTGATAATGAGGTTCCACCTCAAGTTGAACTCAGTCATTCAAAACTTCCAGCTTTGAACAGCAGTTCTGTTCCAGATTCAGGGCTGAGCATTCCTCAAATCCTTCATCTGGTGAGTTCCATCTTTCCCCTTTTCATATAAGCGTCAAACATAATTTGGTTTTTCTATCAGTCTTTGTATGTCTATTTATTGTTGTACAACAAACATGGAATGAGATTACTCTTTGTGGTGATTGCCGACATATTTGCAATTTATTTTGGAGATTTGCAATGGAAATGATGAATGTTCTAGTGCAAGCAAGCGTGGTGCACTTCAGCAATTAGTTGAAGCTTCCATGGCTAATGAGCAATCCATTTGGTCCAAGGTATGATCAATTCCTATATTGAAGCTCTGTGTTTGTTTGTGTGGTAAAATTCTGTTTTGGCAGCTCGAAATTGAGTTAAAATATTAACGTATTTCTCTATCTTTGGTCAATGACTCAATGGCCTAGAGTATGCTTATGGCTGGATAATAATTAATATGCATATGATATTTGGAATTGCAGTACTTCAATCAGATATTGACAGTAGTACTTGAGATTTTGGATGATTCTGATTCATCTATTAGAGAGCTTGCTCTTTCATTGGTAGTTGAAATGCTGAAGAATCAGGTCTGTTTATTCTCTTTCCTATGGTTCAATTTGTGATGTATTTCTGTCAATGTTGCAGAAATTTCTATTGCTGAATGTCATTTATTGTTCATGCTAATTCTTGATGAAGTTTTTGGGTTTTTTTGTCTAGAAAGATGCCATGGAGGATTCTGTTGAGATTGTAATTGAGAAACTGCTTCACGTTACGAAGGATACTGTTCCAAAAGTAAACTTTATATAGATGAACTACATCAGTTTTTCTGTACTTTTTTTAACCGTGTCTTACGGTAGTTTGTTGCAAATCCAGGTTGCTAATGAGGCTGAGCAATGTTTGACAATTGTTTTATCTCAATATGATCCATTCAGATGTTTGAGTGTAAGTTAATGTGTAATCAAGTTTTGGGAGCATACTCTGTTTTCGGTCCTCTTATGTGTATTCACCTCTTAACATTTTTCGTATCCATATTGCAGGTTATTGTCCCTTTGTTGGTTACAGAAGACGAGAAAACGCTTGTTACATGCATAAACTGTTTAACAAAGGTTCTTTCTTGTGAAAACCCATTGCATATAAGCGTTGGCGAGTAATTGTTGTGTTATCTATTCTATATACTCCCTACCCCTTTGTTTAACTTCTTTGATATTAACCATAGTCGTCATCGCGAATCACATCGTGTATTGAAGACCTCCATATCCTGTTTCATGTTGTGAATCGTATCGTACGATACGTAAATGAAATAAATAATGTGCTAATAAATATTTAAACATATGAAACACAATTTATTGGACAATCAAGCATATTAGCTTGACTATATATAAAAGTACTCAAGTAAATATTATTATAGACTAAAATAAATTTTAAAATTAGATAGTAGTCAAAATATTCTAAATTGATTTATTAGATATTATTTTAGGAATCTTTATCGAGTAAAAAGAGAAAACGGAAATTCAGATTCATCTTTTATCTATAAAACAAAGAGAATAATTCACATTAGCAAGTGGAGATTTATGTATTTACTTATCGAAAGTGACGTGAGAAAAATAGAGCGACATTCTAAAGAAGATATAAAACTCTAAAAAGTGATTAAAGGCTCATCAAGCGATATAGAAAATATTTATACTAAAAAGCCTCTTCATTTGAAATGGTAGAAGATTTAAAAGTTTTGTTTTTATTCATTTGGTTTTACATAAAAACTTTTTCAAGTCGGTTGCTAACTTTAAAAAGTATCGTGTATCGTATCGTTTCGTAAGAATCGTATAGTGAATCGCAGGATACGGTGTCATTTTAGATTCACCCTGCAATACGTATCGAATTGTCTACATATAGTGTATAGCGTATCGTAAGATTCTGACAACTATGATATTAACTATTAATATATTTTTATATTTCCAAATTTGGTATTTCCCAGTCGATAGCAGTGTACCATCATTTAGTTTTCTCAAAGGAAATTTTGGTTAGATTGATGGTATATCACTCGAGTTATGAAATTAGAATTAATGGATCCTGTTAGTCTTACTATTTTTGTATACTTTGAAGTCCTGTTCAAAGATTTTCGAGTGCCATATTTGGTAGAAATTTCTTATGTAATAAGGTGTCATTCTTTCATTTGCCGAGTTGCCTACACGTGTGTGTGTATAATGCACACACATATAGTTATGCATCTACTATCTAGGAATCATTGGTTATAAGCCTGTAAAAGGTTTTTTTTTAGTGATTATGGAGTTGTTTAGTCGCCAGCATGCCAAAAACAGATTTACATGAATTGAGTTGATTTGGAGAGTTGTAAACTTTCATCTATTTCTTTTAACTTCTTTTTGTAGTAGTTTTCTGTACCTCATTATCATGTAGAAATTAAATGTTACTAAATTTTGGTAATCCTTAATTTGAGCTTTCAACAATGACCATGTTAACCTAGCTATATATTTGTTTTGTATACTATAGATCCTTTGGCTAGGAGGCACGGATACAGACACAAGATACGGATTCGACATGATTCACAACACAGGACACAACATGTTTCGAAAAAACATGATACCATACGTTGGGGGCTATGTTGAATTTTATGTATATTTTTAATAAAAATAAGTGTATAAATAAATTTAGCTAAAGCATGATAAAATCAAGTAAAATATTGAAGAACACTTGTAACACAATCATCTCCAAGTCCAACAACAAATAAGATTATAACATGCAGCTCTAAGTGCTAACAGGATCTATAAGAGATAATCAAGTGTTAACTTCAAAGTTTAAGTAAAATGAAAATACTAGCACCTGTGGTCCTATCATGAAGTATCTAGAAGTATGTGATACATATCCTTAAGTGTCTGTGGAGTGTCCGAGTGTTGAGTTATTAGTATAGTCTTGACTTGGTATTCTACTATAATATCTATTGTTGATTCATATTCACCACTCTTCTGGGCATAGTTTTTATTATTCCTTTTGCAGTAGATACTTTTTCACTGGGAAACTTGTGAGTCTACTATTTTTAAGTTTAAATTGGTGATGACATTGCTATGCTTCTCCATTTCTCTTTCAGCTTGTGGGCAGGCTCTCCCAAGAGGAATTGATGGCTCATTTATCATCTTTCTTGCCTGCACTTTTTGAAGCTTTTGGGAACCAGAGTGCTGATGTTCGCAAGGTTAGTGATGTTATCTAGATGTCTTAATTTCACGCTGATGAAATTTATGATCTATTGGACAAGGGATAATTTTGTGTTCCCAATATAAAATGGTCATCCTTGGAATGGATAAGCCCCTGTTCTTTATGAACCTTAATAATGAACAATGTAAGTTTTCATGTTTTTGTTTGTTTTTTCTTTTTGGTAAGATTGTGATTAGAGAGGAAATCCTAGGCGATAAAGTTTAGTGGAGAACAAGTTGCTATTTTTAGTGTTAGGGTCATTTCCTCTATGAACTTGTCCTATTCCCCTTTTCCTGAAGGAGTTGAGATCTCACCACTACAAAAATAACTCTTGAAAGTCACTCTTATGGTAGGGAAATATAATAGTTTGGAGTTATATTTGTTGGAGTTTCCGATATAACAATGCAATTTTAATGAGCTACATCCCCACGCATCACCCCCAAACGAAAGACACCCAGCCAATCCCCACCCCAGCCCACCCACCCCACACCACACCACACCACACCACCCCACCAACATTCACATACGAGACAAGGATATCTGGTGGCTGATTGGCAAATTTATGTGTTGAGAATGAGATGCTGGAAATTATTGTCAACTTTTTGTGGACTTCATATCTTATATTTAACTAGTGTAATTAATATCAAGAGTCTTTTAGGACTTGGTATGAGGGATTCAAGGCTGTGTTTACTCAAGTTTGTTTTTGTTTTGATATTTATTTCCTTGGTTGCAGACTGTTGTATTTTGTTTGGTGGACATCTATATCATGCTTGGGAAAGCATTCTTGCCTTACTTAGAGGGACTTAACAGTACACAATTGCGGTTGGTGACAATTTATGCTAACCGCATATCGCAGGCCAGGACAGGTAGTCCAGTAAAGGCAAACCATGAATAGCAGTGTTGCTTGGAACTGTGTAGAATAATATGTTCTGATCATTCATTTATTGTATATCTTGTGTATCATGCAATGTTCATTATTTGTTTTCCCCATTTCACTTGTGGTTTGGGGTTGAGGGGGGAGTGCTTGTCAACAAATATTTGAAAATGTCATTTTTTGTTGGTGCCAATGATTTACTCTGCATTTTGGGTTGTATATTTATGTGGAAGAGAGTTTTGGAGTTGGCGAGTTATGATTGTAGAGTCCGTGACATGGCTGGCATTTTCTGTATGCTGTATGTTACCCTTTCTAGTTTAGTTATTTCCTATCCATGGGTTTAAGTGGAGAATTTCAGCCATGATGTTCAAAGTTTTTTCCCCAAGGCAGGCAGGGGTAATTGGGCTGGCTGGGTAGAATCTGAAACCATGTTTTATATTTTCAGATATTTGATACGACTACGATGACAAGAAAATAATGTGGTCAAAAATATTATACCGATAATAAATTGGTTAATGAAAATTATTTTGTATACCATGTCTCAAAAAACATTTTTTCTTGGAAGCTTTTTGTAAGGTAATTTTGAACAAAACAAAAAAAAAACAGTTGCCACCAGGCAGGAAGGACCTGTCTGTCTATCGATAACGTGGATTTAAAAACGTGCCACTGCAACGGAGCTAACCGGGGTTGGCTGGCTTATATCTACCATATATCTTATAAAAAAGAGCCTTGTATATTATAAACTTTAAAATAACATATTTGTTCATAAATATAATAATATTTAATTTTGTAATAGTGTTATGATAACGAAATTATAAAATTAAAATTGAAAATATTGCGTCATTCAAACTAGTTTGCTATTTCTGTTCTGGGCCTACCCCTAGCGTAAAATTTGAACAGAGCTCATCACTAGAGATCCAATAACCCGAAGCAACCCCGAAACAAGGGTTGATTGACACTTCTGTCCCTTCAAGTTGTCACCTACTTTCAAAGTCGTCCCTAAAGTACTATTTTCGTCCGTTAGGTCCTTAAAGTGGTATTTTATTGGCGTTTCTGTTCCTTCAACCCATTTTAACCTAAGCCCGATCCATTTTGACCAAATTAATTTAACCCGACCCAGTTTGACCCAACCCAAATTTTTAATATTTTAAAATATAATAATAAGTTTAAAATAATAATTATATTTAATATTTTAAAAAAATAATATTTAATTATTTAAAATAAATTATTATTATTAAAATAATAATTATTTTAATATTTTAAAATAAAATAATTATTTTAAAAATAGTTATTTTTAATATTTAAAAATAAAATATTAGTTTTTTTTAAAAATAAAAATAATATTATTTTTAATATTCTAAAATAAGTATTATATTTAATATTCTAAAATTATTATTATTTTTAATATTATAAAAGTAAATTTTATTTTTAAAAATAATATTTACAAAAATATTTTTTACTTTTAAAATATTAAAAATAAAAAATATTTACTTTAGAATATTAAATATAATTTTTATTTTTATTTTTTTTAAAACTAATATTTTTTTTAAAATATTAAAAATAACTATTTTTAAAATAATTATTTTATTTTAAAATATTAAAATAATTATTATTTTAATAATAATAATTTATTTTAAATAATTAAATATTATTTTTTTAAAATGTTAAATATAATTATTATTTTAAACTTATTTTAAAAATACTATTATATTTTAAAATATTAAAATTTTGGGTTGGGTCAAACTGGGTCGGGTTGAGTTAAATTTGGTCAAAATAGGTCGGATTTAGGTTAAAATGGATTGAAGAAACAGAAACGCCAATAAAATGCTACTTTAAGGGTCTAATTGACGAAAATAGTATTTAAGGACGATTTTAAAAATAGATGACAACTTAGAGAGACAGAAGTGTCAATCAACCCCGAAACAAGTGTTCGTGTAAATCGCCTTTGTTTTGTGCG
Organism: Panax stipuleanatus; assembly: GCA_020205555.1. Taxonomy (NCBI): domain Eukaryota; kingdom Viridiplantae; phylum Streptophyta; class Magnoliopsida; order Apiales; family Araliaceae; genus Panax; species Panax stipuleanatus. Next base: position 119,060,828 of record CM035123.1, read on the forward strand.
TCCTAGTCAAGTATCCAGTATCCAACACCTAAACCCTAAACCCCTCTCCCTGCTAGACCCTTCTCCCCTCATTATTTACTCTCCCCTCCTCTTCAACTCATTGAAGCACTTCAATTTGAAACCTAACTTTCTCTCTCCTCTTTCTCAGTCTACAGCAGGGATGTATCGTATCGCCACCAAACTTGCCTCCAAAGCTCAGTACGTCAAATTCCTCCTCAACAAATTATAATGAAAGAACTAGAACTACCACATTCCCAAACTTTCTTATTTTAACTTAATCTTCTCTTTCTTTGTTTTGTAGGATCGCTAGGAACAGTACACATCAGGTATCATTTGTAGCCTGACAATGATTTAATCTTTGTTTGCTAAGACGATTTTGTTTGATTTTTTTTTTGCTAAATTCAGATTGGAAGTAGATTGGCTTGGAGCCGAAATTATGCAGCCAAAGATATTAGATTTGGTGTTGAAGCCCGAGCTTTGATGCTTCGGGGTGTGGAAGAGCTTGCTGATGCTGTTAAAGTTACAATGGGGCCTAAAGTACGTCATTATTTTATGTTGTCGTTTCATGGTTAATAGAAAATTTGTGTGTATGTGTGTTATATATTTTATGATGTTTATTAACTGGAATTTCAACCATTGTTATTTTCTGTTCTGTTGCATTTCCTTCCTTGTGGTAAATGCTGATAAAATTGGAGAATTAAGAAAACTTAAACCTTTTAGGTTCTTTAAATGTGGTGATGAATGTAATATGGCCACTGGCCAGAGCATGTTTTACTGTTTATTTATTACGACTGTTAGTGTAATAAAAATGATATTTTGAAAGACTCCCAGAATATTACAAAGCCACTTTGTTGAATTATTTATTTTATTGTTTCTCACTACATATTAATTAATGCTACATGTGCCTGGGTCTATGGGATTCATTTTTAGATTTAGATAGCAGATTTGATGTGGTAGTTGCAGATATGAATAAGACATCTGTCTTGCTGATGGTAGTTGCAGATACGAATAAGACATATCTGTCTTGATGACTAATAAATCATATGCTTTGGTTAATTTTCTCCAATTTTGTTCTTAGTTAAAAGGAGAAAAATAAATTGACATGCATAGATTTTAATTTCTATAAATTTCATTTCCTGCGACTCTTTTTTATAGGGGCGTAATGTCATCTTGGAACAAAGCTTCGGGGCCCCTAAAGTGACCAAGGATGGAGTCACTGTTGCGAAAAGCATTGAGTTCAAAGACAGAGTTAAGAATGTAGGTGCCAGCCTTGTAAAGCAGGTCGCAAATGCTACAAATGATGTTGCTGGTGACGGTAAGATCTCTTGAATATTAGTGAGGGATATTGTTGATGAAGTTATTTTTATAGGTTTTAGTTGGCTTGACTTTTAATGTTGCTACTCCTACTGTATAGACCCCAGATGGTTTTAGTTGTGTAGAGAGTAACCTTGTGATACTGTATTTTGAAGTAGACAGTGAGTGCTGATGGTCCAAAGCTTCTTTGACATGTCTTCAGGTACCACCTGTGCAACAGTCCTAACGCGTGCCATATATTCAGAAGGGTGCAAATCTGTGGCAGCTGGAATGAATGCCATGGATCTCAGACGTGGAATTACTTTGGCAGTTGATGCTGTGGTGGCAAACTTGAAAAGCAGAGCAAGGATGATTAGTACATCAGAGGAAATAGCGCAGGTTTGCATTAGGGAGTGATTACAATTAGAATTGGGAGGCAGTGACATTCATATAAATACAGTAGAGTAAGGTACATTGATATGGAAATTTATTTACTTTGTCTGATATAATCCCATTTAAAAGGTTGGTACAATATCAGCTAATGGAGAAAGAGAGATTGGAGAGCTTATAGCCAAGGCTATGGAGAAGGTTGGCAAAGAGGGAGTTATTACCATAGCTGTAAGTATTTACTTGTTTTTCCCCTTTTGAAATTTCTGCTAGTGTGCATAATTCTTTTATAGCCTTGCAGATAGGTGTAGATTTGGGCTTCTAAAGCTTCAATTCTGACTTGTTTTCTCTTGTCTTTTCTTTCTCTTGGTTTCGGTTAGGGTCATTCACTGTGCGTAGTATTATCAAATAGTTCTTTTTTTCATTTTTTTAATGTGTGGAATGAAATAAGAACCAAAAAGCACTTCTATAGTTCTATGAAGAATCCTTGTTATCTATAAAGCATTGATTATGTGTTTCTTATTTTGGGAAAAATGTTATTTGGTTTTGCATTTTGCATTGATGATGTGTTTTCTTTCTTTAAGAACTTAACACTTTCTCTTCTATGATGGATATATGATTGCTCTTCCAATTCCCTAGAGTAGAGAGCAATCTTGTGATACTTTCTCATGCAGAAAGCCCTAGTCTCTTGATTTTCATGTGGATTTAGTTTCTTTATTGAACTGTTTCAGGATGGGAAAACACTAGACAATGAACTGGAAGTTGTTGAGGGAATGAAGCTGGACAGGGGCTACATATCCCCTTACTTCATCACCAATCCCAAGAATCAAAAATGTGTAAGCTATTTTCATGCATTAATTCCTTTTTTTGTGCGGCACTGATGATTATGGGGTTTTGGTTCACCATTGCTGGTTGGCATTCTTCCCCTTGCACAGTGCATTATTTAAGCTCTCATCTGTGTAAGTTTTCATTTATTTATTGGTTTTTCCTTGACAGGAATTGGAAGATCCATTGATTTTGATCCATGAGAAAAAAATATCCGGCTTAACTTCCGTGGTGAAAGTGCTGGAGTTGGCCTTGCAGGCAAGTGTTTTGGCTAAAGCAATCAGCATGTTCAATCTTATTTGAGTCATGTTAACATTTTAATTGTGTATTGGCAGAAGCAAAGATCTTTATTGATAGTTTCTGAAGATGTGGAAAATGATGCATTAGCAACTCTAATTCTGAATAAGCTTCGAGCTGGAGTCAAGGTCTCATCAGATTCTTCTTATCATTAGAAAATTTATTAACTATTTGCATATGTAATTTGTTACTTTTCTTTGTAGCTGCACTTTTTCTTGATGTAATTTCTGCATGAATCTGTAGGTTTGTGCCATTAAAGCTCCTGGGTTTGGAGAGAACAGGAAGGCCAATTTGCAAGACCTTGCGATCCTCACTGGAGGCGAGGTAGGTTCACATTTTATTTATTCTATTGGCATGGACATTTCCTTTTAATTTGGTGCTGCTCTGCTGCTGCATCTATGTTGCACAGTTACGGTTTTTTTTTGCTAAGTAACAGTTACGTTTCTTTTCATCTGTTATTTATTTTTATTTTTAATAAATGAAATAGGTTATTACCGACGAGCTTGGAATGAACATTGAAAAAGTGCAACTTGAAATGCTTGGCTCGTGCAAAAAGGTGAGATCTCTTGCACAGTTTTCTTGGCTGACAGTTCATATTCTTTATAATTATTACAACCATAACTGCATAGTGCCATTCTATTTGTGGATGTGTAGGTTACAGTTTCAAAGGATGATACAGTAATCCTTGATGGGGCAGGTGACAAGAAAGCTATTGAAGAAAGATGTGAGCAGGTTTAGACTCATTCCCAGCTGTATGAAATTCTGTCATTCTCCCAATTCACAAGTATGACACTGAATTGGTTGCCATTCTCTTGTGACAGCTAAGATCGACAATTGAGTTAATCACTTCTGATTATGACAAGGAAAAGCATCAGGAGAGGCTAGCAAAGCTTTCCGGTGGTGTTGCTGTTTTGAAGGTCAGCCTCTTGTGTAAAGGGTTTTTTAGTGTCATTGATGGAACAACAATCAATATAAAAAGCCAAAAGCAAATTTACTGGATCATATAACAATTGGATACTGATAAATCTGATTTTCTGACAGATTGGAGGAGCAAGCGAAGCTGAGGTTAGCGAGAAGAAGGATAGAGTAACTGATGCTTTAAATGCTACAAAGGCAGCTGTTGAAGAAGGCATTGTCCCAGGTAATAATCACCAAGTTGTATGATAGAATATTTGTATGAGAGATTCCTCTCCAAACGCGGGCCTGTGATGACCATACAATAAGTTGGAGGAATTTTTGCTGTGCAGGTGGTGGTGTAGCTCTTCTTTATGCCTCAAAGGAACTTGAAAAGCTGCAGACTGCCAATTTTGATCAGAAGATTGGTGTTCAGATTATACAGAATGCTCTAAAGGTCTGTCTATTACACTAACCTTTAGTTTTGAATTCCTAGAGGTGTCGTTAGTACCGAGTACTTGTTTTAATCAGATTGATCTATTTAAATATTGGATTGGTAAGTGTGAATTCCAGTTGATTAATTCCATTGCACGTCCCAACAAACATTTGTATGTATACACAAACATTTGTGTGTGCATGTGTGTATATTGAATCTATAGATTGTATACACATTTTTATGCAATTTTATTTGGGATAGAGGTAGTAATAATTAGGCCTTAGAAGGAAGAATGTAAGCTGCAATCTAGTTCTTCAAAACCCAACTCTGTAACATTATATTTTGTGCAGGCACCTGTGCATACAATTGCTTCCAATGCTGGAGTTGAGGGAGCTGTAGTGGTTGGCAAATTGTTGGAGCAGGATGATCCTGATCTTGGTTATGACGCAGCTAAAGGTTTCTCTCTTACTCTCTCCAAACTAATTATAGGTGCAGTTCTTGAATCAATTCTAACTTTGTGCTTTCTCTCCCCACTTGCTTTAGGTGCGTATGTGGACATGATCAAGTCGGGAATCATTGACCCATTGAAGGTCATTAGGACAGCTCTGGTAGATGCTGCAAGGTAAATATATTTGGTTATTCCTATGTATAGAATTTGTTTCTTTTTTGGGGCAAGAATTGATATGATGCGTTATGTTGCAATGTAGTATATCGTCTTTGTTGACTACGACGGAGGCTGTTGTGGTAGAACTTCCCAAGGACGAGAATGAAGTACCGGCAATGGGTGGAGGCATGAATTATTGAATGAATAAATAAACACTGTAATCCCTCTGGGACTAGCGAAAACAACCTGATTTTTCTTAAATTGAAACGTGTATTAGGTAAAAATTGTTAGTTTAGCTGATTTTTACAGTCTGCCCCATTCTGTAATTGAGATTTTAAGTTTTTGTTCTCTTTCTATATTCTTCCTCTGGAAGTCTGACTGAAACCGGTGTAATCATAGTAAGAGGGGAGGCTGTACGAAACTACGAATGATATGAAATTAATGTTTTTTTTGTATCCTGGTAATATCAATATTTATTTACTTAAAATCTAGTTCTTTGTAGCTGAATGGATTAGTGATACTGGAGAGGGGCTCATAAAATCCACATAAAACAGAGCATTTTGCTCTCAGACCATCTTCTTCCCCCTCAATTTCCCGTCAGATATTATGCTAGTACCACTGGTATCTTGTGAGCTATGCAAGTACTACTATAGTATTAGTATTAGTATTAGAATTAGATGCAAGTATTATTGGTTCCATTTATATTATGTATGTGAGGGAGGAGTTGTGAAAATACCAATTTAGAATTCCTTCTATTTACATCTTTATAGTGCGATTGATTTACGTGACTGCCTGTGGGTCATGTGTTACCTAAATTCATTTGATTACTTGTGTAATGGGTTTAAAAATTTGTTTTGTATAAAATTATATTGTGATATGAATTAATAAATAACCATTAACCCTTGAAATTTGCACTTATTTGAATGTATATGTTTAATACTATAAGAAAGCAATCAAGGCATAATGTTCATATATATATATATATATAAAGTTTCAAATGATTGGAATCTTATTAGTTTCCTTTCGAGATCCTTAGGCCGGTATAAAATTAATGTATTTGATTAGAGTACTGACACGCAGAGAAGGATCACCTTCTGCCTGCGTGTCGATATTGTATTTGTAACACCCTCTTCCCGAAATAGAAAGGGAGGTTACTCAAAACACAACATAACTGAAGAAATACTAATAAGGCTCTAAACCACAAATGAATAATCCAATAAATATCAAAAGGTCAACCATAATAAATCAATCTATCAAGCCTAAACAGAATATCTAAATCATTGGATCGAATGGAGCTCTCATCACACTTGCCCTTAATTCCCCTGAATACCTGTTGGAGGAAAAACACAGCATGAGCCAAACACCCAGTACGGATATAGAATACAAGAATAATGAAACGAAATAACTAACTCAATAAATGAACTGAACTGAACTGAAACGAACAAAACTAACACACTAAAATAATAGGCTGAATCAAATGGCTGGGATTTATTTCATACCGAGCTCAAAACAAAATAAAAATATACATTGCCACACAGGCAAGGTCAAATAATGCCACACAGGCAAGTCACACACATTGGACCGCGAATCCAAATGTATGCAAAAACGGAAAGCGTGTTTGGCACAAACATCGCCACTTCGCAGAATAGAACAGAAAAGTAGGGTCGACCCATACGCCTCCCGCAACAAAACACCAAATGACCAACTCTCACCGGAGCACAAACGTAAACTTGGTGTTACTGAGTTGTTGTCGATACCTATAATGAATCCGCCACTTGAACTTCTCCGCCTGTTCCGCTGCGGCCCCTGCAGAGGTTCCCGCAAAACCTGCCAACCTGGTTAACCTCGTCATAAAATCTGTGATGGACTAATCATCTTTCTACCGAATAGACAGATACTCTCTAGCATAGGCCTCTTTATCAGCAGCTGGAAAGTACTACTGATAAAAGACCTCACAAAATTCTGCCCATCGAAGTGTCTCTACATACCCATCACCCTTTGTTGCTTTCAGCGCTTTCCACCACCTCTGTGCATCCCCCTCCAGCTTATAAGCAGCAAGCAACACTCTCTGATTATCTGAGCACCCCAACACATCAAAAATTTTCTCTAGGTGTGCAATCCAATTCTCCGCATCAATTCGAGTCGGAGCTGAACTGAATGACTGTGGCTTCTGCTTCTGAAACCTCTCCAACCATAAGTACATTGGAACCACCTGTTGATCAAGACCATCCGCATTCCCTTCTTTTTCGTTTGCCTGCGGACCATTATTCCCCGAGTTCCCCTGCTCAGGAATTTCGGGCGGCTGCTGCATTGCCTGTACCACCTGTGCCACCAACTGCGGTAAAGCCTGATTAACCGCCTGATTCACCAAGTTAGCCAATTGAGCATTAATCTGGTCATTAGGTTGCTCATCGGGCTGACCATCACCTCTTCCCCTATTGTTACCTCGCCTCCCAGCAACTCTAGCGGATCTACGAGCCATCTAAGAAAGAGATCAACGAATATCAGCAAAATAGATTAGAGACAGATTTGAATATAGCTGAACAGAAAATCAAACTGAACAAAACCTAACCCAGAATTCTACCCATAACTCACAGGTAAAAACCTAAATAGGTTTTCTACAAGAAAGAACCTAAGCTCTGATACCAACTCTGTAACACCCCCTTCCCGAAATAGAAAGGAAGGTTACTCAAAACACAACAGAACTACAGAAAATAATACTAAAGCTCTAAACCACAAAAGAATAGTATTTAAAACTAATAAATATCAACAAGGTCAAACCAGAATAAACGCCAAACTGGTCCAAACCATAATCTGAAATAATTATTACAACTCCAAAGAAATTAATATGTCCAGCCTAAACAGAATATTCCTAGACCATTGGATCGAATGGAGCTCTCATCACACTTGCCCTTGATCCCCCTGATTACCTGCCGGAAGAAAAATACAGCATGAGCCAAACGCCCAGTACGGATATAGAATACAAGAATAATGAAACGAAATAACTAACTCAACAAATGAACTAAACTGAACTGAAACGAACAAAACTAACACAATAAAATAATAGGCTGAATCAAATGGCTGAGTGTTATTTCATACCGAGCTCAAAATAAAACAAAGATATACCTTGCCACACAGGCAAGGTTAAATAATGCCACACAGGCAAGTCACACACAATGGACCGGGAATCCAAATGTATGTAAAATCGGAAGGCGTGTTTGGCACAAACATCGCCACTCCGCAGAACAGAATAGAACAGAAAACTAGGGTCGACCCATACGCCTCCCACAACAAAACACCAAATGGCCAACTCCCACCGGAGCACAAAACGGAGACGCCGTGGACTGATCACACTGCCACGGAAGGTGTCATGTCTCTTGTGCCAAGACGACATGCCTGTGATACCCTCACAGGTGGTTATAGCTCAGGTATACCCTACGGTATATTCTAACAAAAATATCAAGTCACCACACATGAGACATAATATTAACACAAGGAGTTCTAGTATGTACATATAACAACGAAACAAATATAAATACGAAACTCCAAAAATACATTAACATGTACATCTCTAAAAGATTAAAATAAACACTAAATATGTTAACCCAATTCAAGAGTACAAACACGAGTTTTAGGTGCCACTACCAAGACGAAACTATTACAAAATTTTTAGAACGAACGATCATGAGAAGCAAATAACCAATTTCAAAACGAGAAATAAACGAACGAATTAAATTTAATAAGAGAATCGCTGAAGGAGTACGGAATCCGTACCTGGATTAAGCAATGTAATACCCAAATTATATTCCAAATCTATTCGTTAAACTCCTTCCGTCCAATCTAAACATAAAAATAAACGTTTGCAAAATATTTCTTCCCTCTTTAATCTGTTAATTAATAATAATTATTATTATTATAATTAAAACTAGTCACCATTCCGTTTTGTTCTACTCCATGATACACTGCATCCAATAATAAATATATATTACAATCAAACATTATTTATATATATATATGCTATATAGTACCCCCTCCATTCCAACAAGGATTGTCATCAGATTCCTTTTTCTTTTCTTTTTGAAATTGCAGGCTTGCAGTACATATATATAGTAATTGCAGCTCCGCTCCAAACAGTTGATTAACCAATCCATGCATCATTCAGGAAATAATTTCAAACAACTCATTATTAATAGAATTAGGACATTACCTTTTTGCTTCCTGTTCTTTCTTCCGCCGTTTTTCCTTTTTTCCCCTCGGTTTGTATCAGATATGTGAGGAGTATTAGGTTTTCTTTATTATTTATATATCTTATTTACCCTCCAATTTTAATAGGATTTTAATATTTCACAATTATAATTTAGACCCAATAAGTTTTAAGGCCCAATTAATGTAGTCCACATACTTAAATACAATTTGACTCAAACACAAGAAAAGTCCAATTAAATTATTATATTAATATACCCAACACTTATTAATACATTGGCCCACATAATTTAAATGATTACTTTGACCCAATTAAAAGACAAAGTTCAATTAATATATTTAAAATATAATTTTCAATGTCATCCATTTATTATTTAATTATTTTAAATTTTTTTTTTTACGGGTAATGAAACGAAATAACTAACTCAACAAATGAACTAAACTGAACTGAAACGAACAAAACTAACACAATGAAATAATAGGCTGAATCAAATGGCTGTGATTTATTTCATACCGAGCTCAAAACAAAACAAAAATATACCTTGCCACACAGGCAAGGTCAAATAATGCCACACAGGCAAGTCACACACATTGGACCGCGAATCCAAATGTATGCAAAATTAAAAAGCGTGTTTGGCATAAACATCGCCACTCCGCAGAACAGAACAGAAAACTAGGGTCGACCCATACGCCTCCCGCAACAAAACACCAAATGGCCAACTTCCACCGGAGCACAAAACGGAGACGCCGTGGATTGATCACACCGCCACGGAAGGTGTCATGCCTCTCGTGCCAAGACGACATGCCTGTGGTACCCCCACAGGTGGTTATAGCTCAGGTATACCCTACGGGATATTCTAACAAAAATATCATGTCACAACATATGCAACACAATATTAATAGAGAGGGTTCTATATGTACCTGTTGAACCAAATCAAAATATAATCACAATGTCTCAAAAAGAAAGTAACAACATGTACCGCTCTATAATTATCAAAATAAATAATAACATGATAACCTAATTCAAAGAGTACAAATTCGAGTCATATGAATCAAATCCAAAATAAAACTATTATATGAATTTCACAAAAATAATTATATGAAATAATAACGAAATTCGAAACAAGGAACAAAACGAACAAATCAAATTTAACAAGAATATCGCTGAAAGAGTACGGAATCCGTACCTGGAATCGATAATGTAATACCCAATTTATATTCCAAAACTTATTCGTTAAACTTCTTCCGTCCGAACTAATTACATAATTTAGCAAACAAAATATAAATTATTAACTGTAAATTAAATTACTAATTACTAATTATAAATTATAAATTTACTTATTTCAAAACTATTATTATTATTATTATTCAATTAGATGCCTATGAATATACTAACAAGAACCTACTGAATCTGCATATCATGTAAACATTAATATACTAATTGCATATATAATTTATATAATAGCATATATGATATCTCAGTATATATATAAATTGTACGCATGCATTACTGTTTACAAGCTGACTTCCACATGAGATTCCTTCTTCAATCATATATATACCATATTTATTATTAACCAATCAGTAATAGCCTTTGTTATATTTTTATAATTTGCAACAATGAGATATATGTATATGTTTTCCATACCTATTATCGTCTCTTTCTTCTTTTTTTCTATTGCTGTCTCCTTTCTTTCTCTTTCTTCCGTATACAATAGTTAGGTTTTAGGTATTTATTTATATATCTTATTAACTCTTCAAATTTTAATAGTATTTTAATATTTCACAATTATAAATTAGACCCAATAAGTTTTAAGGCCCAATTAATGTAGTCCACATACATTAAATACAATTTGACCCAAACACAAGAAAATCCCAATTAAAATATTTAAAATAAAATTTTAAAATGTCATTTATTTATTTATTAATCTTTTTTTTACGGGTATTACATCACCTATCCCTTAAAAAGGATTCCGTCCCCGGAATCAAAAGAATGAAATGTACCTAATTATCAAAGAGATGCGGATACTCCGCTCGAATAGACTCCTCCATCTCCCACGTAGCTTCACGCTCCGAATGGTTTCTCCACAAAACCTTAACAAACAGGATTGTCTTCCTCCTCATAACCCGCTCTTGACGATCCAAAATCGCCTCGACTTGCTCCACACAAGTAATATCATCACTAATCTTATCAAACGGATATTGCACCACATGCAACGGATGATATTTATAACTCCTTAACACCGACACATGGAACACATTGTGCACAGCTAGCTGTGGAGGCAAAGCTAACTGATATGCAACCTCACCAACCCTCTCCAGAATCTCGAATGGGCCAATATAACGCCGACTAAGCTTCCCTTTCAGACCAAATCGCCGAATACCCTTCCAAGGAGAAACTTTTAGAAATACATGCTCACCAGGTTCAAACTCTAAGGTCCTCCTATGTTTATCAGCATAACTCTTCTGCCGTGATCGAGCTGACTTCAATTTTTCCTTAGCCACTGCTACCTTCTCTGTAGTGATTTAAACTAACTCAGGCCCTTCTATGGCTCTCTCGCCAACCTCATCCCAACAAGTTGGTGCCCGACACTTTCTACCATACAATGCCTCAAATGGAGCCATCCCAATACTCGCATGCCAACTGTTGTTATAAGCAAACTCAACTAGGCTCAAGTAATCATCTCAGTTACCTGACCACTCAAGTGCACAAGACCTCAACATGTCCTCCAACGTCTGAATGGTCCGTTCGGATTGCCCATCAGTCTGCGGGTGAAAAGAAGTACTAAAGTTGAGCCGAGTACCCCAAGCTCGTTGAAACCCTTTCCAGAACCGGGAAGTGAATCATGGGTCCCGATCCGAAACAATAGACACCGGAGTACCATGAAGTCTAACAATCTCATGCTGAAAGATCTGTGCCAACCTATCCGCCGAGTAACCCTCGTGGATGGCCAAAAAATGTGCCGATTTAGTCAACCGGTCCACCACAATCCAAATGGCATTATTCTTCTTGAAAATCTTCGGCAAACAAGTCACAAAATCCATCGTGATATCCTCCCATTTCCACACTGAAATGTCTAACTGTTGCAGCAAACCACTAGCTCGTTGATGTTCTATCTTCACTTGTTGACAAGTGAGACACTTCCCAATATATTCAACAACATCTCGCTTCATCATATTCCACCAAAAATTTCCCTGTACATTTTTGTAGAACCTAGATGAATAGAAAATGGCGAACTATGAGCCTCCGCCAAAACCGCCTCCCGAATGATTGGATTAGATGGTACACACAACCGCTCACCCAACCAAATCACATCATGGTCATCAATACAAAATTCGGGCTGCTTGCCCTCCTCCAGATTCTGCGTCATACTCCATAATTCCCCATCTTCCTTTTGAGATTCCTTAACCCTTGAAATAAGAGAGGGCTCTACTCTCATACCTGCCAAATGCCCATCTGAACCTTGGATATACAACTTCAACTTTAGTCGCTCCATATCCGAAATAAGCTGAGGTTGTGTAATAAGAGCTGCTACACTTCCTGAACTTTTTCGGCTAAGAGCATCTGCAACCACATTTGCCTTCCCTGGGTGATACTGAATCCTCGCATCATAATCTTTTAGAAGCTCCAACCAACGCCTCTGCCTCATGTTAAGCTCTTTTTGAGTGAAAATGTATTTAAGACTTTTGTGATCGGTGAAGATATCACAAGTCTCTCCATACAAATAGTGCCTCCAAATCTTTAGAGCAAAGATCACCGCTGCCAACTCCAAATCATGTGTGGGGTAATTCACCTCATAAGGTTTAAGCTGCCTAGACGCGTAAGCAATCACCTTACCGTGTTGCATCAAAACACACCCCAAACCCTTCTTAGAAGCATCACTATAAATCTGATAACCTCCTATTTCCGAAGGCAATGTAAGTATAGGAGCTGTCACAAGTCGTTTCTTCAACTCCTCGAAACTTTTCTCGCGCTCCTCATTCCACACAAACTTCGTGCCCTTTTTCATCAACTGAGTTAATGGCAAAGCAAGCAAAGAGAATCCTTCCACAAATCTCCTATAATACCCTGCTAAACTCAAGAAACTCCTAATCTCTGTCACAGTTGTGACGCCCCCAGAATAGGTCCATTCAACCCAACCCATTCTGAGTCGCCAAATACATGGTACAGAATTCAAATACAAACTTTATATCATACGGTCGTGCAAAATACGACCACACAACTGTGAGTCTCAGTACAAATATGTAGAAAATATTAAGATTCAAACTAAGTCCTCATTACAATTATTATCACACTATTTATCAAAAATAGTGAGGACTACTACTGCTCTAACTCGGACCATCACTCTGTCCCCCGACTAGTCCCCGCAACATTCTCATTTCCTGAAGAGGACAACAGATGAAAAGGATGAGCTCAACTAGCTCAGTAAAGAATATTATGACTAAGATAATGGGAAACAAATTATCGTTAGTCTTCAACAAATAAGATAAAATATAATGGACAACCAACTTTAGATCAATATTCGCAGCGGAAATAACAAATCATTAGAAGAGTTAAGCAGAGAATCAAGTCTACTATCTTCTATGATTTAAAAGTCCATCATCAATATTTTATCCCTGTAACATCAATCAATATACATCTCGAATCAATATTCATCTTTGCACTACAGGCCAAAGATATTCATTTGTATCATCAGTGGTCATATTCATCTCAACACCTGTCATCTTTGCACTACAGGCCAAAGATATTCATCAGGTAATCATTCATCTTTGCTCTACAGGCCAAAGATATTCAGTTACATCACCTTTTAGGACTGAGGATGATGAAAAATATTTAAAAAAAATGAATCCAGTGAGATAAAAGACAAAGACTAAGGATTCGTATTTCAGTATATCCAATTCAAAAATACCTCGTAATAATCAATTATGGAGCAAAATTCAAGAGTAGAGCTCAAAACTTGGATACAATCAAAGATAGTAACCTTAACAAGCAATTTGGACAAATAGAAGAAAATTTAATTTTTCCGTGAATAGTGCCGTATACGTGAATAGTGCCGTATACGTGAATAGTAACCCCGACGGAAAAAGTAAGAATTTCAGCATAAAATCTATGACAATATTTCTGTATAATGATATTGAAAAGAATAACATCATTTACGTAAGAAAATAACATCCCTTACCTCAAAATAATAGTACTTCTGGCTGGAATATCGGATATAATTTCGAAAGAAACTTGCACTGAATGCTAATACTCAAAGTATTAAAATACTCACAAAAATACGCTCGATATTATAGAGAGAGAAAACTTCGAATTCTGGTGTGATTTTCAATTCTAACCTAAGCACCCTATTTATAGGAAAAGCTTAGGATGCCAAAGGAGACTAAAATAATAAAATAATATTATTTTATTTTTTTTCTTCCGCCGCCTGGCTGCTGCCCAAAAATTTTGATTTTTCAACAAACCAACAAAAGTGGGTCCCATCCTTTATAAAAAAATATTTATTTTCCAAAACTTCAATAATTCATAACAAATAGCCCCTTCTTCAGAAAAATACAAATTCTATGTCCTTTCATAGGAAATTTAATTCTCTACAACTTTGCAGAAGGAAGTTTTTCCAAATTCCAAACATAAATTATCCGAAATCCACAAACAGATGATTTTTCACACCAAAATACTGATAAAAACTCACCAGAGTCAATTCCTTCTTTAATATCCACAAAATAAATATTTCCTTATCATATAAATCAATAATTAATTATTCATAAATAATATTATAGAACTTGCGCTGAATAGTAACTCTCAAAGTATTGAAATACTCACAAAAATACGCTCGATATTATAGAGAGAGAAAACTTCGAATTCTGGTGTGATTTTCAATTCTAACCTAAGCACCCTATTTATAGGAAAAGCTTAGGATGCCAAAGGAGACTAAATGAATAAAATAATATTTTTTTTTCAAAATTTTCCGCCGCCTGGCGACTTTCAAAATTTTCCACAAAAGTGGGTCCCACCCTTTATAAAAAAAATATTTATTTTCCAAAACTTCAATAATTCATAATAAATAGCCCCTTTGTCAGAAAAATACAAATTCGATGTCTTTCTATAGGAAATTTAATTCTCTACAACTTTGCAGAAGGAAGTTTTTCCAAATTCCAAACATAAACTATCCGAAATCCATAAACGGATGATTTTTCACACCAAAATACTGATAAAAACACATCAGCACAAATTCCTTCTTTAATATCCACAAAATAAATATTTTCTTATCATATAAATCAATAATTAATTATTCACAAATAATATTATAGAACTACAATATTAACAACCAGGTCGTTCCCAGGACAGAGGGGGCCTTCCGATAAGGACTTCTCCTTACTGGCGCGCAATTAAATAACCCCTCCTAGACAGAACTTCCTTAGACATTGTCAATAATGCTATCTAATAATATTATTCAAATAATATGAATTATTGAGTTGATAACGTGAAATACTGTGCAACAACAATTATTGAATCAATACTACAAAATATCAACTGTAGTCATTATTGAATCAATCATATAAAATGGCAACGTAGCAATTATTGAGTCAATAAAATATCAATGCAGCAATTATTGAGTCAATAATATAAAATATCAACGTAGCAATTATTGAGTCAATAATATAAAATATTGAACAGTAATTACTGTAACAATAATTGAGTAATGGCTTCTCACGTAAGACTCAATAATTCGAAATACTGTGCAATACCGTGTGCTACTATGCAACACCGTGTATCACTGTATTTTAACCACCGGGTATTTCAACAGTACTAACGGTAACAACCACGCCGTTATCTTGTAAAAAGTTATTTCTGTCGCTTTCTATATCCGACAGTTATTCCGTTGTGGGGGCCCACAAATAGCTGCGCCGTCGTACGAATATTCTCCGACAACAAGAATATTCCACGACCAAACGAATATTCCCCGACAACAAGAATATTCCATAACCACTTGCTCATTTTAAAAATATTTGCACATTTCACCCATAACTTTCATATTTATCAAGTCAACACCTTACTATTTCGAAATAATATATAAAGAAAATTAAATCTTTATTCATAAAAGTTGGGGTCTTACAACAGTAGTAGGTCTCGGCCACTTAGTGATAGCCTCAACCTTTGCAGGATCCACCTTAATGCCTTCAGCAGAAACAACGTGGCCCAAAAATGCAATCTGCTCCAACCAAAACTCGCATTTAGAGAATTTAGCATACAATTTCTCTTTCTGTAAAATTTCCAACACTGTTCGAAGATGTTCTTCATGCTCCTCCCTAGACTTGGAGTAAACCAAAATGTCATCAATAAAGACAATAACATATTGGACCAAGTACTCCTTGAACACCCGGTTCATCAAATCCATAAACACTGCCGGAGCGTTAGTCAACCCAAATGGCATCACCAGAAACTCGTAATGCCCATAGCGAGTAAGAAAAGCTGTCTTAGAGACATCCTCATCTCTCATCCTCAACTGATGGTAACCCGACCTCAAGTCTATCTTTGAAAAATACTTCGCCCCCTGAAGTTGGTCAAACAAGTCTTCAATCCTCGGCAATGGATACCGATTCCTGACAGTAATCTTGTTCAACTCCCTGTAGTCTATGCACAACCTCATAGCCCCATCTTTCTTTTTCACAAAAAAAATCGGAGCACCCCATGGCGAAACACTAGGCCGAATCACACCACGATCTAACAGCTCTTTCAACTGCTCCTTCAACTCCTGCAACTCCAATGGTGCCATCCGATACGGCGCTTTAGAAATAGGTCCCGCCCCAGGAACGAGCTCAATAGTGAACTCAACTTCCCGTTGCGGCGGTAACCCTGACAACTCCTCAGGAAACACATCGGAAAAGTCACGAACCACTGAAATATCCTCAATACGAGACTCGCCCTTAGAGGTATCCTTCACAAATGCCAAATACCCCTCACAACCCTTTGCCACTAACTTCCCAGCCTTCAAGGCTAAAATCAATTTCACCACTCTACTCGGCTGTGAACCCTGAAATACGAATTTCGGAGACTTCGCATCTCCAAATATAACCTTCTTCGCCTGGCAGTCAATAGTGGCCTGGTGCTTATCTAACCAGTCCATCCCGAGAATAACATTAAAATCGTGCATACACATTGGAAGAAGATTAGCACTACGAATCTTATTCCCAAAACTGATCGGACACCCTCGATATAAATCAAAAATAATAACAGAAGTCCCCATCGGGGTAGCAATAGACATAACAGAATCTAAAGACTGAGATGGCACACCCAGGTGCCGAACAAAAGACTGAGCCACAACAGAATGAGTAGAACCAGTATCAAATAAAATAGAAGCCTCACGACTACCAACTAAAAGAGTGCCAGAAACAGTACCTGGTGCACCTGCATCCTGATTATGTGTCAAGGCAAACACTCGACCACCTTGACGCTGACCACCATTGCCACCATGATCACCGCCTCCACCATCACCACGTGGCCCGGTACAATCTCTAGCCATGTGGCCCATCTGTCCACACAAGAAGCATGCACCAGTAACTCTATGACACTGTCTCCCCGGATGATTAGCCCCACACATGGCACAAGGAACTATCGGAATAAGATTTGGGTTACCCCCACCAGCTGGTCCCGGATAACGACCCTGATTCTGCCCCTACTGACGATTCTGCCCTTGCTGAGGATTCTGTCCATACCAAGGTAGCTGAAGTTGACGATTCTGTCCTTGCTGAGGCATCTGCTGATTACCCATGTTCTGATTTTGACCACGCCACTGCCCTTGCTGGACACCACGGTTTCTGTTCCACTGACCACCTTGATTTCTCCCATGCTGACCCGAAGCTTGACCCTGCTGGTCATCTCTGTCCCTCTTCCGATTCCCTTCCGGTTTAGAAGACCGAAAGTCCTGCCGCTCCATCTCAATGTTCTTGGCCGCATTAGCCACAGCCTATACATCTGTAAATTTGGTGTTAATGAGATGTTGGCGATACCTATAATGAATCCGCCACTTGAACTTCTCCGCCTGTTCCGCTGCAGTCCCTGAAGAGGTTCCCGCAAAACCTGCCAACCTGGTGAACCTCGTCATGAAATCCGTGATGGACTCATCATCTTTCTGTCGAATAGACAGATACTCTCTAGCATAGGCCTCTTTATCAGCAGCTGGAAAGTACTGCTGATAAAAGACCTCACAAAACTCTGCCCAACGAAGTGTCTCCACGTACCCATCACTCTTTGTTGTTTCAGCGCTTTCCACCACCTCTGTGCATCCTCCTCCAGCTTATAAGCAGTAAGCAACACTCTCTGATTATCTGAGCACCCCAACACATCAAAAATCTTCTCTAGGTGTGCAATCCAATTTTTCGCATCAATTGGAGTCGGAGCAGAACTGAATAACTGTGGCTTCTGCTTCTGAAACCTCTCCAACCATACGTACATTGGAACCACCTGCTGATCGAGACCATCCACATTCCCTTCCTCTTCGTTTGCCTGTGGGCCATTATTTCCCGAGTGCCCCTGCTCAGGAATTTCTGGCGGCTGCTGCATTGCCTGTACAACCTGTGCCACCAACTGCGGTAAAGCCTGATTAATCGCCTGATTCACCAAGTTAGCCAATTGAGCATTAATTTGGTCATTAGACTGCTCATTGGTCTGACCATCACCTCTTCCCCTATTGTTACCTCTCCTCCCAGCAACTCTAGCGGATCGACGAGCCATCTAAGAACAAATCAACGAATATACGCAAAACAGATTAAAGACAGATTCGAATATAGCTGAACAGAAAATCAAACTGAACAAAACCTAACCCAGAAGTCTACCCATAACTCACAGGTCAAACCTAAATAGGTTTTCTACAAGAAAGAACCTAAGCTCTGATACCAACTCTGTAACCTTCCCCCTTCCCGAAATAGAAAGGGAGGTTACTCAAAACACAACATAACTGAAGAAATACTAATAAGGCTCTAAGCCACAAATGAATAATCCAATAAATATCAAAAGGTCAACCATAATAAATCAATCTATCAAGCCTAAACAGAATATCTAAATCATTGGATCGAATGGAGCTCTCATCACACTTGCCCTTGATTCCCCTGAATACCTGCCGGAGGAAAAGCACAGCATGAGCCAAACGCCCAGTACGGATATAGAATACAAGAATAATGAAACGAAATAACTAACTCAATAAATGAACTGAAACGAACAAAACTAACACACTAAAATAATAGGCTGAATCAAATGGCTGGGATTTATTTCATATCGAGCTCAAAACAAAACAAAAATATACCTTGCCACACAGGCAAGGTCAAATAATGCCACACAGGCAAGTCATACACATTGGACCGCGAATCCAAATGTATGCAAAATCGAAAAGCGTGTTTGGCACAAACATCGCCACTCCGCAGAACAGAACAGAAAACTAGGGTCGACCCATACGCCTCCCACAACAAAACACCAAATGGCCAACTCCTACCGGAGCACAAAACGGAGACGCCGTGGACTGATCACACCGCCACGGAAGGTGTCATGTCTCTCGTGCCAAGACGACATGCCTGTGGTACCCCCACAGGTGGTTATAGCTCAGGTATACCATACGGGATATTCTAACAAAAATATCATGTCACAACACATGCAACACAATATTAATAGAGAAGGTTCTATATGTACCTGTTGAACCAAATCGAAATATAATCACAATGTCTCAAAAAGAAAGTAACAACATGTACCGCTCTACAATTATCAAAATAAATAATAACATAATAACCTAATTCAAAGAGTACAAATTCGAGTCATATGAATCAAATCCAAAATGAAACTATTATATGAATTTCACAAAAATAATTATGTGAAATAATAACGAAATTCGAAACAAGGAACAAAACGAACAAATCAAATTTAACAAGAATATCGCTGAAAGAGTACAGAATCCGTACCTGGAATCGATAATGTAATACCCAATTTATATTCCAAAACTTATTCGTTAAACTTCTTCCGTCCGAACTAATTACATAATTTAACAAACAAAATATAAATTATTAACTGTAAATTAAATTACTAATTACTAATTATAAATTTACTTATTTCAAAACTATTATTATTATTATTCAATTAGATGCCTATGAATATACTAACAAGAACCTACTGAATCTGCATATTATGTAAACATTAATATACTAATTGCATATATACTTTATATAATAGCATATATGATATCTCAGTATATATATAAACTGTACGCATGCATTACTGTTTACAAGCTGACTTCCATATGAGATTCCTTCTTCAATCATATATATATATATATATATATATGTACCATATTTATTATTAACCAATCAGTAATAGCCTTTGTTATATTTTTATAATTTGCAACAATGAGATATATATATATGTTTTCCATACCTATTATCGTCTCTTTCTTCTTCTTTTCTATTGCTGCCTCCTTTCTTTCTCTTTCTTCCGTATACAATAGTTAGGTTTTAGGTATTTATTTATATATCTTATTAACTCTTCAAATTTTAATAGAATTTTAATATTTCACAATTATAAATTAGACCCAATAAGTTTTAAGGCCCAATTAATGTAGTCCACATACATTAAATACAATTTGACCCAAACACAAGAAAAGCTCAATTAAAATATTTAAAATAAAATTTTAAAATGTCATTTATTTATTTATTAATCTTTTTTTTTACAGGTATTACAGTATTAGTCAATTGATCAAAATTAATTTCATCTTAATCGCTCCCAAAATCAATTATTCTATAAAATAAGAAACCCAAAATTAATGTATTCTTGTTTTCATACATACATAGGACAGGACAGGACAGGACGGGGGCAGAAACTGAAAATATTTCTTAAATTAGTGCTTCTTTCACGTGACTTTTAAAAGCAAGCTAACAGGTTATTAAAAATTAAAGAGGTAGTTTACCGTTAATTGTCATTTTCTAGTTAAAGAATCTCACTCACCTCAAATTCAAACTATAATATAATAACTAATCAGGAACCATCTTTTTAAGGAATGTATTAGTGGAGTACTATATTAGATTAGGGAAGTAGTTACATAAAGTTTGGCTTCCTAAGCATGTCATTGTCTGATTAGCACATTAAATTCACAGATTAGTAGTAGTACACTATAATAAAATTGTGAACACAAGTCTTGTCTAAATATAGAGGAGGAGGAGCACACATAAAAGGTCATACTTGAGGTCAAAATGCTTTAACTAAATCATTTATTAATCAAGTGCTATATGTATTATGTGTGTGTATATATATAATAACTAAAAGTAATACAATATAATAATTATATAAATAAATATTATATGCTAAATAAAGTGACATAAGATTATAATTTTTTTTTTACAAATTATTAAATAAAATGGGTTTATAAATCTTAATTTTAAAAAATAAATTAGTGGGGACTACAAGAAAAATAAAAATGAATAAGTGGGGAAATGTGTTGGACAGAAAACACCGTCTCCAATACGAATTAGAATATTTTCTATTTCACCCTCTATTTTATAATTTAATTTAAAATATACGCTCTCTTCTCTGTAAGCATAATATTATATTTTTTTATACTTTAAATATAAACCATAAAATAAAAAATAAAATAAAAGATCCTAGTCCCTCCGACACATTCCACCAAAATAAAGTTAGACCTCCTCCTCCTCCTTATTAGAAAGTATTATATACTTGACTTAATTATTCCCAGCCCAGGGCGTTAAACAGAAAGTACAGGAAGAAAAAAACAAGAGAGGGGAGACAGGGGCACCTTATCTTATTTGGCTGCAAAGGAAAGGACACTTGACAGCTGACGCGAAGACGAAAAGCATTTTCCTTTCCATAGAAGAACACCCACAATTCCTCTCCCCAGCTTTCTCTCAGAAATCTCACAGTCACAGTACATATTCCAAACCAGAGAGAGAGGAAAAAAGACTGCGCTCGCTTAGGTAAGCTAAGCCATATATTTATATATATACATACAGAGAGAGAGAGAGAGAGAGAGAAGAGTCAACGAATGGCGGTGGTCGCTGAATCATATATAGTTTTTTTTTCTTCCATTTATTTATCCACTCTGATTTGTAATTTATGAAATTGTAGGTCTACCACTCGAACAACTTCTTCGTTCCTGTGAATTATTCTGTTAAGCTTAACTGAAGATGAATCACTGTGTGCCGGATTTCGATATAGAAGAAGAGGACTCAATTCCCTCGTCTTCAGCTCTAAACAGATCAAAAAAATCATCCGTGTAAGTTTTTTTTTTATTTGATTGAAGGCTGAAATTTTGGCTCCCTGTTTAGTAATTCTGCTGAAGTACTGTTCTCAATTTGAATGACTGATTAGGGCCGAAGAAGAAGATATCATGGAGCTACTTTGGCAAAACGGCCAGCTTGTGGCTCATAGCCAAAGCCAAAGATCTCTCAAAAAATCTCATGTCGGTGGAACCTCGGAGCAGAGAGAGATCCGATCGGAGGAAGAAACGGTGACGGCACATCAATTGTTTATGCAAGAAGACGAGATGGCCTCCTGGCTTCATTATCCTCTCGAAGACTCTTCCTTCGACCGAGATTTCTGTGGCGATCTTCTCTACTCCGCTCCCGTGGCCGCAGCTGTTTCGGCGGCGCATCGGCAGGCGGTGGCTGTGGCTCCTCGGCCGCCCGTGCCGCCGCAGAGGCGATTGGAATCGTCTATAGAATCTCAATCCACTCAGCAAAGGTGTCAGAATTTCTCATTCTTGATCTCGAGGCCAAAGGGAAGGATTGAATCCGGACCGTCGAGTTCGAATAAGACGGGAAAGGAATCAACTGTTGTGCGGTCGAACGATACGCCGTTCACGACAGCTCTCGAATCCAGGGTTTCATGTGTAGCGGATAACGCCGCGCAGGTTTCCAGCCGAAATATAGTTTGTTCCGTTACGGCTACAGCGACGAATACCTCGGCATCATCCCCAGGCGGCTCGGGAGCCAGCGTCAGTGCGGCGAGCGCCGAGCCGGTACATAAGCTGACTGCTACCACGATTGGAGCCACGGCTGCGATGACGGAGGATCGGAAGCGGAAAGGAAGAGAAGCTGAGGACAGCGAGTGTCAGAGTGAGGTGCTTAATACTCCACCATTGATACTGCTGCTAATATTACTAATGTTTTCTTTTCTGTTCTTTCTTACCTCTTTTTCCCATGTTTCTTTCTTTCTTCCGTCATATTTTTAGCTCAAGTGTCTGTTTGACGTCGTGGTTTAGTTTAGTGAATTTACAACTATTCATCATCAGTGGTTTGCCACGTCACCTCCGGTTATTCCACGTGGCATTAAGTAATCTTTTGCTAATCGTATCGCCATAAAACTCCTGCCACATGTAGGAGTTTCACGCATCTTCATGCATAGTTTCTATGAACCAACAAACAAATACTCCTATAATTTAATTTTGTCCCCTTCATTTTGCGTCCTGAAGTGATGACGAGTAAATAAAAAGATATTGTTGCCTTGTAGTAGTGCAATGCCTAGCCGTACATAATACGTTCTAAATTAACTGCTAGCACCCATTAGTAAGTAAAGTTTTACCCAAATAACTACTTACTCATGTATATACTAAGTTTTTCCCGGTTGAAATAGTGATATTATGATTTTTATATATGGCGCCAAGTGATGTAATACAACTTTGTACTATGTACATTAAAAGTTCTACAGTTATTTTAAGTAGCTTAGATAGAAATTACTATTCAAATCTATTAACCCGGTAGTGTCTTGGTCTGTGGTAATCTTGGCATTAGAATTAATTATTCTCTGCTGAGATACAAGCTTGCAATATTTTAAGAAGCTATCAAGTGTGGACCTCCATATATAAGGAGTGACATTTTGAACGCATGTCACCTCTCTAGTACAATAAGACTGGCGCCGGTGTGACAGTACTAGTACAACTAGAAGGGGGACACTAGAAGATTGAAGTTTTTGCTTCATTATTTCAGTTTTTAAAATTGCAGAAAAGGTTTACGAAAATCTATGGAAGGGTTTCTCAAAAGCTGCCTTGGGTCTCCCTCGACAATAAACAGAAAATTGCAGGGGAAAGATGAAGGTAAAGAAAGAGATTTTGAGAGATTAGGTGTTAGGGTTGAAGGAGAAGAGTGCACCGTGCAAATTCCACCATGAATGAGGGAAATTCTTCACCGAATAATGTCCTATGTTTCATGCTTATACTTCCTCATGGTGTAGTTGGCTGATATTTGAGGGCAAAAGATAAAGAAAAACATTAAGAAGATTGTACATACCTACATCATATTTATGATGTTGGCTATGTTTTGAGTTGGTAATATCCTGACCTTTTTTTTTAATGACGTTCTAACCGTATTTTTAATCCTCTACATTCAAATTTAGCTTCTTTTTTCTGCTTTTTTTAAATTGTGGTCCTTTCTGTTTCCAAAGGATGTCGACTTTGAGTCTGCTCATGCAAAAAAGCAAGTTCGTGATTCAACATCCACAAAGAGATCCCGTGCTGCAGAGGTCCACAATCTCTCGGAGAGGGTGTGTCTTATGCACTTTTGTGGTATTTTAGAGCTACTTTATCTATCGCATTGAGTTCCTGCCACTGTTTACTCAATTGGTTTTATCCCACTCAGAGACGTCGAGATAGGATTAATGAAAAGATGAAGGCTTTGCAAGAACTCATACCTCGTTGCAACAAGGTTTGACATGTTGTGAATGTAATCATGTTTTGTGAACACTTTAGTACTATTCATTGACTTGGATGTATTTTTTCCCCTTAAATATTTTTGGTTTTCTTTTTCTCTCCTCTGAATTTCAGTCAGACAAAGCTTCGATGCTGGATGAGGCAATTGAGTATTTAAAATCACTTCAAATGCAAGTACAGGTACATTTGTTTTCAGGCTTTTCATAAAAACTCATACCCCATTATATCTTTTTCTTTGCGAAACATTGTTTATACGTATCTGTGAAACTTTTGAGTTACCTTTGCAAGTAAATTTATGCCACTTTTTTTTTCTCTTGACTATTTTACTTCTATCAAACACAAACACTCTCATGGTGATATCATATATGTATTTTGACTTTCGGTTTTTTTGCACTATGTGCTGGTCAATTTGATGGGGTCAGTATGTTAATTAGCATGCACTTGTGTATATGCTCAGTCTGCATATCCTGTCTTTATATATTTGCTACATGTTATCTGTTTAAGGAGTTATATAGCTCAATTCTTGTTTATATGGCTTCAAGTTAATCACCTATAGAAATTTAGAGTTAGTGTATGCATTTTAAAATAAGAAACTAAACTGTAACTCTCATCAGATGATGTCTATGGGATATGGCATGGTACCTGTGATGTTTCCTGGCGTTCAGCAATACATGCCACCAATGGGAATGGGAATGGGAATGGGCATGGGCATGGGGATGAGCATGGATATGGGAACGAACCGGCCAATGGTGCCATTTCCGTCAGTTCTACCAGGTTCAGCATTACAAAACCCAGGTGCAGCACCTCATTTGACCCCAAGGTTTCCTATCCCAGGCTTTCATATGCCACCCATATCTCCACCTGATCCATCCAGAATCCAAGCAACCAGTCAGTCAGACCTTATGCTAAACTCACTTGCTCCACAGAATTCCAATCAGGCACGATTGTCAAATTTTCCTGATGCATATCAACAGTATCTTGGGCTCCATCAGGCACAAGTACCTCTAGCTCAGGCATGTTTGGCCTGTTACCTCTGTTGATTTCGATGTTAGATATGCTTAATAATTTTCAATCAAGCATCTTCATGTATAATTTTATACCACTGTTTCCAATAATACATCATTGAATTGCAACTAGTCTTTCATTGATTCGATCGATGATAATGCAGAAGTTCATGTGATCCCTCATACATGAGAATATAAATTTGAGGGGGATTGTTGTATATTACTGAGGTCCTTCAGTTGTATGTGCAGAATCAGGCGGTGCAGCCTACTAGTCCTAGCAAACCAAACGGCAGTAGAGAAGGTGGGAATCCTGAGAATCACCAATCTGGTAAGTAGATTGATTTGATAATTCTGTTAGTTGTGAGATATGAAAGGGAGGGAGTCCGTATGAATGCTGGAAAGAAATGAAATTAGAAGTGTAGATGGAATTAGGTGGTGCACCTTCTTCTACACGGATGGAAGTTTGGACTATTCTTTATTAGACTTTGGGTAGTCATTACTCGTAACAAATACATGTGCATTTGCAGGTTGACTTTCGTCCGTCTCAATTTTGTAATGCATGAGAAGAAGAATCCGAGAGCAGCTTACACCAGCTGGTTAATATAATATAGCATATAACATGTAAATATTACCCATAGAATGTTCTCTCTCTCTCTCTCTCTCTCTCTTATTTATCCTACTAGTATTTCCTCGGCTTTTAATTTAATGTAATGGGATGTGGAAATTTTGTCATCTCACAGCCTCATGCTGGGAAAATGTCGTGATTGGTGGTTTGTCTTCTCACTTCTGCTCAATTGTTCAAGGCCCAGACGAACAGAGAAGAACGTGACAGTTGATAACTTCTTGTTATCCTCGCTTACCATTCCGACTGTTCCATCTTTATTGATCATATTCCTTTTTAGCAATTCAATAATTATTATAACAGTTGTGGTGTAACACATTTACTTTACATTATTTTTTATGCACCATGATCGATTTATAATCATCTGTACGCTTGCAAATTTGGCCTGGTATTTTTTTGCAGAGCATTTAAGAATCTCATATCTGTCAGCAGGTTAAACACATGCTCGAAGGGATATAATTTTCCTAGTCCAGACTCCAGATACTCTTGATTAGTTATTTTGAACCTTCAATTTTCGCTTTTTCATGCCAAACCATAACATTCTTGGTCATGTTGAAGAATCTCATCCATATATTTGTCTATAATAGTCTTCCAAGCAAAAGGTCATAATATATTTTGTCTATTCTCTCATATTTTTTTGGCTCAGAGGTGACAAACACAGTTTCAACACACAGATTTCTTCTAGAGGTGTCACAACTTTTGCAGCATCTTTGTCATGGCCTAATGGTAGATAATATCTGCCAAGAACGGATGAGAAACGATGATTCAACATCAAATATCTAGGTAACCCGGGAAAAAAAATAATACTATGTTGAACACAGGAAAAATCTAAAGGTGATACCTTGTCAGTAAAATGGCGGAATACCTCCACTTCCATTGCTTTATCAAGTTCCTGAAAAAAGAGAACATAAAAACTTAAAAGAGTTACTTTTTCATGCTCTCTCAATAAAGTAAAACAGTGAAAATTACTTCAGCACAAAATGAAGAAGTTCTAGTCTTTTAGATGATTAAAATTTCAACGAGCACTAAATCAGAGGGCGAGGGGAGAAGCAGAGAGATGAGAGCGATAACAGCACTTACACTTTCAGCATCTGCGGAAGAATCTATGTTGCGTATGAGTTTCTGAAGCTCTTCATTCTTCAAAGCATCAATAATTTCACTAGAAGAAGCTGCAAGGGGAAATTTAGTTTCAGTTGTTTGAAGATCTTCAGTCCATCACGATACCAAATAACATGCTATTTCTCAAGTTTTTTAACTATTAAAATTGAAACTAAATTCACATTATCGATGAACCCTTTTTGAAAACTTAAGCTCATTTTCCATCTAATAAACACTCATAGGGACTAAAATTAATCTCTATACATCTGATTGAAAAGAAAAATGCAGGAACACTTCCAGAAACTGACTGCATGGACTGCAAAAATGTGTGGGCTAAAAGACTACGTCATACGAAGCAACCTATACAATTAATAGGTTTACAATTCAATATTTACTGCTTGAAAGAATTTATCCAATGACAAGGAAGTAAAGTTAATTCACAGATGAAGAAAGAAGCCTGACAACTGAAAAAGGATAAAACTCTTGCATCATGAATAAGAAGGGTTCACAACAGAGAAGGTTGAGCTTTAATACACGCCAAATAGAAGCGGTGGCATGATTAAGGAAGAGTTGGAATAAGTAAACATTATCACTGGTACAGAAACAACATCACCAGACAAAACGTTGAAGGTTCTAAGCATATGAGGAATTTTACCTTCCTTTTCCAGATTTATCAGGGTTAATAGTTGGGGCACAGATTTGTTTCTCAAATGCATGAAACAATAGTGGCCATACGAAGGCTGTACTCTCTGATTTTGAAATAAGGGTCCATACTGATTCTAGTCGCATAAGTAAATTTGCTTACCTAACATAAGTACAAATACAGTTGCAATGCACTTCAATTGTATAAAACCTCAAAAGCTAGCCGTTAATACACTGTAACAGACATTATGTACTGACTTAAAAAAGCTATAGCAGATTGCTATGGCGGTAACATAAACAGTGCCTAATCTCTTTGCAATGTTTCCATTTAACTTTTACTCAAGGTGTTAATTGTATTTTGGTGATGTACTAAACATTGATACTGGAAAAAAAGAAATAGAAAGGACACCTGCAGCTATCAACTTCTAATGCATGCTACATCATATGTATTGCAGAACACGTACTATAGTACTATCTCATTCCTTTTTCTTTTTGAGAGAATAAAAATTCAAGGGCTCCTCTTTTAGGCTTTTAGCATTTACTTAAGTTTCATAGAGAAACTTTGCCCCTCTCCTCCAATGTCATTACATCTCGACAAGTTTCACTCTGATTAAGGCATCGACATTAAATAAATTTATGGTCATTACTTCACAGTTTTGATATATATGTCAATAATATCTTTAAATGTTAAGCCAACTTAACTAACTTAGCAAGCAACAATTCTACTTGAACTAAGCAAATAAAACTTTACACTAACAGTATAAAGAATATCGCAATTTGTTTACATGCTAAGAAGCCATACCTATGGACTCTAGTTGCAACTGTTGCAGCACAATGCTCGGCTCATCAACATAGCAAGGTCTCTCAACATGGATACCTGGATCTGGAGCTAACAAATTGGAAATGAAGAATGTGTAAATATACTTTCTTCAAATAGAAATAAAGATTAGGAAGTTTTGAATTTTACAAGGCTGTGAAGTATAATACAACATAAGCTTTATCTTAACATATTGACCAGCCAAGTGTGCTAAACTCATTCAAGGATTAAATACGCCCAAAGCTCTTATTTCTCAGGAAAAATAAGTTTATCAGTTCATTAGATGAAACTACAAATTCAGATTTTGGAGAACATAGAAGAATGCAAACTTTGATCTGTAGTTCCAAAGGTAACAGATTACATAAAATGATTGTTGAGTTATGAACTCAAGTATACCCACTATAAAGCCAACCATCATGTCAACTATCTAGTTCTTGTCAACTATATGATCATATCACCAAAAGCAGTATCTTCAAAGTTCTGATATAAATAAGTTTGATCGATCATTCATTCATTGAAGCAGCATGTAGAAAAAATGAGAGTACAATGAGCAAGATACTTACTCATTTTTTCTTCCGAAGGAGCTACCTGCTTAACACATGGAATTTCTGCACCATTCATAGAAGCCAATGTCAGCTTTATGTTTTACGCCAAATTGATAGGTGATAACTACACTAAATGTACAATAAGAAGTGAAAAATTAAAGGGAAAAGAAAAAGACAAGTACAAGTACATTGATAAGGGTAAACTATTATCTTGTTTTAAAGAAATAAAAAATGAGAAAACAATTTCTGACAAAAAGAACTTCAACTCAACGGAGAAAGACTCCAAATAGAAACACCATTCATTTGAACTTATCTCAAGAGATAAAGAAATGTTTTTTTTTATTTGCAAAGTGCGCCTCTATATTATACATGGATGCTAATATACTTTAGCTTACCAAAAGAAAAGGAAAATGAGTCATTGATACAATTATCATTATCTTATTATAAAACTCATCTGGTAAACTGCACAAGAATCACCATTACAAGTTTCAAGAAGAGTACAAATTAAATTATTCTATCGATGATTAAACTTGAAGATATTAGGATAATGTCATGTTATACACGGATAACCACCTTAATAAAAAAAATTATTGCTGAGAAATGTAAGTCTTTAATTCTTTAAATATTTTACTAACAATGTTTAAATTTGAAGATCAATGCATTTATATCACATTGCGAAGTCGCTCCAATAGCTCTTGCATATGATGTACTACACTAGGGCGAGTGCCCAAAATATGATGGTTTTAGATGTTAACACAAGCTAAAAAACCTCAACAGCAAGAATCCAATAATCACCAACCGAATTAGTTTCATTCCATGAATCATATTTGTATAACCAATCATACAAGACACATACATATGCCTAGATGAGACTATCACAATTTTTGTTAATAATATAAATATTGCTCCCTCCATTCCACAAAAAGTGTCTCATTTGCAAATTTTGAGAATATGTTTCAGTTCTATATTCACCAGTGAAATAAATTGAGTGTTCAGTGATGAGGGCAAAGTTGAGGACATTATGTCATTTTATAATAACCAATGTCTACCATCAAAATAAATCCTTTTTTGAAAGAAAAAAATGGCAAATGGAACTCTT
Organism: Panax stipuleanatus; assembly: GCA_020205555.1. NCBI lineage: Eukaryota > Viridiplantae > Streptophyta > Magnoliopsida > Apiales > Araliaceae > Panax > Panax stipuleanatus. Next base: position 119,091,289 of record CM035123.1, read on the forward strand.
TTTGTATAACACAGAGTAGCAGAATACATAGGATGTTAACCTACCAACAAATCCACAACCCATTGACTATTCGTACAACACGGAAACAAAGTAACAAACTTGAGCACCAAAGTGTGTGAAAAGGGACATTTAGCATAATACCTACCTTTGTGTTTCTTGTAACAGACCAAAGAACAACTGCAAGTTTAGGGGAAAAATGAAAAACCAAGATGAATTTAGAAAAAAAAGAAAGAAAAGGAGCTGAAATATGAAAAAATGAAAATAAAGATGAATTTATAGAAAAGGGAGCAGAAAGCCACTATCATTCTCAAATTAAATATGAAAATTACAATAGGGGGAGGGGGATTGGGGAGTAGAAAGATGAGAGGGAGCTAACTAGGGTATGAGACAAGTAGGACACTTGTATTTGGATTGTGCTTCTTCGCATACTTTACACTTCCTCCCTCCCATTTTCTTCCTTATTTTCAGCAAACACAGACAAACAAACAAACTGGGAAGATCAAAAGGTTTAACAAATAAGGCTGTGCAATCTCTGTTTTAACCGGGGGAAGGTGAAAGCAGAAAAAAGTTTGCGTGTGTAGAGGGAGAGAGAGAGAGATGACCAGAATGGGCTACCACATGCGCCTGTGGTGAGTAGTGACTAATCATTTTTGGGCTTAGGCCCATTCCAACAAGGCTTAAGGATAAAATCTAGGAATAATTACATTTTGTAGTACATTTTTAGAAAAAAAATTACAACAAAAGTGTATCCAGAAAATATTTACACAATTAATATATTTTTAATAGTTTATTTAATCCTTTAATTTAGGTGGGTATTTTAATGGGTTGCTGATGTGGCAAATCAGTTTTGTAATTATACAATTGTTTTCGTTTTTTTCTCGGATACAAATATCCTAATTTGCACATTTTTTTTATCAGCTTTTGTTTTTCTATATCAAATCTCCTAATTCTTAGGTGTATTTATTATTTTTTACTATAAAATCCTTAATATACATCGTCAAATATAATCTTTATCTTAAAATGATAATCACTTTTCTAAATCTATTTTTGATAACAGTGATGCTCTCAAGTCTTAAGCTAGTAGCACAAATATTATCTGTACTTTGAGGAGTATTGCTACAGCTTATAGAATGATGTGCCAAAATATAATTGGTAGATGATTCATTGTATATGGATAGGTTTAATAGTTATACATGATGGAATTAGTAATAAAGAACCAATTATAACTAATAACATCATTTTCATAGTGGTCACAAAAAATTACCAACCGCATCATTTTGTAGTAATCATTTTTTAGTCACCAAAATATTAGTATTACTTTTAGAAGCCGTTAGTTTGTGCAAGGGGTAATGTTTTTACTTTCTTTAATTTTGGTTGATATGGTAATGGTAAAGAAGCTTTGTAAGAAAATAAAAATTGACCGCTGAAATTTTATTAAGTAAAGAGCTAAAATTGAACTTAGCCATGTGCAAGACATGAACTAATATAAAATTGAAGAGTTATATATATTATATATAGATAATACAACCCAGGATACCAAAAGTTTGATATTATTATAAATATGATATTTCCAAAATGACTCCCTAATAACTCAATATATTGCCTTGGTATATAATTATAATAATAATAATAATAGATTAAGAGTAACAAACAGTTTCTCGCATAAGATTAGACTTAACTGTTAATCTAGATTTTGACGATCACTCATCATTTGCGTTCTATCTAACCTCCTCCTAGGTCTCAATCGAAACTGGAGCTATTTCTGAGAGATGTTTGATTACTACATAACATATAGAAAGGAAATGAATAACAAAATCAAACAGATTTACTGTTACATCAAAAGCCATAATAAGCTCAAATTTTGACTAGTTCACCTATGTCCGTCCAAAAGAACACATCATTTTCACATATAAAGTCCTTCTGGAACCCCCTCTTTCTTCTTGAACATCACCTTATCTTTTGCCTTCTTGAAATCTGCATGTGTCACCTGTAAACCACCCCCCCCCCCCCCCCGATCAATATTTTTAGTTAGGGAACCAAGTCAGAAAACAATTCATGCACACTTCGTAAATACACTTGGACCAATTATAAAGTTTAAATCACCAATGTATAATTTTAAAATCCTACGTATAATATTGTATATATCAAATCATATATGCATCTTAAAATTTGTCACCTTCATACGACGCTCTCGTAGTGCAAGCAAACCAGCTTCAGTACATATTGCCTTGATATCAGCGCCAGAAAACTCATCTTTCGTCATAACAAATTCTTCCAAGTTGACATCATCAGCTAATGTCATCCGTGATGTGTGTATCTGAGTCCAACAACACAAATCTTTCATAAGTGACAAAGTTTGATTTTGGTAAGTAGAATAAAGATGTGGTTAGGTAAATACTACGAACAAACGACTGTTGATCATCAAAAAAAATTGTAATGTATAATTCACATATACACACGCGCGCACAATTCTGACATGCTTTACCTGAAAAATACGCCTCCTAGTTTTAATATCAGGGAGAGGGAATTCAATCTTCCTATCAATTCTGCCAGGACGAAGCAATGCAGGATCTAGGCTTTCAATTTTGTTCGTAGCGAGTATGACCTTGACATCTCCTCTTGAATCGAAACCATCTAACTGGTTCAGGAGTTCCAACATAGTCCTCTGAATTTCACGTTCACCACCTGAGTGGGCATCATACCTATAGCGGATAGTTGCATATTTAATTACAAACTTCTTAGATTAGTACTTAAAGATAACAAACATTCAGGGTCTCACCTTTTAGTACCAACTGCATCAATTTCATCAATGAAGACTATAGAAGGTGAGAGGTCGTCGGCAACTCTGAAGAGTTCCCTCACCAATTTTGGACCATCTCCAAGGTACTTTTGGATCAATTCACTTCCAACAACACGTAAGAAAGTTGCTGATGTCGAGTTTGCCACTGCCTAAAAAACATAAGAGTCTTTGAGTCTATGGACTATTTTCAGTATTTTGAACCAGATACTCTTCAGCTACAATAGATATAAAGTCGTGGAAGCAATGAAAAAAGTTGAACAATTATCAGAAAAAACAAATGGAATAACAAAGCTAATTACAGTCGGTAAGGGGGACTATTCACTCGGCACGAAAACCCCTCATGGCACAAAGATAGTTGAAATTTGAAAACACGTGTCAACGTATAATATAAGAGATACTTCTTCCGCCTATATAACTCATCTTAACTCAACTCCTAAAACTTTTGCCAACTATGGGATCTTGTTTTCTTGTCCACTTTATCAAATGCAGTTGGAAGCCCCAGTTATTTGATTATATGCGCCACAGAATGCCTCCGTGTGAACATAATACCAAACAAAATATACATCCTATGTGCTTGCTCACTTTGCAACTACTTGAATAAAAACAGCTTAAAATTAGTCAATTAACTCAAACTGCGTATCTGGGTACATTGCTGCATAAGTTTAACTACGTTTTTCTTACAAACTATAACCAGCAGTGGTGGCATGGCTCTCAGATAACAACCATAAGCAAGATGAATGGTAAACAGGAATCAGAGTTTTTTAATTTTTTTTAGTATTGACAAGTAAACAGAACATCACATGGTTAACAGCAACAGTAGGACTCTTATAAAATTGTAAATTTGCAGACAACAAACTATAATATTCTGAAATTTATTTAAAAAAAATTACATATTATTACATACCTTGGCAAGTAAGGTCTTGCCTGTTCCAGGCTCACCATAAAGTATGACCCCTTTAGGAGGCTTAATACCAATGTCTTCATACAATTCAGGGTGTGTCAGTGGGAGCTCAACTGCTTCTTTGATTTCCTGTATTTGGGCATCTAAACCCCCAATATCAGCATATGATTCTAAAGGAGCCTTCTCAACCTTCATTACAGACACCATAGGATCAACATCATCTTGAAGCAGCCCAACCACAGAAAGAACCTGAGAGAGACAGAGAGATCCTAAATATTAACAACACCTTACAATTATCATTTCCACATGCATTCTAATAGCAAAATAATTATGATAATAAAAAAAGAGTTGCTATATGACATAAAGAATAGTTTCTATTAATTTTATAACAGAGAAATACATGTGAACAATAACTAATTATTTTTCATGCTGCTACGGTATTTTGATATACAATAAAATACTTGGAGAACCTTTACTGAAGTATGAAACTTTTCCAAAAAAGAAATTATCAGCGTGCGAAAGGTATCAAAGAACACTCGTGCAAGGTGCGGAATCCACAAGTGAAAGAAAGGGAGCAGGAGTGAGTTCCTGGGTGCATTGAAGACAGAGGTGCTCAGAATCTCTAGAGCAAATATAAAAATGAATATTTTTCAAGTGTTTTATAAATTAAATCATCAGGCAACAAATCAACAGAACATACTCTTTGATCTGGAGGTAGATAGTGCTCTTCTCACCTAATGTAGTCAAGTGGTTTGACACTCCCCAAACCCTTTGCAAAATCAGTGATACCCACCACCTCTACACACAACACATAGTAAGATACGAATCAAGTGCAATTCTACGCAAATTCGTACTATCCACCCGGTGTCAATCTGTTGAGAGACAATATCTCAAGGACTTAGGCACTTAGGTCATATGTGCAGGTGTTATTCTGATTTTCAACAAATAGGACTCTTTTGTGGAATGGGGAGAGTATGTAACTATGTATCAAAGAAGTGTCATTCTAAAGTAAATATTTGAATACAGGACTGATTCCTCACAATTCCGTAGTAGATAATCAAAGTTCCTTGAGTAGTTGTAGTTACTACTAAGAGAGTATTTGTGTTTGAGAATCCAACTTTCGACTACGGGAATTTCCCAAATTGGAGTCCACGAGTCAAGATAAAATTACTCTTAAGCATATAACTCGGAGCCAGATACTTGCATCTAGATGCTCTAGCAGTCCAAATTATAAACCCAAACCCTAACTTCTAAAATGAAACCGTAACCCTACCTCAACACAGTAACATAATACCAAATCACTAGCAGCAACAAGCATACAGTAACAAAATACCAAATCAATAGCAGCAAAACAAGCATACCTTATTATGCATCAAAATGGCACATCCAGGCTTCCAGCTGATCCTTATCCACAAATGACAAAATCCCGACATAATACTCAGGTCCCACAGAGGACGAAACGATGGCGTGATTTTCATCAATCAGCTCCTCCAAATTCCCCACACTCATCGGAGATCCACGAAGATCGTCCACCTTGGATCTGTCCTCCTCGGTCTTTTCTTCTTGGGGCTTGAGCCTCTCTTGATTCGCCACGAACTCCTCTTCCATTAACAGGTAATCTTTTATCCTCTCCAGCTTCAGCAGTCTCAGCTTGCATTTTGTCAGCGGCGTCACCGTCGGAAGCCGAGCTGCCGCCTCCGGTCCCTTCTGCTTACGCTGCTTCCGCCCCACTCGGGACGGCGGAGCCGCCGGTTCGAATTTCTTCTCTTTCTTTTCGCCCTCGTTTTTCCGGTCACCTGACTGCCGGTTCATACCCCCCGGAGTACCTTGACCCATATTGTGGACTGTGAAAGGGAGAAGATAGAGGATTGAGAGATTGGATTTGGGATTGTTTTGAGTGTCTTTCCTTCCAAGAAATCGTCTATATAAAGCGAGTGAGCTAGTGGGAATTGTGATGGGAGGAAGGCGCAATGCGCATTTCAATATATTTGGAATTCGGATCAGGGTAAGTTTTCTTTGGGCCTATGGACTCTTAAAGGGTCTGGCTGACCTTAAATGCGCTTATGGAAATATAGAAATTCATTAGTACTTGGTAGCCCAGAACATATTTAGGCTTTGAAGCCCAAAAGACCGTTAAGTTTTCATAGTACCTTTTTTTTATCTCAAATCTTTAGTAATTACTCCCTCCGTTTCAAAATTAGAGATACATTTATAGAATAATAACTTTTTAATGATAATTTTATGTTCTCAAATATAGTCTTAGTTAGAAATTCAAGTGTGGTGATTTGATATTAAAAATGATAGTAAAAAAATAATGATAAATTAAGAATATCATGTCACAAAATAGAAATATATTTCTAATTTTAGAATGTACTAAAAAGAAAAATGTATACTTTTTACAATAGAGTATATACTTTCCATTTTGATGTAACTTGTCATGTATATGTACATGATGCATGTAACTTCTTCATCAAGAAACTATTACTACCACAAGCTGAGCTGATAATTAAGCATATGTGGGATTAAATATTTGGGCCGATTGGTATACACGTTGGTCCAATTACAAATTATGAAAATTTAATGGGATGGACCACCATCCCATAGAATTGTGATACCTGATAGCAACGAAGCCCGTTTAATTTGGGCTGTCCTCATCAAGCGATGTTTTTCTTCTTCTTTTTACGAATGTATCAAGCGATGTTGTTATATTTGACACAAATAATGATTTTCTTAAGTTTCTGAAATAAGAATCTTTTTTCATTTTATATATTTAGACACCTGATTGTGTTCATTTAGGGTATAAACATAAAATCTTAATTTTTCAGCTCAATGATGATCGCAACGTATGTGCATATATATATATGGAAGTAGAAATTAATAAGGGTTCCAATTTAATTTATTAGCATATCTTATCTCATACACTTCCACGTTGGCCGCTTCGTTAAATATTTATCGATATGTATATCATTTTTCATTAATATATATTACCACCTTCCCAAAGAGCTCACTTTCAAAATTTAAATATTTTAAAGAAAAAATTGATTTTGGCATAACCATGCCTATGATATACGTTAGCATGAAGTTTTAGTACGTTGATTTTAAAAGAAAACGTAGATAGTAATTCAATTTTTATTGAATTATATGATTACTGTTAACGCTTGATTTTGTACGCCTGACGAAATCACCCAAAAGGATAGGCCAAAATAGCGCCAACGGTCGATTGTATCGTTGTGAAATCAAACTCACAAAATACACTCACATAAACATAAATTAAAGAAATATAAAGCATGAACACAAGAATTACGTGGAAACCCAATTGGGAAAAAATCACGGGAAGAGAGAGTAATCCACTATAATAATATTGGGAGTACAAGTTGTGTATTTGTGTTGTATTATATTTCGTCGTCTTTCAAACCCTAGCTTGTAGCCGTATATATAGAAGTCACCTCCACCTGAATCCAACTGCAGTATCTTTTCTTCTAGAAAAGATACTGCAAGAAAACCCCCTAGAAAGAAGAAGACTAGTGGTAAGAAGGATAAAACTACTGTTAAATGTTATAAGTGTGGTAAAACAGGACATTTTGCTAATAAGTGTAGCGCTAAGGTTAAACAGAAACTTAAGGAATTATCTCTTGATGAAGATGTTCAACTAGAGATTCTTAATTGCTTGACCAGTAGTGATAATGAAGAATCCGATCAGGAAATTGATGAGACGTATTCTTCCTATGAAGAAGATGATAACCAGGAACCCCAGTCTTGTGTTACCTGCTCCCCAAATGGCTGTAACACTTTAGCTGAGACCAATTACTGGAAAGCCATTGTTAAAATGAATGGTTTAGACATTGGAGGCCTTGCGGGCCCAAGCATAAATGTTCTAACCAATTCTCAACAATCCATGCTTGAATGAAGATATGCATATAGCTGAGTCGATGCTTATGTTCTATATGCATGAATGAAGATATGAATGCATGAAAGAATGAATCAATGAATGCCTGAATGAATGAATGCATGAATGAATGGATGTGCACCCTTAAATAAATATTCACTTTGCTACGAGGAGACGAAGGAATCCAACCGTATACCTCTGGTGACCTTCTCTCCGAGAGCCGAAGGTTCACCATGAATGTTCACAGACGCTCCGAAGAGTCGCGGGAACCCAACCTTAGTCACTCCGATGTACCCCCTCTCCAAGAGCCGAAGATATACCGGGAAAATTTGCTTCTAAAAGAAGCCCACCATAGTCACTCCTATGTACCCTCTCTCCGAGAGCCGAAGGTACACCAGAAAATTTTGCTTCAAAGACGAAACCCTCCATAGCCTCACCGATGACCTTCTCTCCGAGAGCCGAAGGCACATCAGGAATGTTCCAAGACGCTCCGAAGAGGCGCTGGAACCCAACCTTTAGACACTCCGATGTACCCTCTCTCTGAGAGCCGAGGGTACACCAGGAAAAGTTACTTTTATCACGAAGCCCTCTATAGCCCCACTGATGACCTTCTCTCCGAGAGTCGAAGGCACATCAGGAATAAACATTCGCTTCGCTACAAAGAGACGAACGAATTCCACCGTGATCACTCCGGCGACCTTCTCTCCGAGAGCCGAAGGTACACCAGGAAAAATAAAACTCCGCTACAAAGAGACGAATGGTCTTCCTCCTTAGCACCAAAAGAACCGATCCGCTGATCGATTAGGCAGATTTTGGTCCGTTGAACGGACAATCATAAAAGAACTCCATGCTGCTAGTCTTCCAAAGACCTCTGATCAGCCCTGATCTTTCTGCAGAAGCTGATCCGTATATTCCACCAACAACCGATCCTAGAAATATTGTTGAAGCCTCTGACTGGACACTACCAAAGCGTACATAAATATTTTCCAAATTCGGGCTCCTTATTTCTACATCCTTTAGGGATTAGGTGCTGCTTACCCCCAATCTCCTGCACCAGAACTGCTTCTGTCATGAGAGCTGCTCCGAAGCTTACTCTCGGTTCGCCTCGTATCCGCTGCATGACGCACTGTATGCTCCATTCTCAAAGTCATCGAATTGTTTGCCTATCAACAACAGTCCCGCTGAATTGTTCAATCAAACCCACTGTACTGATTCTGAAAATATTTCTCCTTAGACTGTGAGTCATCTTCTCCACTGCTATCTCCGTCAAGTCCATCGAATATCCCCCATAGTAAATTCCTGAATCTGAAGCCTCCTCTCTCTGTTGTTTTTGATGCGGAGGAAGTTGCATATACAAAATCGCATCGGACATAGTGACTAAAGACTTGCAAAGAACTGTCGAGGGCCTATAAGAGTAGTCATCGAAAGAAAGAGCCACTGTTACTTGGGGATTAAGCTGAAGTCAATCAATGTGATGGTGATGCCTATAGTGTCGAAGTGATCCAAAGTTTCCTATCTCCCTTTAATGACTTTATATTAGTAACCATAAATTCTATCAGTGTTGCGTCACTTCTGTCCATGCCCCGTATCCCTCCTTCCACGTGTAAATTCCTCATTTCCCGTAACATCACCATCCCGATGAAAGTCTCCAAAACTTGGTGGGGCACATTTATTCTTTCTTCTCGAACAACACCGCAAAATAGTTTAGCCGAAGAAGCTTGAGGGAAACGCCGAAGTTGCATTGCCAATCAAAAGTAGTCCTGAAGAGGAATCGCCGAAGGGATCGCCGAAGTCCTGCCGAAGTTATACCGAAATCTTGTCGAAGTCCTGCAGAAGCCATAGCGAAATCTTGCCGAAGTCATGTCGAAATCTTGTCGAAGTAGTTTGAATATGCCGAAGCAGAAGTCATGCCGAGACCTTGCCGAAGTGAAAATATGATGAAGCCGATATGATACATTTTGAAACAGACTGCTATCGTCCGAAGTGGACCCTGTTACCCGAAGTGCCGGAGTGAACATCTCGAACCGTTAAATCTACTATAACATTTTAATGGCGATCATGTCGAAGTCTCCACCAACTAATCTGAAGCCCCGATCAATTTTTATTCTGCAGCTTATATTGGTTGGTGCAGAAACCAAAGTATTGAATAAGTGCCGAAGTTATTAACTTCGCTGAAGCCCAGAGCAACTTTCTCGAAGTCCCAATTCCGCCGAGGGATATCCTAACGATTTCCCCTCGGCTTCTGCACTTACGGTTGGGCCTCCTGATGAGACCTCTTCCCATGAGGGTTGACTTGTCTTTGATCTCTACGAACGATCTACACTGACGGTTGGGCTTCTTGATGAGACCTCTTCCCACGGGAGCTGACTTGTCTTCGATCTCTATGAACGATCTGCACTGACGGTTGGGCCTCTTGATGAGACCTCTTCCCACGGGGGCTGACTTGTCTTTTATCTCTGCGAACGATCTGCACTGACGATTGGGCCTCCTGATGAGACCTCTTCCCACGGGGACTGACTTGTCTTCAGATCTGCTTCTATCACGAGAGCGGCTTCGAAGCCCACTCTCGATTCTCCTCGTATCCTCCGCATGTCTTGTAACTATAGTAATTGGAAACCACCAAATCCTCGTTCATGATTTTAATTCCAAATTTTTTAGTACCCAGTTAGACCTCACACCGTTCGAAAAGCCAAGCCGATCACCGTTGCACCTTACCCAAACTTTGAGATGTACTACTGCCCAAGAAAGTATCAAAAGTTCTAACCACCACGTATTGGGACAATATCAAAAGTCTCCACGCGATTGGTTACTGCATAAGCCAAATTTGGTTGAGGTCTAATTCCTGTTTTGTAATAGGCTGAAGTGTGTTGTTAGGGCCAACACAATTTTTAAACTTGAATATGTTGAAGCCGAAGTGCTGCTGAAATGCTGCCTAAGTGGTTTGGACCCAACTACATTTTATTTTCATCAATCTTCCGATCCTGTTGCATTTGTGCCGTGTATTTTAAAATTCTCGTAAACATATAGATAGTTCTAACTGTCTTTTTTTAAATTATTATTTTATGTTTTATCCTCGTGAATTTTTAGCGTCTTCTGACTTCTGATAATTCAATATTAAGAAAATGATTGGAGATCCAAAAGTTTGTCTAACACCAATTTTGACTCACATTACAACTCTAGTATTAAAGTGGTGTTTGATAAAATTGAATGAAATATGTTTAAGTAATTTAAATGAGTTGAATGAAAGTAAAATTCTGAATACTGAATGAAAAAAAGTTATTTGATAATTGATATGTCTGAAACATCTAAATAACATATTTTTATTATTTTATCCTTCTGAAAAAAATTCAAAATTGTTAGTAAATTTATTTAATATTACTTAATATAAAAGTTAATAATATATATATATATATATATATATATATAATATTTTATTTAGCAGTCATTCAGCCCATTCATCCAAAAAAATTACACTTAGCCATTCAGCCCAAAAATTAGATCGATTCAACCATTCAGACAATTTTTATTCGAAACAAACGTACTAAATGACTGACCGATTCAGCTCTATTCACCTCTAAGCAAATACCCCTAAGTCAAACTAAATTAATGAAACACAATATATATATATATATATATATATATATATATATATATATTAGAATTAAAATAAACCAAACAATTTATATAAGGAAATAATATTACCTTCGTATAAAAAAATTAAATTGTTTTCTATAATATTTTCTTAATTAAAAAATATATATAAGTGCCTTTCTAAATTTCTCTACTCCTGCCTGCTTCATCAGTCTTCTTTCTTGCATGGGCGACGCGTGGTATTTGTTACAGATAGCTAGTCTTTGCTACCAATTCACTCATTTTTTTTTTGATAGCTCTACCAATTCACTCATAATAAATTACATTATTTTTTTCACCAAACTTAACTCAAAGTTGTAAGATAATGTTTTCTTTGAGCTTTGACCCTTGACCCATCCAACGGCTGATCTATCATTCTTTCCATTTTCAGTTTTCACATACAAAATAAAATATATGAAAAATTAACATAAAATTTAGAATTTTATAATTTTATCTTTTTGTATTTTGACCTCTATTATTTATAATGTATGTATAAGAGTATTTTCAACGATCTCTTCAATCACTTTGGAATTCCTCAAATATGTGAGATGCTCTCAAAGAACTCAACATATATATCGATACAACAATGTTACTATCTCATAAAAAATAGTCACATAAAGCTTACATACACACATACATATTTCTGGGATCCGTCTAATACGTAGAATCCATAATATATAATGTGTGTATGTAAAGTTTATGTGATTATTTTTTATGTGATAGTAGCATTATTTATATCGATATACAAATAGATAGACATTTTGTGGGCCCGCACAGCTGTGACAGCCATTAGATGGTGAGATTATACTTGATGAAAACTCCGATGTGGTTCCAGATGCACGTGATAAAGTCTATCTGTGCCTATATATACAGGTCAGATTGTTGAGCCAATCAACCGTGTCTGCATGGCCCAAAACCTTCACCTGCAAGTATCACTTTCAAAAGTGAGCTGCATTGTTATTGGTGTATTTTTTAAAAAAAATCCCTGTGAAAAAGTCTTAATTATTCAAATAAATTTTATTTTTATATAATATTATAATATATAGAATGTCCATAACTTTATTATCATATTATAATTATTAGTAAACTAAATTCTGATAAGTTGATTGTATTTTATAAAGTTAATATATTTTACAATAAATCTAAACCTTAGAATGGTTGAGATATTAAATATTATTGTGGATCCACAATTATTATGTTTAAAGTGCATATTATATATAATTATTTAATGCATACATAATATTTCACCCATCACCAGCCTGAGACGATGTATAGTTAATTAAGTATTCGTAACAGTTTATTAATTATGGTAACTTTTTTTCTATACTTTAAATTAGAGAAAATCCGAAGAAATCTGCCGTTTCATCCACGAATCCAGACCGACCCTATTACCAACGAAACAAGCACAACCCACCCCCACTCGTTCCAATCCATTCCATAATCTTTTTATTAGCTATTCCGTCTGTTCTATAATAGTAATAATTTTTTTACATGCACATAGATTAAAAAAACACATACATTAATACTCTCTCCTATTTTAATATATGTCATTTTAGATAATTTTTTTTAATTATTTGTCGTTTTATATAGTATAGGAGAATTAATTATAACTTTTTCAAAATTGCCTCTCATAAAAAAATATTTTAGATGAAAGAGAATATAAAATAAGTATGATAATTATAAAATTTAAAAATATTATAAATAATTAATATTATATTTAATGATATACAATTATCTTTTTAATTCTCAGTGCTCACTTATATTAAGGGGCGAGTGAATACTTACTTAGAAATATAATGCCCTTTAGTTGATGCATGGTGAAGGAGGCTTCCACTCTATATCCTACTACTTCGCTATTGCTGACACAAGGGTCATCAATTAGTGAATCGAAAGAAGAATTTATTGAATTTGATATTATTTAATTATTAAAATTTGTGTAAAATTTTATTATTACTCTTTTATACTAGTAAGTTAAAATCTATTACTATAAAAGAGATTTTTTTGAAAAAATAAGAGAAGTTAAACGTAGTATAAAAAACCAAATAATTTATTTTAAAAAAAATTGTAAATGACAAATAAATCGGAGGAAATACTACCATTATTCTGTCTATTATGCATATATATATATATGTGTGTTTTATATACAAAGAGAGAATTAAGGTGCTAATATTAGAACAAATTAATAAATGTAAGGACAGGGAAAAATAGAAAGAAAAAAAAAGAAAGAGAAGGCACCGCAATTGTGAACCATTGAGGTTAGAACGTTTGGCCAGTACTGGCGTACAATCCGGAGAGTGGCGGAGAAAGTAGCGGCACAAGGTTTTGCTTTCCTTCCTGCCCCGCCCTGTCCTTGTTTTCTCTCATCACTTTCTCTCTCTTAGTTAATAGTAGTAGAAGAGCAAATTTGAACTTATCTATCTATCCAATATTCTCCGTATTCAAACAAAACAAAAGCTGTTTAAAAATGAAAGCAACTTCCTCATGCCAATTTATCACGGTGGTTGTCACTTAATGCTACCCTTTTGTCTTCTCCGATCCTTCCTTGACTACATCTCCTTCTTCTTCTTCTTCATCATCTCATTTCCGGTGGCCGGCCGGAGATAATTCATAATCATTAAACCAAAGATATATATATATATATATATATATATATATACATATTCTTAGTAATCTTCTGGTAGATTTTCTATTACTACTTCAAAAGTAATCATCTCTGTTATTATTATCATTATTGTATATATAATATGCAGGCAGGCTGTATGTATACGATATATTACTTGTCCAAGTACAAAATATTTAAGAATTTTAGTACTATAAAAGTATATCGTAGATTAGATTAGATTAGTGTAGAGATGTCGCCTTCTTTGATTATTATAGATTGAATATTACTAGTTGTACTGTTTGGTAGAGAAAAGTACCCTAAATCCCCCCAGATGCTTTATGTTGCTACTTCTTTCTTTCTTCCCACTTGTAGAAGGAGGAAGAGATAGATTTTGATAGTTAGCGGGCCCTGTAACTTGCTTCCTTAATCTCATACAACCAACAACCAACCACCAACTCCATCCATCTTCCTTATCCGATCCGTACACATCTATCAAATTTCTCTCTTTTTTTCAATCTCTCTACTATTTCATTTCTGAACACAACACAAAGATATGAAAGGAGATCTGCATGCAGCCCAACAAAACCCTGATGGTTTTGATGCTCTTCCTATGGATGAACAAGGAAATGAAATGATGGCAACTATCGGAGAAAGAGAGATCTGGCTTGGTAGAGATCACCTAGACAGTAATCTTCTTGATGATGTTACTGATGCTGCTGCTGCCGATTGTAATTCCTTTTTCTACACTGATTTCCCTCCTCTACCTGATTTTCCGTGCATGTCATCCTCTTCATCTTCGTCCTCGACTCCGGCTTTAACGAAGCCCATTGCCACGCCTTCAGCTTCATCGGCCTCATCGTCTTCTTCTGCAGCTTCTTGGGCCTTGTTTAAGTCAGATGCAGAACAACCACAACAGCAGCAAAATAAATCGTGTGATGGGCTAGCAGCGGGGGTCAGGGCAGCGTTATCTTCCACCGCCTCGATGGAAGGTGGTTTTCAACCGTCGGACTGTGGCAATAATGGAGGAAGCTGATTGCATGGATGTGATGGAGGATTTCGGGTACATGGATCTGATTAATGGGAATGATATTTGGGACCCATCTTCTATTTTCCACCAAAACCCTGATGATCAAGGGGAAGCTGGAGACTACTCCAACCAGAAGGAGCAGGTGAGTGATTTTATGTTACAGGGGAACATGAGTGAGGTAGTTCAAGAGAAAGAAGAAAGGCTGGGTTTAGATGAGCTAGGGGTTATGTTTTTTGAGTGGCTCAAGACAAATAAGGAGCACATCTCCGCAGAGGATATGAGGAATATCAAACTTAAACGAGCCACCATCGAGTGCGCTTCGAAACGGTTGGGGAGTACAAAGGAAGGGAGAAAACAACTCTTGAAACTCATACTTGAATGGGTTGAACAATACCAACTTCAGAAAAAACGGAGCCGAGAAGAAGCACAAGCACAAGAAGCAGCAGCAGCTGCAGTGTCCCAAATTCCCCGTCAATATGATGAAGAACAGCCATTTCCTGACCTCGTAAACTCTGTTCCTACTGATCCAAACACTTGTTTCTCTCCGTCATGGATTCCTCCTCCGCCCCCACCTCCGTCTTATGTTCCTGATCCAGCCACGGTTATGGTAGCCCCACCACCGCCCGTAGTGGGCTATATGGGTGGTGATCCTTATGTTAATGGCACTCCAATGAGTTGTCATCCTTACCCTCCTCCTCCAACAACAGAATATCAAATGCTTGACTCTGCTCAGTCATGGCCAACATCACAGTATGCTTTTAATTCTTTTCCTGAAAATGGTAATTTCACTCCCATAGTCCCTCAGCTACAGCTACAGCTACAGCTACAGCTACAGCCACAGTCACAACCACAACCACAGCCACTTGTGTATGGAGATCAGTATAGCTCATATCCGGTTTTTAATCGGAATGGCACGGAGAGATTAGCCAGGCTGGGTTCTTCTGCTACTAAAGAGGCTAGAAAGAAGAGGATGGCTCGACAAAGGCGGTCTTCAGTGAACCATTATCGACATCATCATCCTAACCAAAATCAGCATCACAATGACACTTCAGAACAACAACAAAGTTGCACCAACAATGCTCAAGCCAACCCTGGTAATTGGGTATACTGGCCTGCTGCTCCTGGCAGCTCAGCTGGTTCGACTGTGCCAATGTTGACACAACCTCCTATGGATGCGCCACCACCGAGGCAGCGCCAGCCGGTTGATCCTGCATACGTGCAACCGCAAAGCTATCAGAGGCAGGCACAATCAGATCGTCGCCAACAACAACAGCAACCGGTATTGCATTTAATTATCTTAGTTCATAAATCATAAATATGGACGAGTATATAGAGTTTATGAATGTGCGTGTTTATATATGTTTTTGTTCAGGCATATAAAGTTGAGAAGAACTTAAAATTTTTGCTGCAAAAAGTGTTGAAGCAGAGCGATGTTGGTAATCTTGGGAGAATTGTATTGCCAAAGGTACTTTCTTAGCTTTTGGATAATCCCAGCTTTTTCGTTCTTATGTTAAGTTGTTAACACATGATAAAAAAAAAATGGTACATTTTTGCTGTTGGTTGATTATTTTAAGTATTATTATTCAGAAAGAAGCTGAAACTCAGCTTCCAGAACTGGAAGCAAGAGATGGCATGCCTATTGCAATGGAAGATATAGGAACTTCTAAGGTGTGGAACATGCGCTACAGGTATATATACTAAGACTTAGATATCATTTACATAATTCGTATTTGGATTTTCTTATTGTACGTCAAACTAATTACTTTTGCTTTGTTATTACATCTTGGAGTCTCAGATTCTGGCCAAATAACAAAAGCAGGATGTATCTCCTTGAAAACACAGGTATATATATATGTCTTCAATCGAAAAAAGTCATTCTCCTTGTTTTATACAAGATACATTTTATTTTGTACATATAAATTTCTGTTTCTTCAGGAGAATTCGTGAAAGCAAACGGACTCCAAGAGGGAGATTTCATAGTGATTTACTCCGATATCAAGTGTGGCAAATATGTAAGAATTAATTTTGCTCTATTAATTATGTTCCTATTTTGTTACATACATATATTATTTAATTGAGGAGGGAGGTTCATGTACGTAGTAGAGAGTTGGTATGTATTGTTTACTGATATGTAAAAATAATGGATGATGGATACAGCTGATAAGGGGAGTGAAGGTCAGGCAACCAGGACCGAAAGGGGAGGGGAGGAAGCCGGGGAAGAGAAACCAACGTAATTCTTCAGCAGCTGCTGGTAATGGCAATTCCTCTAAATTAAACAAACACTGAAGTGAAGCTTAACAAAGAAGGCAAACCCTTGTTATATAATTAGAATGTTAAGACTAGTACCGGATCATGACTTTTGATTGTGGAATATATTTCCTGCCCGTAATTATCCTAGCTAGCTAGCCACGGTTTTATGCATGCCAAGCCAATACATGCATGATTTATGGCAAGCGTTCTATATATCTTTTGCTGGAAATGAGTGACCACAATTAGGGTTTCAGATCTTAATTTGGTATATAGAGGAATTGAAGATCGTAATATGTTTGGGGTTTGCTGTTTCTGTGGTGATGTACAATCATTCATGATCATTGGACCATATTATGTTAATTGTTCATGTTGTAACTTAATTATCACATATTCTGTTGGTAATTAATTATGAAATTTTAGTTACCTTCTGTAAAAAGAATCTCTAAATTTAATTAGAATGCGTAAAGAGATCTTATATATATATATGTTAATGAAATTGTTATGATCTATATCTGTGAATTTCTTTGAACACTTTATCTGAATAATCTCGAGTTATCTGATCAAAGATTTTATACGGGTGATGAGGATATTATAAACCGAGTTGAGTACTGTGTTGCATGCATTGGAAATAAAAGAAACAATTAGCCATGATGTATCCCAGGCAAACCGATGGACTCCAACTCTTTAGAAATATATAGGAATTAAGGTGAAATACTGTATATATGTTGGTGGGTTTGGAGGAATAAGTAGAGTGCATGGAGAAATTAAGCTGTTTTTCTCTAAAATGTTTTGAATTACCCTCTTTTTTAGTATTCTTTAGAAATATATACGAATTAAGGTCAAATACTGTATATATATATATATATTTGGTGGGTTTGGAAGGAATAAGTAGAGTAGAGAAGATAAGTTGTTTTCTCTAAAATGTTTTGAATTAATTACCCACTTTTGAGGTATTTGGAAGTTAAATGGAATAGAATAGAATAGAAAAGAAAATGGGTATATAAGGTAGTTAATTTACTTATTAAAAGCATGTTATAATAAAAAATGTAAGGACAAAACGAATATTGTGTAAACTATTCAATTAATGAATAGTAGAGAAAAGTTGTGGGTCTAGGATTTATGTAATTCTCTCTCCCTCTCACACACTCGATGCGTTGCTAGTAATCAGAAATTGATTGGCAAAACAACAAATTAAACAACTCAGACGTACGTAGAAATTAAAACAACAAATTAAACAAGTGATGACATTATTAGCCGGCCTACCCACTTTGTTTTTTGGTTTAAGCTGGACGACAATGGTGACTACAATATGAGGTATATATATATATACAGTAATCATATATAACATTAACATGCATGTTTCTCTCTCCTCGCGAAAGAAAGAAAGAAAGAAAATGTATATAATGGTGGTTCCATATACTGTACTACTGTATAATTATCGGCAGCTGGAAATAGTATGTGTGTGTTTGTATATGTACGTACATGTGAAGTATAATCCAATTTAAGGACCATGAAAATAAGGACTTGGAAAGTCAAGTAGGGTGATGTCAAAGACTCCTTTTCCATTGCAGGAAATTAATTAAAATATTTTTTTTGGGTAAATTTTATAATTTCATATAGTAAATCCTTAGCATCCGCTTAGAAATATATTAGTGATGGCGTGATATTTAATTTACTAATTAATAACATAATTAAAGAGGTTTTAGGAATTAACTATATAGTTTTACAGAGTAAAATAAAATTTGCATTTTTAATTTTATAACAAAAATATACGTTTAATTTTGAAACAGAAGGGAAGGGGGATACGGAATAAAAGCTTTTTGTGTATGTATTATGCCGTCTCCTTTTTGCAAGCCACTCTATATTCATATTAAATTTTCGGGAGTAGTTAGCATGAAGTTTATTTTTTGGTAAGTGGGTCAATTGACCGATAGAATGCTGATATACAAACCCTGTTTGTCAGCACTCTATTGATCAATTGATTGACTTACAAAAAACTAAACTTCATATGCATGCTGCACATATACAAGGCTTTAACCTTTTAGGATCGATGTACCGAGGAGGGAGGAGGGAGGGAGGGGGAGGGGGGTGATGATGATGGGTTAAGAATTGGTTCTAGCATGCTAATTAAACATGCTTTATTACAAACCCAATTAAGCATGCAGATTCAGAAATATAGGTGTATATCGTCATTGTGAATTACTAGCTTATTGGGTTGATTCGGGTTGCAAAATTAACAAATTCAAAAGGAGGGGGTTTTTTTTGTGAGAAAATTCGCATGCATTTTTTGTAATAAATTTCATCATACATCCTAAGCATATTGTGGAGGCATATGATTTCATGGAATCATGATCAAACACTTTGCTACCCCCCCTCCCCCTCCCTTTTCAAAAATGGAAATTTCTCTGTTGAATTAGTCAAAATTAAATAAATTCACATTAATTTTAAATTTTAAGATATCACAAGTTGATTTGAAAAATATTAAATAAATTTTTAGGTAAAACAAAAAGAGTCATAAACATAAATCTGTTTAATATAAGTTAATATTAGGAGATTCATGAGTTTTTTTAATCCTTGGCGTCACTCTAAAAACATCTTATAAAATGGGCTCAATTCGGGCAACTGGTGGATACAATAGACCGCCTTTGTCCATCAGTCCATGGCCATGTATCTTAACCTAATAAAGTAGTTTTATATTATGCTCTTTTTCTTACATCAAAATGGGACTGACGTTACTTTTTATGTCAAAAAAAATTCTTGTAAAGTATTCCTGGCATTAGTCATCCCCTCCGCCCTCCGCTCCCCGCTCCCACCACACTCCCCCAACCTATTTTATGGTAGAGAAATGCTATTATCACATATATTCTATCACATAACTCTCACATACACATATATTTATTATGAGTTCTCGCTTGACAAATAAAATTCACAGTATGTATATATATGTATATGAGAGTTATGTAATAAAATTTATGTAATAATAGCATTATTTTGTATGTTATAGACTTGTAGTCGTCACTCATGACCCTCTTTAAATCCAAGCTCTGAAAACATTCTCAATATTACAAGTACTACTACATTCCACCTTTTCTTTTCAACGGTGACCTACACACATCTCGGCCACGCCAAAGACGCAAAAGCTAAAGGAATTCACTATTCACACCCCCACCAAGCTTAACATACACCCACCATCTCAGACCTCCACTTACATATTCCCACTTGATGACTGACACGTGTACGGACTGATGTAGCTGCAGCATCGTTGCTCAAATGCACCCTCATCTCCCATGCATGAATAAACAACTCAAAAGAAAGTCTTGGAAAAAAAATACAACTGCCACTTCAGAAGGAGAGCGTGCAGAAATATTTCGTATAAAATTTGTATCTCTCTATATGCAAACCGTACAATGCTGTCTTTTCCTCTGTGGACCGACTCTGCCTTATATCTGCACCGTTGAATTATCATTTTTTCCTTTTCATGCCGATGCTTTTAACATCAAACGGTGTACAATTAAAGTCAAATTTCAATGTAAGATGAGTCATATACTGAGTTACCAAATCCGAGCCGTCTGATTAATAAGCTGAGTCACTCTGTCAGCTTTCTCAAAAAGAACTTCCCCACTACTCTCTTTCTTTCCTCTCCTCTTTTTCTTCACTCTAGTTTCTCCCTTCCCCCCTGCTTCTTCCATGGAAGTTCCAAAGCTTTTTCCCTTGTACATTACCATCTTTATCACCTTCACTCTTTCACCCAATAGTATTGCCACTTTGTCCTTGTCTTCTGCCTCAGAAACTCAACTTCTTTTGGCAAAAATCAAGCCCTCACTACAGGGCAAAACAGAGAACTTACTATTATCTTCATGGAATACCTTGGTACCTCTCTGTCAATGGCGAGGGCTGAAATGGGTTTTCACAGACGGCTCTCCTCTGCTCTGCAGCGACCATTCTTCCCCACAATGGACCAATCTTTCTCTCTCTAAAGACCCATCTCTCCATGTTGTCTCTCTTCAACTCCCCTCGGCTGGTCTATCGGGAAAACTCCCAAGAGAATTCGGAGAGCTTTCAAACCTGCAAAGCCTCTATCTTGCTGTAAATGCGCTCACAGGAACTATTCCTCTTGAGCTTGGCTACAGTTCCTCTCTCTCCCATATTGATTTGGGGAACAATTTGCTCAATGGGTCTGTTCCAACATCGATCTGGAACCTTTGTGACCGCCTGGTATCGCTTCGTCTTCATGGTAATTTTCTCTCTGGGTCTATTCCTGAACCTGCATTGCCTAATGCTACTTGCAATGGTTTGCAGGTTCTTGATTTTGGGCATAATATGTTTGTGGGTAATCTCCCAGAAATTATAATTAGGTTTCATGGTCTTAAAGAGCTTGATCTTGGGGGTAATATGCTTTCTGGTTCAATTCCAGAGGGTATTGCTTCACTAAGTTTAGAAAAATTGAATCTTTCGTATAACAACTTTACTGGGGTTGTACCAAATTTTGAAGGATCAAAGTTTGGTGGGGAGGTTTTCCAAGGAAACAATCCTGGGCTTTGTGGGCCCCCTTTGAGGGGTTGTAATGGAAGCTCTGGATTGAGCTCTGGTGCAATTGCTGGAATTGTGATTGGTTTAATGGCAGGAGCTGTGGTTTTGGCCTCATTGTTAATTGGGTATGTGCAAGGGAAGAAGAAGAAAAATGGGGATGAAGAGGAGGATGAAATGGAGGAGGGAGAAGATGATGAAAGTGGTGGTGGTAGTGGTGAGGGGAAGCTGATTTTGTTTCAGGGCGGTGAGCATTTAACATTAGAGGATGTTCTAAACGCAACTGGACAAGTTATGGATAAGACGAGTTATGGGACTGTGTACAAAGCAAAGCTTGCTGATGGAGGAACCATTGCTTTGAGGTTGTTGAGGGACGGTAGTTGTAAGGATAGGAGTTCATGTTTGCCAGTGATTAAGCAGTTGGGTAGAGTTCGACATGAGAATTTGATTCCACTGAGAGCTTTCTATCAGGGAAAGAGAGGGGAGAAGCTACTTATCTATGATTATCTACCTAATAGAAACCTCCATGATCTCTTACATGGCAAGTACATTCCTTCTTAAGTCAATTAAATTCCCAAAGTGACACACACATACACAGACAATTTATGCTTGTATGATTATTTTTATTGTATAGAGATGGAACTTGTAATATTTTATTTTATTTTTTTCTTGAGGCTACTTTTTGTGATTACAAATTCAACCATATTGCAAAAATTACTACTATTTGTTGTTCCCTTAGTTGCAGAAGTATAAACCTTAGATTAGTTATGCTTCAAATGTGTAGAACAAAAGAAGCAAACGTGAGAAAGAGGCCAAAATTTTAGTGAAAACACATTTCTGTTGGGGAACTACTCGTTGCGACCACATACAATTAAAGAGAATTAATTGGTGGTTGATTATAATTGTTTGTTGTAGGTTCTCTCATATGAGATGTATTCTGAAATTAATTGAAACAATATCCTAACTCTTGTCTGTAATTTATCAATGCTCCCTGAATCCAGAATCAAGGGCTGGGAAACCAGTGTTGAATTGGGCTAAACGACACAAGATTGTGTTGGCTATAGCAAGAGGTCTAGCACATCTTCATACAGGTCTTGAAACACCCATTACTCACGGTAACGTGAGGTCAAGAAATGTTCTCGTTGATGACTTTTTTGTGGCTAGACTCACTGAGTTTGGACTTGACAAGCTGATGATCCCGTCAGTAGCTGATGAAATTCTTGCACTTGCCAAAGCTGAAGGTTGCAAAGCGCCAGAACTTCAAAGGATGAAGAAAAGCAATTCTAGGACAGATGTTTATGCCTTTGGGATTTTACTATTGGAGATTTTGCTAGGGAAGAGGCCCGGGAAAGCGAGAAGTGGCGAGTATGTTGATTTGCCGTCTTTGGTGAAAGTGGCAGTATTAGAAGAAACAACAATGGAAGTTTTTGATGTAGAGGCTTTGAAGGGGATAAGAAGTCCGATGGAAGATGGATTAGTACAAGCATTGAAGCTTGCAATGGGTTGCTGTGCTCCAGTGGCTTCGGTTCGACCTACCATGGATGAAGTTGTGAAACAGCTAGAAGAGAATAGACCAAGGAACAGGTCTGCTTTGTACAGCCCTACTGAAAGTAGAAGCGGAATGGGTACCCCGTTTTGATTCTTAGCATTTTCTCTAATTATGATCAAATAGTTTATCTTACAGTGCGTTGTTTCTCTCTTCTTTGTCCTTTCCTTATGTTTATTCCCCCTCTTTTTAATTAGTGACAAGGAGGGAGCTTGTATTTTGAAAGATGGAACACTAGAAATATTAGATATTCATTAAGAAAGTTGTATTGTGGGAATACCTATACCTCCATTACCTAAATTCTAAGATAGTTTGTAGGACAAGATGCATTTGCAATTATTTTGTACTTGCTACTAAAGGTATATGGAGTCTACACGAAAGATTTCTTTGTTTTAAGCATATTAAGATATTTAATAGCCACACTTGTGGTTCTCTTTCTGTCTCCCCAACTCCAACTTGTCCTCTTTTTATGGGTGATGTCCTGGAAATGTCATACCAGGAAGTCAATTCGTGGGTTCATTCATATGCTATTTACGCATTTGTTTTTTTTTCTTTTCTAATTCTTAACAATTCATACACTGTTGAATTGGTATGTTCCTATAGCATAGATTGAACCTCCAATTTTAATTTCCCAGCAGATTTGTTATAGTTATTATTGTCTCTTTTGGATTGTTATTGTTTTCAAATGAAAGCTATGGAAAAGTTTTATTCCTTAAAAAAAGTATACTCCACACAAGGAGACCATCACATTTAGTTTAACTTCTCCTAATTCCCCCTTCTAGAACTTTTATTAAGATTTTTATGTTATGCTCTGGTTGTCCTGGTAAAGAACATTATCATTTCTGGGAAACCTTACTTGAGGGAATAAGTATAGTAGAATACAGGAGTCGGGGGCACGACCAATTATCTCATTTTCTTTTGATTTATGTTTATTTGCTGCTCAATTTGAGAAAGCTCTGGCTTTTCTGCTTGCTTTTGATTGGGAATGCTTATTTACAGAACTGAAGAGGCTCTGGCTTTCCTACTGTTGTTTGGTATGTTTTTTTACAGAACACAGAAGGCTCTGGCTTTGCCTATGAGGCTATAAGTTTAATTTATAACACAACAAAAACTTACCTTATTTGCTATAATAAAACAGTAGCAGAGATTTACACATTCAAACAGGGCCGGAGCATAACCAAGTGAAATCATAATTACATTTTACAGAACAGACATGACCACAGAATTTTGAAGCTAAACATCTATAACAGAAAATCGTTATGGATTCATATTTCTTCCTATTTTTTTTATTAAAAATTTTAAGAACAATGCTTTTGGCATAGAGAGAAAAGAAGAAAGAAAGAAAGAGTCATTTTATACGCCATGACCCAAGATAAAGAGATGGCCAAGAGTTGGAGGAGTACATGAGATTACTTTCAGGATAAATAATGACTCAAGGAAAATAACAACGCTTCCGCACCTGCTCCCGGGATTCCAAATTTTCGACTTGAAAAGCAGGCCGAGGCTGAGGAACAGGCATATGGAATAATTGGATGAACAAGAAGGGTGTGAGATGAGAGCGTTGTGCGAGATAAAAAAGATGTACACTCATCAAATACTATTCAAAATGGGGACAGATACAACGAAGAGATTCAAAGAGACTTTTGATATTGCTCTATCACATAACAAAGGGAAATTGAAATTTCGAATTTTTTTTTTATCAACTTCCTTTCTTGTATGTGTTTTTTAAAATTTTTTTTATACCTTTTGGGGTCTGTTTTATTTATTTTATTAATTTCAGGTTAACACTGCACCCCTATACGACAAGAAAGAGCACCAGCAGCAGAGGTAAGAGAGCCAACCAAGGAAGAGGATTTTGCCCCCAAGCTTGAGGCCCTGGCGTAGCTGGCTGCAGCTCCAGCTCCAGCTCCAGCTCCAGCTCCAGATGGAATGAAGTATGCTCCGTTCAGCATCAAGTCTCCTTCTGATCTCCAATTCCAGTGCCTCCACCTATGCGTGTTGAGATCAACTCTCTTGGTCACCTGCATTTTCACACCAGTCGGCCAAAAATTTACACTAGAAATCCACGATTAATCATCATCTTCATTATTTTTGTAGCAAAACACTGTTTTTTTCCTTTTCAACGGACCTCTTTAGCAAAAGGGTTTGCAGGAGCAAGATATCTGTTGCCCTGGCTGTTAATGGTGGGATCAGCGCTGCCTCCAATAGCATACATTTCCCAGTGAGTATAGTCATTGTTCACAACATGAAAATACCCATGCCGACACCTGCACATCAGTATATAATTCAAAACTTTAGACGAGTAAAAATCATAATGAAAACCCTTGTTCCCCCCAAGTGATTGTGTTGTTTTTTTACCTTGGCATTCTCTGGATAAGGCCCTCTCCAAAATGGTTGTAAGCAATTGTCACCTGCATAATCTTATCTCTTGTATACGAATCACTATGGCCTAAAAGCATCACCTGTTCGTGAATTTTTTACAAGATAGGTGAAAAAAATTGAGTACGAGTGTTAGAAATAGAAGATAACGATTCAAAATTTAGTTTACCTCGTTGTGATGAGTGAAGTAATTGTTAGAGATGGTAATTGCAGTGGATCCCATAATAGCATCAATAAGGCCATCAGGGCAATTGGAGAGAGAATTGTGATCGATCCAAATGTGGCTTGATCCGAAAATTGAAATGGCATCGCCATCAGCCATTGTCCTCCAACCATAATGACTGGGTGAGCTTCTAACCATGGCATTGCCAGTGCGTTTGCAGTCATGAATGTTTAGACCGTGTATAATAACATTAGTGATGAACTGGATGGTGAGGCAACCCCCGTTGGCAATGTGGACAGAGTGTCCACGGGCATCGATCGTCTTGAAACTGTTCATTATTAATTCTTGCTTTAGTGTGATCACCATGCTCCGTTTGAAGACAATCCATAGAGGCTCGTCCTGGATTACAGCATGACGGAGGGTACCGGGTCTGGGAGTTACAGGGTCATCATCATTTGGGTCTGTGACCACGTAATACTTGCCATCACGGCCACCAACAGCGCTGCGTCCAAAGCCAATGGCACAGTCGGCGAGGCGCTTGCGGTTGCGTTCCCAATTGCGCTCGCAACGCCAGCAGTCATCAATAGGATTGCCTGTCCCGCATGACAAGAAACCCAACTTCCTCCTTTCAGTGCTATTGCGAATGGCCCTGTATATTTCACACTCTTCTATTAGTTTGGTTAGTTTTGTTCTGCTTTGTTCAAACTGTGTTGGGACTTGTGACTCATAATCAGAGACAACTGAAAAAGGCTAGTGCGGAGCGGAGCGACGCACGGACCGCGCTAATGGTAGACTTGGAACGGCGCAGGGCGCGCCAGGCAGGGAGACACTATCTGCATAGGCAGCGCGGAGCGCGCCTGGATTGGCCTTGGGACGGCGCGGGCCGCGCCGGTCGGGCGGGAGGCGTTTTCCTATTTTATTTCGGAAGGAATATTATGGGGATTAAGACCATAATATAAGTAAGGTTGGAATAGAATTAGTGGGTATAAATACTACCTATTGTAAATCCCTATGTAACTCATTCATTCATAATAAGAAAAGGAACGTCTCTCCCGTGGACTATCTAAATTGAAAAACCACGTAAATCTCGTGTTAATTCTTTATTGTCGTGTGTGTGTGTGATTCATATTTCTAACAAACTCTTTATTAGTTATGTTGTTTGTTACATTGATACAACAATAATGCATCTTGTCTTGTATAAAGAGAGGCAAAAGAACTAGAGTAATGCTACAGACATGTAATGTCATTGCTGAAATAAAAAATATTTAGTATATTCCGAGACAGTAGTATGACATTATACACCGTCCCACCACCTCTTTAAGGATCCAAGGAATTCTGTATGATGAGGTTCCAAAACAGACTTAAATAGGCATTATTAGTATACGGATGGATGTCTACGGAAACTAAAATCATTTTCTTTTTGCTGTTAGAAATAAATGCATAAGGTGAGGAGGATTAACTCTTGAAGTGGTGTCGGTGGGGTGGCTAGTCTTCAATAGATGGGGAAGTCATTAATAAGGTCATGGCAGGAAGTGTCAGTTTGGCTTAGCCGAACATTTCCTATACACACTGCCAAAGCGAACCCAGATCTGATCTCATCTACTCCATTTAGCCAGGCTGGAGAGAGGGAACAATACTTATGTGACCCAACCCCCTCTTGTAGGTACATGCTAGTAGAGCAATGCTAATGACACATAATTTGGGCCACGCAAGGCCCACAGTATATATGTGAGTATTATGTGACCCAAAATTATGTGATAGTAGCATTATTTTTCTGTATAATAATTGTTCTAATTAAATGTACCGACCCTTTACTACAAGATCTTCGTACAGTTAATGTGATCTCGATATTCTTCAAATATATTCCTATAAAGTTGATGCTTATTTTGTTAAAAAGATAGAGCCAATTCAGTTTAGTATAGATATTTACGCAGAATTTGTATTTTTTTTGTAGAATAGACCATAGTCCAAGTCAAAAGTGTATGTATGCGCCAGAGAAAATGAACATATAACTCACTCCGGACTCTGGTCATGTTGACTCAAAAGTATAAGCATGCAATTTAATTAAGTAATGGCCTTACCAAAGCAATCAAAATGACTTAATTAGCTCATACAGGAAACAACAAAATCACTTTGGAAGATGAGATCAGATATAGGACTTGACCTACACACCCACAAATATCCTACAAAATCACCATGGAAGAACATGTTAATTTGAATCAACTTTTTAAGAGACACGTCGTTCACCAAAAATGGTGATCTATTAGTTATTCCTCACTATAAATTTGAACTTTCAACATTTGAAGATGCACATCTACAAGCTGACATGGTGCGTGCAAGTCCAAAATCTAATAGGTAATGAATTAACTTACATTTTATTAGCTTGAATGAATATATTAGCAACACACGTACTAACATTTCCTTTAGTTCAAATAGACACCGGGTTATATATAGCAATCGATATTCGTTCAAATATGTCGTTTTTAAAACTTCTTTAATATGTAATTATTAAAGTTTATTTGTATTTTGCACGAGTTATCAAACTAGTTGTAATGTAGATTAAAAATGACATAAATTAGGGAGAAAAAAAATCAGTAAAATACTTGTAATAAATTAAATGTGAGATGCGCGGATCTGCAAAGAGGGACATGTGGATTTGCTGTAACGAGAAGATGAAAAATGGAAAATTCATGCAGCATCATTATTAAACAACATGGCCTCCCACATTCCCTTCTACTTAACTCCCAAGCCACGCTTGAGATATTGTGATTAACACATTTGTTGTCATAGTGAGAAAATACCACAGCGTTGTAATTTAATTTTTTTAATGTAAAATTTTTGGGTTAATCCGTACAATTATACTCCTACAAACACCATCCTGGTCGTCTGCAAAGATGCTTAAGAGAGAACCTGACGAATCTTCAAGAAGAAAAAATCCAGTCATAGCGTTATAAATTTAGGTAACTGGTATTTTCACTAATATATTTTTGTGTAATCTTCTTACGTTAGTCCCACTCTAAAGAGGATTAGAATGACTCTTACTTTTCGGACTAGGATTTTCTCCATTTCAAATGAAATGGAGACTCTTCATTCTTTGTATATTTTCCATCATCATGGCATCACATTCTAACACATTTTAAATCTGAACCATGAAATGAAAAATAAAGAGGATTCTAATTCTTACTCTTCACCCTTTGGCATATTGTATTTAAACGTCCAAAACATCAAATAAAACAAATTTTATTCTAGAATAGCATGCAAATTAAATATGGAGTATGGAGTACATTTAATGTACGGTCATATGACCCCCCTTCACCAACATACTCCATCACCCAAGAAGATCATTAAATGAAACACATGGATTTTCCCTGGAAGGGAATGAACCATAATTCATTCATTATTCCTTGTAATGAAGTGCGGTATACATCTCACATTTTTATAATTAAGCTCTACTTTAAGAACATTCATTCCACTCTAGTTTAATCATAAAAAGTAGTAGTAGTAGTAGTGAAATACATGTATCATCTCCCCTCAATTATTATAAACATATACTAGTAGTAGTACTATAAAGAGAGACTTACATGTCAACCATTGCCGCGATTGCCTCAGGATCGTCTGCTTCGTGCACATGACTCACTTCAGCTTCTTCAACCGTTCTGAAAATTAAATTGGCGGAGCTCCGACACTGTTAACTTAATAATGGTAGAATTGTTATTACTCAATGAGAAGTACTGGTGAAAAATTAATTTCATCATTTAAAAAAGGGAGAAGCCATTAGTAATTAGGGAATGCTTCAAATTAGTAAGGTTGGATAAAGGTCTCCCACGTGAGATGATTCTGTTTATAATCAAATACTACTGGCAAATACTTGTATCTAATGAAAAAACACTCTTCTCCAGACAATCAATATCCAGAAAGAGAATATCAACAGTGGCTCAATAAAATTTTAAAAATGGCCGTTTCTAACACTAGGAAACACGTAATGTACAAAATTAAACACTACTACCACCATTCCATACAAATAGTCGTTTTAATTTCGTGCACATGAATTAAGAAAATTATTTAATACTATTATTTAATAATTAAAATTTATATGAAATTACATTACTTTCACTCCTCTATGGGAAGTTTAAAAACTATTCATACAAGACAAAATTTCTTAGGACAATGAAAGAAGTTAGGGATGATATAAATAAATAAATATTCTATTCATCTAGAAAATTATAAATAACAAATAAATTAAAATAAATTTTTTCTTTTAAAAAAATTAATTATTATGGAATGGAGGTAGTAATAGCTACGAGCACTTTTGGACTTTGGTAGCGAAAATAGTTGATTCACATTGAACATCTATGAGTAAAAACAACCGTAGATTCAATTTGAACGGCTAGAATTGTCATATAAAACAATAGCTACATACTTATCAGCAGCCATTGTCGTGTTACTCGAGCTCTGCAATTGAATAATTTCTTCAGCTCTGCAAAAACGAATAAAGCTATGATCTCATTCAAAGTAACTAATATTCAAATCGTTATATAATGCTTAGAATCAGAACATATATAAATTGAGTGAACAATAACTATATATCCAAGTGCCAATAAAACTGGTAGATACAAATTAAACAGAGAATTCAGATATTTATATGCAACAAAATGCTTCAAAAATGTGTTGATTTAATACCTTGATTTTCGAAGCTCGTCACTCTTCATCACAGCATTCACACCGACAAACAACACCAACATACAAAGGGTGAATACTCTTAGAGAGACCGCCATTGTCTCTTCAGATTTTCTCTCTCTAGATCAGAGCTGTAAAAATGGCGGATTATCTCTTTTAAATTGTTGAAGAGAGGAAATGGAGTGGGATAAAACATCAATGCAGTGCTCCTTTTATAGCAGAAATGAAAAAAAAAAAAAAAAAAAAAAAAAACCGAAAGCGGGAGCCTAACTTAGTATCTGTTTTAACCATGGTTAATTGGTTAAGTTAATTTTACACACCGTTAATTATGACTTAACCACTTTAACCTCACACCTAAGTAACTGCCACTAACGAACTCTACTCTATTAAGCCCTTCTCACGTGTCAACTCCGTCGGTCACTCGCGTGCCAATCAGAATCAGTCTCCAAATGTTTACTCTGTAAATTGTAAAAGGAATTTCTTAATATGTGTCCAGCACCGGCCCTGGGCTAAAGCCCAAGGTGCCGGGGCTTTAGGCCCACAAAAAAGTAAAATTTTTAGGGCCCCCACTAAAATTTGTGTTATGTATATATATACCCTAACTTTATGAAAAAACTACGGATTTTTATTTCTGAAGTCTCGAATAGCACGAATGCTCAAATGGATCTGCACAAATTATAAAGAGAAATGAAGAGGCAATTAATTTCTCGATCTTCATTCATTTTTCTAATTACTTTCTCACCCATTAGTGTCTTAACTAGTATATAAAGAGAGAGAGAGCGACTGAGCGAGAGAGATGAAACACTGAAAATTAGAATCACACATCAGTACAACAACGCATGTTCCAAAACCCTTCTTTCTCCTCCTCTCTCCTCGAGTGGCATATTGAAGGCTCAAGTGTTAAATGTTATTCCTTCTTACAAATTTCAAGCTAATTTCAGGTATTAATTCTATGTTTTAGGGTTTTGAAATTATTTTTTTGTTTATGAGATTTAGAAGCATTGTTTAATTTAATTGGGCTTGATAACTGATTGAGTAGATTTGTTTATGCTATTATGAATCAAGTGAAAAATTTAATCTCTTTTGGGTTTTTTTAATTGTTTGGGAGTAGTGTTAGACTCTTAATAAAGGAGGTCCTATTTGATAATTAATTTATAGATAATCAAAGATTATGATGGAATTTTGCAGATTTTTAAATTTTTATTCACCATGTCTCTTAAAAAGTATATGTCTGAATCTGAAAAAAGAAAAAGAAAAAAAAAGCCGATAAATTAATTCAATCTCAAGCAGGGCCGACCCTAAGTTTTTAAGGGCCTATTTTTTTGTTGCCGCTTTAGGCCCTTAAAAACTCAGGGCCGGCCCTGTATGTGTCTTAAGGGCACATGTTAAATTGTGTGTATATTTCATTGAATTTGATTTAAATGCAGAATATTCTCTTGAACTGTGTGTTTAGCATGTGCGCTTAGGACATATATTACTGAAAGTGGAATAATAGTTATCCGTACTTGCGAAAGCGCACAGTTAAACTAATGGAAGAAACGAGTATTTATCGTAAATTATTTTTTTTTGTTCAATATAAATTACGGTTGGGTCGTATATTAATATATAAAATTAAGTATAATTATAAATTCGTTCAATTATATTAAATATTATCAGTTATGGTTAATTAACAATAAAAAATTAAATATATAAAAGTACTACTCCCTTCGTCCCTTAATATAAGACGTTTTAGAGAAGTTTTTTTGTCCATTAATATATGACGTTTTACAATTCCAAGTAAGCATTAATTGCTTAGTTTCCAATATTATCCCAAATATTAAATATAACTTTGGTTCTCTCACTATTTTTTGTCTAATAAATAACAATCTTTTTTTTCAATACAAGGATAAAATAGACATTTGATATTATATTTAATGCTATACAATTATTTCTTTAATGCGTATGCACAACTCAAAAAAATCTTATATTAAAGGACGGAGGGAATATAAAATATATCATTTTCCGGCAACTATTTGTGTTGGGAAACGTACAGGATTTGTCTGGTTTCTATTTTGGTCGCTATTGAGAGGAGAGTACTACTTCCGTATACACGAGGTATGGCAGCCCCGCAAAGTCACCGTTTATTCCGGTTGGTGCCCGTACTCACTCGTAAAAAAAATCATGTAAAAACTTTAGAGTAATTAATGCTACATACATAAATTGAAATTATTCTATAAATATTTTATAAATTACTAATGTGCTATATTTCATATCAGCATATTAATCAATACATTTTTTTAACGTAATCTTTGACCCCACATAAAAAGTTAGGATGGAGTATGCCTCATTAACAGTTGATAAAATATTTATAAAATAGTTTGTGTCTGTAGCATTATTCAAAACTTTAATTATAGAGTCCTATATTATATTTACAATAAAATGTTATAATTTTTATTGTGATAAGATATAATGGCATGTTATGTAAATAGTAAGAAAAATAGTAGTATAAGTTTTCCCAGTTTCCCGCCAAAATAACAGTTTTTTTCATTAATTAATCGGTCTTAATTTCTCAAAATCAAATATTACTTGTATATTTAGACAATTCTTAATTCT
The DNA here is from genome assembly GCA_020205555.1 of Panax stipuleanatus. Lineage (NCBI taxonomy): Eukaryota > Viridiplantae > Streptophyta > Magnoliopsida > Apiales > Araliaceae > Panax > Panax stipuleanatus. The sequence goes on from CM035123.1 coordinate 119,124,269, forward strand.
GGTAAAAGTAATTTTTGTAGTATTATGGAGTGGATTAATATATGTATTCTCAAGATTGATGAGCAAAATGCTTTATCCAGTCAAAGTCTATCAAATTGTTTAATGGAGTGGAGTAGTATAGCAAGGGAACTGATATTTTTACATGAAAAAATAAAATATTTTTATATAGTTCCTCTAACATAAATACTGAGTAAGTCTCATCTTCATGTGAGATAGGTTCATGTGATAATATTATTTTAACACCTAAAAATATCAATTTCCAATGTTAAAAGGTCGATTTCAACGTGTGTTAGTTTGTGGTCCATTTAGGAGTTAGACCATGGAAGAATTGACCCACAAGGAGAGAGATTCATTGTGCATGATTAGATCTGGTAAAATCGGCCCAGGTCTACAGGTCGGCCCGATCTGTCCATCAAAAAGCAGACTTTGGACTTCACTTTTTCAGTCCATCAAAACCTGAGTCATTTTGGTCTGGCCCACCAATGACCCAGTCCTGGCGATGGCCCGACCTGTTTAGGCCAATCCCAAAAATGTGTCAAAATATAGTCAGAAATCAGTCCAGGCCCGTAAAAAAACGGGCTTTGGCCTTCACTTTTTTAGTCCATCAAAACTTGGGCTGTTTTGGCCTGGCCAGACCCGACCAGTTTGGGTCAGTCCGACCCATTTGTCAGGTCTATGCATGACTTCTGATAATTAAGTCAGTTCACATCAACAGTCAAGAAAGCATTTCCTCAATCCAAACTCTGTCTCTGTTCCATTTTTATCCTTCAATTCACACACACATTTCCTATTTTTATTAGTTTTGGACACACACAATTTTATTCTGTATATACAGATGCTCAAATTTAAGCATTTAATTTTTTCAAAGTTAAAATATCGTGTTGGGAAAAGAATTATATTTAAGAAATCAAGTTGTTTACTTCTTTTTACGACTATTCAAGAGATTGATATTGTCAAAATTAAAAAAAATGATGAGTATCGCTAGAACAATTATAAAAGCATTCATATTTATTCAGTAAAATATCATTTTTGCTCTAACAATATTGACCACGATCATTTAAACACTCTCGTAGTGTTCTTCTTGTGTTTAGTTTCATGAAATGGTGCAACAATTTGTTAAGTTTCACCACCACCTATAAGACTCCCATATTTATTGTAGGAGACTTTTTGGCTCCTCTTCCCGACCAATTTCCCCTGTTATGGTTGAGTGTAAAATGAAGAACATATTTATTTTTTTTATGCAAATTGGTGAAGGCTATTCTATTCTTTTTAAAGTGGGCCGGATTATTACTTCCTTCACCGCCAATCATGGATAGCTGCACAATATGTATTTAATATGTAAACTTCTTGTAAAGTATAATCAAGTACAAAATTATTATTCCAAAAAAAAAGTCACATTATAATTTAAATATTAGAATTTTTACAAGTTAATTAGAATCATACTCAAAATGTAACTTTTTTGTATAATGGAGGAAGGACAAGGCTATTCCCCTAAATTCTTAATTTGTTGGTTTAGTGTTGAAATACAGAATATATTATTACTAATAAATGAGCATTGTCTGGTAGTTGCAACTTGCAACTAACCACGATCATGAGGAGACCACCTTACCTTAGACTCTTCCTATCCTTTTTTTAAATAAAAAAAATACTACTCCCTACGCCACGTATAAAATGTGCAGTTTTGATCTTTTTAAGTTAAATTGATTATTTTTGAAATTAATAATTCAACACATAAACATATATTTTTTTAAATATAAAAAATGGGGTTGGTAGTAAATTGCATGTACTTTGTTTTGGTTATAATCTATTCACCTATATTTTTTGCAAAAAAAAATGTAATTAAGTTAGTTTTAAAAATTCAAAACTAAGCATTTAATTTGAGACAGAGGGAGTAATTTCGAACTAAATAAAATTGTTAATCACACTAAACCTAACGCATATTAGCAGATGTCATGGTTTTAACAACTAACTGCCCACATAAATAGCTTTTCTTGAAAATTAAATAGCCCAACCCCTTGTTGTCATCGTTCGTTATACTAGTAGTTCAAACTAACCTAATTAGTTAGTTTTCCAATTTGACTTTTATCTTCCAAAACTAAGAACTTTATTTGGGATGTAAATTAAATCCATAAATTTGGTGTCTTGCCAGATCGAACAATATTGTGGCAACGAATACCGAACAGTCTTCTGCATACATTGCGCTAAAAAAAAAGAGAGAGAGAGAGAGAGAGTTGGTTTTATTTGATATTTTTACTAGTCAATCAGTAAAATTCAAAATTGATTTCATTTATTAGATTCTTATTAATACAATAGTCAATATTGTAAACTACTTAAAATTTAAATAAATTCACATTACAACTTGAATTTTAGAATTTCATAAATTGAGTAGAATCAAAGTTTTGTTTGTGAAAAGAGAGGGTAAAAATAATTACAATTCGTTTGGTTGTTCCATTGGAAAAATAAAATGAACTATTCTCATTCAAGCCAAAATTTTGAATTTTATTCTATAAGAAAGGGTATGGATTCCGGTCAAGAATGAAATGAATCATTTCAATCCATTCCATTCACTTCTCCTCTATTTCATTCCTTCAATTCAAACCGAAAATAAAGAAGAAGAAAAACACTAGTTCCTCTAGCTTCTACTTTGCTACGAGGCTTGGATTTTTGTTAAGAAAGCATTACTACTCATTTTGAAGTTGATTTAGGAACACTTGATGCATGTATTTGTGTGTGATTTTATAATAACAAATCTATTAATGAGCGCAATGTATTGGCATGTATTGTGTTCCCATCCTCAGATCAGAAATCTATTTAATGCATGGCATGGCTTCATATCGATGCACGCCATGTATTGCCCTTTATTGTGTCCCCTCCCTTCTTCCTACTAGTATTACATAAATCAAACAGACAGACGCTCCTCCAACTTGCAAATCTCTTTATTTAATTTTCCCCCTTGCCGACTGGAAATCTACCCGGTGGCATAAACTATTTTATTACTTCAACAAAGATTGTTTGATAGATTATTGAAGATGAACCGAAAGCTCTATCTACTAAGAACAGTGGAGAATTGGAATATCAAATACAATAATTAATAGCTCTTATATTCATCTCTCTCGGCGTCTCTTCTTTTACCTCTTCTTGTCGAACCACCACCTCCATTTCACAGTTGGCTAGCGTTCAACACAATCCAAAAATAATGAATAAATTAATACAACAATAAAAGTTTTGATGGCAACCGGTGAGAGAACCGAGTCTTGTTATGAGATATATTTACTAGTGACAAAAATCTATTCTCTAATTACAATGTCAGAATGTGACTAGTAAAGAATACACAAATAGCTGTAACAACCCTTCAACCAAACTTACTTGTATATCTAGGAACAACCAAAACATTTACTTAAGAAGAATCTTGATGGCACTGGTTCAGGCTCGGGCGCAGTCTTCCTGAAAGGAAGGTGTTTAAAGAAGGCTCTTACAGCTCCTGCCACCCCATCTTCATCCTCCATGTCCTTCGCAAGCTGTACTGCACTCTCCTTCACCTGCATTGTTCAACTAAGTTTTTAACTCTTCAAGGCATAAATAATGTTCTATTTTTCAATCCACAAAAATTATAAAGCTCAACTAGGATATACTATTTGTTATCGGCCATTTTTCTACAAACCATTATATCTATCTTACCTACCGGCCATTTTACTTTAAACCGTGACTGTTTTTTATTTTGACAAATTGTATATACACCATTTGAGTTGCATAAACCATGATGATTATCTTACATACAACACAGTCACATTCTTAAACTTCATTCTAGAGGAAGCAGAGACCTGCTTATGCATACATCAAGACGAATATGGATGGTAAGATGATAAAATCCACTTGTTCAAGAAATTAACAGTTACCTTGGGGTCTAGCATGAACCTGATTGCATCAACCAACTTGGGAAGTGAAAATTCATCAATTGGAATGGGTGCAGGTCCTACGCCTCTTGCATGCACCCGTTCTCCCCAGAAAGGTTGGTCACCAAAGAAAGGTACAATTGTAGTTGGGCACTATATTGGAATAATAATGTAAATCAGAATTTAGCCAGACGCAGAATCAGATGGAACAACTACTACAACAGCAAGATTAAGCTTATAACGCATTTACCGCAGCCTTAAGACCAGCAGCTGTTGTCCCAGCACCCCCATGGTGCACCTGAAAGCAAAGTGAAAAGCAATAAGAACTCGCTAAAATAAAAAGACAGAATACCAATTATAATGCAGATATCGAGTAGCATAATCATTTAAAAAACAGAGACACGTATGCTATATTTGAAGCTTTCCCATACCCTCAAAATAGAGCATAACAACATAAATTACAGGCCTCGCCTGGATTTAATAACTACTAGGCTGGATCATAAATGAAATTCTGGTTTGATATCAAGTTTGCTCCAGTATAAACTTTTAATATGTTGCTTAACAATATTTTAAAGATTTCAACTTGGCTTGAAGCCTGAAACCTCCTAAATCTACAAAAAACAAACCTTGAACATACATTGTTACAAACAGAACTCAGACCAATACACAAACACACTCTATATGATGGAAAACCCTTCAAGTTATATGCTCAAATCTAAAGAAACTAAAATCATGCTAGCCTGGGGTTTGCTGGATCATGCCAACAAGTCCTCACATTTTTCCAAACAAGCATATTAACCAGATTCCTTTTATAAGGCTTGGAATTGTTTGCAAACTACCAGTACAGTACTATTGACTAAAAATCCAAATCACTTGAGCAAAGTAAATCTATATGCTATCGCTGTTTCTGGATGATTTATAGCAAAAGGAAAATTAAGAAGCCTCACCACAGCCGCACATTGTAAGAAAAGCCAATCATGAGGGACGTTATCGAGTGAGTAAATGGTGTCCTTAGGTTCTGCCACTGGAAAAACAAAATTTAACAAAATATTTTTAAAAAAAATCACTTGCTAAGATGGATTGAAAGCGGGAAACAATACAACTTTTGTAAAGAAGCATGGGAAAATACAAACTATTTTGAGTCAGAGAAGGAATTAAAAACTTACAGTTACCAAGGCCTCCCCAACCTTTGTTAATTATACCTCTTTGTCCGGTAATTTCTAGAGCTTCGACAATTACTTTTGTCATTTTCTCCGGCTCTTGAACAGGCTGAGATGGAAGAAATAAGTTAGAATATGGAAATAAATATTGACACTGTACTTCAGAATGAAAAAAGGTTAGTAAGGACAGGACTGTTTCTTCATGTAACTAAATTTTAATATTAAAGGCTTGCAATTGTTATATACCCGATCTTTAATGAAGAAACCCACTTTCCTTGGAACATAATTTAAGAAAGGTGAACCTTTAGGAAACAGTCACAGGAATCAGCATTAAAAATCTGTGGAATCTATTCATAGATACACTAATAATTTCTCCAGCTTTCTCAATTGACCTATTAAAAACTGGATTACTTTGCTAGAATACTTCAAATTAGATCATTATACTGAAGGACGACTGATAACTAACCTATGTCTCTACATAAACAAGTGACAACAAAGCAGACAACAAACAATTGGAGGACATTCGAATGTTTCGTGCTCTACTGATATATACGCAATAAAATCAGTCAGATCCAAAAGAGAATATATTAGTAACAATAAAAATATGATTATGATCTCTTTTGCATGAATAAAGAACATAAATCTATAAAGGGAACATCAAAGATAACTCACAAGGCTTCCAAACCCAATATAGATAGGCTTTGTACCAGCTTTTAGCCAGTTTACAAGTGACTCAGGAGGTTCATAATTTGATGCAAGATCAAGGAAGCAAAATCCCACAACATCAACCTTGGGTCCCCAATCTGCAAAACAAGAGAAAAAACTAAGCCTCATTACATCCTTATGACAAAAGCCATAGAACCATCTCCATATATAGGAATAGCAAAAGAAAAAAAATTTACTAGCTAAACCAATGCACAGTATATTACTTTTAGTTTTATGAATTTCAAGTAAACAAGACATCTATTCCGAAATTCATATGTATGAGTACAGGTATGATGTTGTCTTTATTTCAGCAGTGCAGAAACAGTAAGAGGATGAAACAATTAGATGACAAAACAAAGATCCACGAATACTGATCAAAAATCATTTAAGGTCCAAGAATACTCTACAAAATCTATCCACTAAACAGTCGCACAACACAGTGCAAATTTTTTGTATCCCTAAATGCTTCATACGGCAAAAATAGCCTCATTATGATAGTGGTGGACTGATGGTAGAAAGATAGAGTAAATTGAGTGAGTGGTCATATAATGGTAAGTTGTTCATGCAAAACAATAAGATGCAAACCATGAAATATTCTCTCTTGGAAGACGCAGTTTACTATGTAAAGTCAATTGCATAGAACAGTAGAAGAGCTACAATATCCAATGAGTACATGTATATCAGGCAATATATGTCAACCAGCATAGTACTTATAGCCCTAAAGCATCATGAAGAAGTTTAAAGCACCAAGAAACATGCATAACTTCTACACGTATAAATCATGATTCTTTTAGTGGGTTCACATTAGAGGCAGTATTTCTTGCCATTTGCAATTCTTAATCTCCTCTAGATTCAAAAAACATTCATACCATAATGAACAAGGAGATTGATCACATATTCAAATACAAGACCTATTTTAAAACAAAAGAAAGAAACATTTCTTCCTAGCCATATCCTTGACATTAAATTCAATAAAATATATTATAGAGGATATTACATCCTATCAAGGATGTCATCCTAGCCAATATACATCTGTAGAAAGAAAGAATTTTATATCTTAACATTCCAAGATATCCAGGGAATGAAAGAACTTTGATTCAATTTGTATGCAATATATGACTCACTTATTTCACATAGAGAATTATATTCTATCTTAACTATCCCCATATATTCAATGCAAATCAGAAGTAGTCACCTTTTGGTTTAGGAACAAGGTGAGGACTCCAAATATATCCGTATGGCACATCAGAATCAGAACCTTGTGAACCACTTAAATACGTGACTGGTCGTAGCTTCAACTTTTTCTTCCTAACATCATTTATCATGTCTCGGATTCCAAGCCAAATCAAAGAGTCAACAATTTGATATGACAGCTGCAAGATTTATTCAAGATCACAAGTATTTTAGGCCAAACATTTAGAAGGGATTTTTTTTAATAAATAACTAGATGATGTTGCAATGGAAACAAAAATATATTATTCTATTATATAAAGGAAATTGATTTGGTTTGCTTGCTATGTCACAACTTCTCTTCCCATGGGTAGCACATGGCACAAGAAAAAGCTGATAAAGAACTATAAATTTTAAAGTTCGTAAAATTAACATCAGCCTTTGAGATTTTAGTTATTTCCATGAAAAAATGGCACTCAGCATCGCCCATATACAACCCTAGTATCATAAGATGCTAAAGCAAGTCATTCAATGAACTTACTCTATATCCAGCTGGTTGCTTAACACGAGATAAAGGATGTGGAAATTCACTAGTGGGCCTGGTAGGAAAAGATAGATATTATTTAATACAATACAAGGAGGAAGAAGGGAAACAAAAACACAAACTAGTGAATGGACAAAGCTATAGTATTCCAAGTATATACACCATTATCCAGGAAAAACTTACGTCCATGGCATTGTAAAAAACACATGAATGGGTACTTTCAGTGCCTCTGCCACATGCGTATGTCCTGCAATGGTATTATCAACATTGGTAATTGAACGATCGTCATCCATAATAGTATTGGAATGTATCTTGGTAATAAACAACCTATGAAGTGGAAATATGGAAGTAAAACTAAAATCATCGGTCCAAATAGCTTACAAAGAAATTACAAAGATTAGTTAGCAAGCGAGAAATCCCAAACATGTTTACAAATAAACAAATTGCTAAAGCTTTGGGGGGCCGAGGGGATCAGAAAATACACTTGGCCAAGATATTAAAAAGGAGACGAAGAAAATGGTCACATAATAATTTCCTTAACCAAATAACTAATCCTGTAATAGTAAATGCCAAAAAGAAACAGTTTGATGCTCAAGATACAACGGGACCTACTACTCAATGTTTATCCCTTCGAGATATGGATTAAAAATTATCCTCTATTGTTAAGCTGACCATCTAGAATGAAATCCTACCCGCCACCCCCCCCCCCCAAAAAAAAAAAACAAATAAATAACCCAAAAAAACCCAGCAGAACCCCAAAATAGAACTGAAACACCACTTGATAAAATGAACCCTCCATCCCAAATTATCTGCAATTTTGACCATTTACACACTCACTAAGAAATGCAATCATTATGCCAATTTTATTACTAAAAGTATTGTTATACCCATACTTAAAATTATTCAGCAGAAAACTAACTCCCATAGAATGGTGATTTTGGAACAAGAACCTTTTGAAATTGTTGCTCAATTAATAAATCACCCCATGCAGCAAGTAGAAATAAGCTCACTTCATGACGTAAAAACCTTTCATAAACTCCATTTCTATGCAACTTAACAAACTGGGTTCCTTCCTTTTTTTTTGTTCCTTTCTTTTTCTTGTGCACAATTAATAAATCATCCCATGTAGCACGTAGAAATAAGCTCCTCGTTTTTAGATGTCTATTTGGGATTATAATTGTCTAAAAAATAGTGAAACGCAGATAATTTGGTACAACACAAATTCTCTAATACTGCGGTTAATTTGGGATGGAGGGAGTAACTTTTAAATGAAGTAGCTGATACAGCCCTGTTCTTTTTTCTTTGAGAGAAACACTCTCTAAAAGCTTCATATAGAATTCCATTGTAACCTTCTCACATAGACTGACGCTGCAAACTAACCAGAATGACAATTTAAAAATGAGACAATTATCAAACATATTCACACTTTGAAATCAATAAAGCTTCTGATTGGTGTTTAGTCATAAGCGCAAGGACTAGATCACCAACAGAGGATAACAATTTGAATGAAATCAATATATAATAGCATATTTTGACAAGGGTAACATCCTAACATACGGGGAAAAACAATTTTCTTAATCTAACCATATGCTGGGGGATTGGCAATAATTGCATCTGCTCTGAAAGGTATCCCTGTATCAACATCAGGTTCTTTGCATGCTGGAAGCAAAGAATATATTATGTCCTTTAATTGATTCCTCTGAACAGGTATTTCTGAAGGTCCTGATGGCAAGAATCCTTTGTTTTTTACCATATCTACAATAAAAAGAAACAAGTCAGTTATTTTTGAAAGTTAATATTTGAAAACTAGATCTTAATTAATTCATATGGAATAAAAAGAAACAAGTCATAGTTATTTTTGGAAGTTAAATTTGAAAACTAGATCTTAATAAATTCATATGGAAAACAACCAAGTATTTGGAATCAGCTGATTCCATCAATTGCTTTCTATTAACCTTGACTACATGCCTCAGTATTTCTCAAAAAATCAATTAAATTTGAGACCCACAACTGATTGTACTAAGTGATACAGTTAAGCCATCTACAACAGCACTTCAACCACATGTAAATTGATGTAGGACAGAAGTTGTTGAACAGATAATTAATTGGAAAAGGCGAAATCAACAAAGAGAATTAAAAGACTTAGGGTGATTCAACCACAGGAGAACCACTACCCTTAGGATTTCCCAATTGCAGTAAGGAGGAAAAATATTGATCACAACCAATAATCAAAATAATTTCAATATCAAAGTGTAAAGAGTCTAACATGACTTACAAGCATATTAATAAGAACATAAACACTAATAACCCTAATCCCAGTAACAATTAGGCCTCTAAATAAATAACTCAATACTGAAATAAACAAATAAATACGAAGTCTAACAAACTAAATTAATAGGCAACTGATAAACAAGTAACAAAATAGTCAATCATTCATGACGACGTCTCACGGGTCGATACCTATCAACTCTCCCCAGTTGCGAAAACGAAGCCTCTGACGAAGTGAAAGCCTTATCTCTCTCCAAAAGGTCTGGATCAAACCGACGAAACTCCTCAACACCAATCCATGTACAATCATTCGGAGGCCTGTTGCGTCACTTTACCAAAAATTGGCGATAACCACCATACCTGATCGACACAACCCGCTCATTAAAAATATTATCTATAAGTTAGGTATGTTCACCGGTAAATAACTGAACCGAACTAGCCCGAACTGTACCGAACCGGTTACCAAAAGGACCGATATCAATACCGATTGGACCGGTATCCCGAACTGGTTAACCGGTTTAGTATAGGTTCGGTACCAGATTTTAAGTATAAATATACCGGCTGTTATTTTTTCTTTCATCCAAACAAGGAATTTCTTTCTCCCCCACTTCTATGCGTGACAACACACTCATTCATTCTTACACTGAAACGCGGCGGAGTTGATAAGAACACCTAATTACATATATCTCTCATTCTTACACTCCAAGACAACTTATTTCATAGCCCAATTCTTAATTGTGTTGCTTTATCAGATGATGAAGAGAATCAAGGAAAACCCTGTGACACCCCCAAATCCGGGTATTTCAATTTTCACAGGATACAAATATCATATGTCTATCTACCCATAATAAATGAAAACCATTAAATAGATAGAAATAAATCCTCCTCTTATGGGATTACAATATCTGAAAATAAATACATCAATCCCAAGTCATACTAACCTTAAGTCTCAAATGCGAAAGCGTAAACAAATAATAAGTCTTACACAACTTTAACATAAGTGTTAAACATAAACATATCAAATAAACAAGTCTTCATCACTTATTGACATTGCCCTTGCCTTTGTTAGTAGAAGGCTCGTCGAACCTTTCGTTCTTAACTGCAATGTTATTATTACGCAAGAGTGAACACGATTGCCCACAAGTATAACAATATAACAATAATATAATAACAAGCGAGTGAATCAAATACTTTTGAATAAAAAAACTTGGCTTTTGAATCAAGAATGAATAACAAGAGTCAAAAGAACTTCTGAGGGTCATAAGACCTTGAACTATGTCCTAGGTTGTCAAGTATTTATACTTTAAACCATTAACAGTCATAAGACTATGGACTCTACTTCTCGTACTTAGGGGGGTCAGCCCTTAGTACTATACTGTGCACAATATCTCAACGCTAAGCGTAAATAATCCCCTATACAGGGTTGTTCATCTCAATTTGACATCAGAGTCCTCACCAAAAGAAGTTTGGTTTGGATAAGCTCAATAATAGTTCTGAAATTTAGAACGTTCATCAACTATGGACTAGTCGAATCAATAAGGGTTCGCTAGTCTTACAAGGTTCAACAATAAACCAATAATCAATTCAAATAATAAATCTCAAGAGTATACAATTGAATAAGTATTGTATAACTTAAGTAAGACTTTAAAAGAATCATAATATCTCATATGAAATCTTGAACTTGAATAATTAAGAACAAGAACTTACTCGATATAAAATACAAGTCTAAGACTTGATCAATGAATAATTTAGAATTTAAAGAACTCGTTCAATAAAAGTAAAGTTTTGAGTAAGTAAACTTGCTCAATATAAAAGTAAAGTTTAAAAACTTGCCTCTTGCACAAGCTACAATTAATTCACGTTCCTTATTAAATCCTACATATAAATACATTCACAATACTCATTAATCATAAGTTCGATATGCCTATCGAATCACAACATTGGTCTTTGAACACGTTATAAGTCTTCACAAATACGGGTTTAATTCACGTATTTAACTTACAATTTAATCACATAACATAAGTTATTAAATTGTTTTAACATCTCATTATATACTTAACATATCTTCATGTTCCCTACATTAAGTTTTAAAACACATCTTTGAAACTTGAATACTTAAAAAAAATTTGGAAAATTTCAGGACAGGCGCGACCGCGCTCCAATTGTTCTTTGGAACGGCGCAGGCGCGCTCCAAGTGTGCCTTGAAGCAGCGCGGCCGCGCCGATGCAGATTCAGTTACTGCAGTTCGCAAAGAACACACAGTAAGGCCCAATTAATTTCAATTTACACAAATACAGTGATTATTAATGTTACCCATGAAGTATAAACTTCACAAAAACATCACACAATGTTTCTAGCATGATTCTAACACTTTGAATCATATAATTACTAGAATTAAAACATTTAATTTCACTGTTTTCAATATTTTGTAAGTTTTGAAGAAAAATATGGAATTCAACGTTACAGATTCGTTATAACACCGAATCCGTCCGTTTAATTTCCGTTTTGTTCGTTTAAACATGCATAATCATATTCAAGTATCAATTTAAAGTTAAATAAACGATTAAAGCATGTAAATTTGTACACAAGGACCATATATACAACTTTCATACTCTGTAACTTTTAAAAATCCAATTAAGGCATAATTGCATGAATTTAATCACTGTAAATCATGCATACATGGTATAAAACATGTTATGAATAATTAGTAACACATATATGGTCATATAATCAACAATCACCAAATTCCCCATTCACAGAGAACCTTTAAAACACGTAAATGGAAAAACTCTGAAAACTTTTAAAAACTTAATTAAAACATAATTACATAATTTTAATCACTGTAATTCATGTATACATGATATATAACATGTTACTAACATATACTAACACATATATGATCATATTTTAAGTTAATTATCAAAATAATTCTTCACATAGAACTTGGACAAAGTTTTCATGGAGAATATATAAGAACGTAAATAATAAGTTTGGGTTGATGAGGTTACCCCTTGCAATTTCTGTGAATATGAATGAACTCTCTTTTGATTTCTACAACCCTTGATCTTTTCAACTCTCTCAAAATTCTCTCTAAATTTCTATCTGATGGAAGAAGTGAATATAGGAAAACTAATATAGATAGTATATAAAAGTATACGTATATAATTAGTCGTGGAGTTATGGGTCGTCAGTTAGTCCCATAATGGGTTAACTGGCTCCAACCCCCACTAAAGCCTTGTTTGGCTAGTTCGTTTATTTCTCCTTTTCCACTTAATTTAATTAGCTTCTTATCATATAGTTAATTTGTCACACTTCTAATTAATCAATTAATTTTATTTAAATCGATTAAATAAAATATAATAAATTCACATTGAATCACATTGTCACATAATTAGAATTCTCTTTTATTAATTATGTCAAATCATTAAATCTCTAATTTATTTATTAAATTAATTAAAATAACATTATGCTTATTTAAATAATTCATTTAATCAAATAAGCTCAATTAAATACATACTTTGAACAATAAAATTCTCTAAATTAATTTAATTAATGTAACACATATAATTAAATTAATCTATCACAATTTCATCAATTAATTATTTAACTCAATAATTAAATCATCGAAAAATATTTATTTAATTGAATAAATATTTAAATAATTTATAAAATTCTCATTCGTCACAAACCCCGATTCGGAATCAGCAAATTCTGATGATTTTGGTAAGCCCACTGATTTACCCCCAACTACTATTACAAATCTTCCAACTGAAATCATCTAATTAGTTATAATCGTCCGATTACCTGTTGAATTCATAGTGATATGTATGAGTGTTTGCAAGGATTGGTACAAGTTCATAAAAAACCCAATACTCCCATTTCGAATAGTCCTATTTTCAAAAATCTATATCTGTTGCTTACCTTCTTTATCTTCACGAAAGGAAATTCTCCCTATTTTCTTGTGTAACTTTCGATTTAGCTTTAGAAACTGAATTCCCATTTTGAAATTTGCTGAGCTTTATAGGTATTCTAGGTTTTCACATTTGTTGGCTCTGTTAATGGGTTAGTCTACATGTTTAACCCTTATGGTGATGACCAAACCATTTACTTGATCAATCATTTAATTAACCGGTATGTACCGAACACACAAAAGAACTTCCTGAATCCGGTCTCAAATAATCGTTATATACCGACTATATGTATCGATGCAGAACCGGTTTTGTTTTGTCACGAACCGGCCGATTCAAAGCCGGTTTGGTTAACCAAAAAACAAAAAAAAAACGAATTGAATGCCCACCCCTGTCTATAACCTTTGTTGTCCGTTGTGTAGAAACAATAGGAGGTGCAGGTGGAACAGCTAAAGTAGGAACAAGTATAGGCACATCAGGATTAGCAAGTGTAGGCGAAGTGGGTGAAGAAATGGAAGGGGGCGGAATCATCAGAACGCCCATGGTAAGGAGTAAGGTATTCCACATTGAATACAGGACAACCACTCATATCACTCGGAAGATCCAACTCATATGCATTAGCACTAACCTTCTTACGAACTCGAAATGGATCCATCCTCTTAGCATGCACTTTCTTCCATGTGCCAGAAGGTAATCTCTCAGCACAGTGTCGCAGCATCACTCGATCATTCTCATTAAACTCTTGATACCTATGATGAACATCTATAACTTATAATTTTCATTACTCAAATTAATTTTCTTTCTTATCTCAGCATGCAAATCATGAATGTGATGAACAAAAAACTCTGCAGACTCACTAGCACTATATGCAGTGAGAAAAGAAGCTAGATCAACTAATTTCCTAGAATGATAACCAGTGTAAGCCTGAAAAGGACTCACTCCAGTCGAAGTAAAACCCTATCTCATGTAGACATATGATCACCCACAAGACAACGTATCAAATCACCTAAACTCCTATTAACAACCTCAGTCTGACCATCTATCTGTAGATGATAATCAGTGGAAAACTTAAGCGTGGTGTTAAGTTTCTTCTAGAGAGTTCCAAAAATAACTCATAAATTTCACATCTCTATCAGAAACTATAGAGAATGGCAACCCGCGCAATCTCACTACCTCACTAAAGAAAATCATGGCAATATGTGAGGTATTATCGATTTTGCTGCAAGGAATAAAATGTGTCATCCTAGTGAAACGGTCCACTACAACAAAAACAGAATCATGACCCTGGGTCCTCGATAACCCCAAGAGAAAATCCATACTAAGATCCTCCCAAGGTCCATGGGGAACTGGAAGTGGAATGTACAAACCCGTGTTCTGCTTTCTACCCTTAGCTGTCTGACATGTGCGGCACTCAAAACAACACGAGCTACATCCCTCTTGAGGTTAGGTCAAAAGAACATATCCTCAACAATGGCAATGGTCTTATCTCGGCTAAAGTGTCCAACTAAACCTCCTGCGTGTAACTCTCATAATCAATACTCACGCATCGATGTATTAGGAATACACAAGTGGGTGCCCTTAAAAATATACCCATCATGGATAAGAAAATCACTAGAGGGGCAGCATAAATGTCACTAAAGTCTCAACAAGTAGGGTACTCCAGGATAATGCGCTCAAATCCCACAACCTTCGCTCTCAAAGAGTTGACAAGGATGGAAACCCTACTCAACGCATCAGCAACCACATTCTCTCTCCTTTTGCAATGCTTAAGGACAAAAAAAATACTCTTGGATAAACTCTACCCACCTAGCGTGTCGATGACTTAGCTTCTTTTAGGAGCTAACTAGCTAAGGTACTGGAGTGTCTGATGATCGGAGTAAAGAACAAACTCCATATGCAACAAATAATGTCGCCACTACCTAAGTGTCTGGACTATAGCATAAAACTCCCTATCATAGGTAGAGTACTTTTGTCGGGCCTCATTCGATTTCTCACTAAAGAACTCTATTGAATGACCCTACTGACTAAGCACTTTCCCTATCCCTACGCCTGAAGCATCGCATGCTACCTCAAAAACTTTACTAAAGTCTAGTAGCACGAGGACAGGTGTTTGTGTCAACCTATTCTTGATTTCCACAAAGGTTTTAACAACCGATTTAGACCAAACGAACTCTTCATTTTTCAAACTATCAGTGATGGGAGCCATAACAGTATTAAATCATCTAATGAACCTCATATAAAACGTAGCTAGCTCATGGAAGCTTCGAGCTTCGTGAATATTAGAAGATTCAGGCCACTCATTAATAGCATTTACTTTCTCGGGGTCGGCAGAAACCCCCTCTTTGGAGATCACAAACCTAGGAAAATGACCGACTCCTGAACAAAAGAACACTTCTTCAAATTAACATAGAGTTCCTCACGTAAAAGAACTGCTAGAATCTCTCACAAGTGAAATAAGTGTTCCTCTCAGGTTTTACTATAAATAAGGATGTCATTAAAATAGGACCACTACAAACTTGCCTATGAAAAGACGTAGCACCTGAGTCATAAATCTCATAAATGTGTTGGGTGCATTGATTAAGCCAAAAGGTAAGCCTAACCACTCATAAAGTTCGTCCCTGTCTTAAAGGCAGCTTTCCACTCATCTACCTCTCGAATGCGAATTTGGTAGAATCCACTCCACAAGTCTATTTTGGTGAAAACACGAGCCCCATTCATCATATCTAGCATGTCAGTAAGTCTAGGTATGGGAAACCTATACTTGATGGTGATCTTATTTATGACTCGGCTATCACAACACATCCTCAAATTCCCATCAACCTTAGGGGTGAATAATGTTAGAATGGCACAAGGGCTAAGACTCTCTCTAACAAAGCCCTTCCTCAACAACTCACTTACCTGTCATCTCATCTCAATTTTCCATCCTATAATGTAGCAGGTTAGGTAAAAAAAGACCCCAAAACAAAGTCAATAGCATGTTGGATGCCCCTAAGAGTTGGTAACTCATCGGGAAACTCACTAGGCATAACATCAACGAACTCATGTAAAATTTACCTAACATCACTAGGAATCTCTCTATTACTCTCCTCAGGAACATCTCTCACCTCTCTAGCTAATACCGCATACACAACCTTTTTCCTCCAACACACTCCGCTTAAACTCCTTTCTATTAAAAATATGGAATGATTTGGTTTGTTGGGTAGGTAAGCAAGTCTCCTTTGGTTGACTCTTGGACGACACTCGAGGTCTCACAATTGCTAATGATATTTTATGCCCCTCGTGTGTAAACACATGTTCGTCCTCCCATAATGAGTCACATCATGGACATATAGTCAAGGTTGCCCTAGTAGAGATGTGTAGCATCCATAGAGAGGACATCACAAAAAATACTCTCCTCATAGCCTTGAAGGTGGATCGGCACTAGACATCTCTTTGACACAGGAATAGATGTCTTATTGACCCAAGCAGCGTTATAAGGCTAGGGATGCGGTTTTGCCTTCAGCTTCATCTATGGTAAGGCGGACTCAGCAACCATATTTAAGCAACTACCCCCATCGATGATCAACTTAAAAGAGACACCACCTACTTTGCTGTAGGTCTGAAATATGGTGGTTCTCTTCCAATCATCATCTCCTATAACTCGTAAAAGCTCACCTCATGACACCTACCTACTTACCTATCTCCTCTAGGTGTTCATCAGCCTCCATATCCTGAGAGTCATACTTACCCTCGACTTCATGTCTTCATCCCCAACAATATCCCGTCCTCTATTAAAGTTTCATCTACTATTGTTATCCGCTGGAGATTACGATTGGGGCACTGAAAATACTTGTGCCCTAACCCCTGGCACGTAAAGCACATCTCCTGAGTTGTAGACTAAGAGTTAGGTACAGCTACACCCTTCCCTTTGACATGAAATGGCCCAGGTATGGTGTCACAAGCCCTAGAGGACGTCTGAGAAGTGGGAAAATGTCTACTCTGCAAGAAATTTAGGCCACTGTGCTAATCCAAGTAAGAAGGGACTCTCCTAGCAATACCCTATAACCTATACTCATCTAAAGGTAACTGAAAAAGGTCATCTGGGGTAGTGATGTCACTCGTCAGGATGTGTGATTGAAGTTCAAGTCGTAACCCATTTTGAACTTCATAATAGTCAATCTATCATTCTCATTGATCTTCCATCTTTGAGTCAACTCTCTAAATCGGCACACATATAATAACAGACATTATTACCCTGACGAAAATTATCATATCATACTGCTCCATTAACCTATGTGTACGTCCTATGGGTAGATTATATTGTTTTAGACAAGTTTTCATTCCCCCCCCCCCCCCGGTGCCTGATAGGTGGCTCACCTAGTCGCTCTAGGTCTCTCTCTCTACACCCGACCCAAAAAAATTGGTCAATTTCACTAATTTTATTTTGGCGAACTGCACCTCCCTATCCACACATCTCATACTAGTCAAAACATTTCTCCATACTAGACAACCAATCGAAGAATGCATTGGGATCAAATCTACCGTCAAACTCGGTGCATCTACCTTGATTTTCTTAGTCGTCATCATAAGGATCATGCCTAAAAGTTCATAGTGCCTAACAAGTGGGTTTTCGATATGCCCATTCTCATTACACCCCGACGTTCCACTACAAGCTGTCTTTGTTCAATGTGTGTGATTCTATCATTCATTTGACCCAGTTGTGCAACTATGGCCACTAATTGATCCTGAATTTCTTCTAAAGTAGTTTGGGTATGTGTAGTCATGATGCAAATGCAAGTGCAAAACTGAGACAATACATAAATTTAATTGAAGCAAACTAAAATTACAAGTCTATGCCTATGCAATTGCAATCTCAAAAACTATTGACAACATCCGAATAATATGCAACTAGATGGAATAATATGCAACTTTAAAAGAACAAATCTAAAACAAGCTTTCAAAAAATTTAGAACTAATGAACGAAGGCAATGCAAATGATTAACTATTGAAAATCTAAATATTCAAAATAAAATATTTACTTTAACCTTCTTTTTTTAATGGACCTAACTGATCAGAAAGTATGAAACTGGGGTGAAAAGTGCAAAGGTTAAAATTTTAGGGCTCTTTATGCAAGAAACAGAGATAAAAAATGTAAACTAATAAACTGTGTGGCAATATTTAAATGAAAAGCGAAAAAATAAGGTACTAAAAGGTAATTTGCAAGGCTAATTTAAATTAGGAAAGCTGGGATTGTCTCCCTATTTCCAAAACAACGTAGCAACAACAACAATAGCAATAGCAATGGAAGAAACAAGCAACAACATGGTTTTTTTAACAGTGAATTGCGATGAATAGTAGCTCTTTTTTCTTCTTTTTTTTGAAAATCCAAGATCTCCCAAAAATTAAGAAATTGATGGGGAAACAAAGTTCTGCTACCAATATAATTGAGGGGGGGCAAAATTTTCGATTTTTTCGATTTTTGACCAAACCGAACCGATTTGAACCGACCGGTTCGTGATCGGTACATAGAATCGGCATATACCAGACATTCGGGACCGAGACCGATAAGTGCTTTGGTTCATTTGGTATATACCAGACCGAACCGGTATACCGGTTAAATTGATTGAACAAACTATAAAAACAGACTATTGTCCCTCAAGCTAGTCTCAAAAAATCTCAGAAATCTCTCAAACAGTAGCAACACCTTCCTTTCTTTCTCAAAAAAAAACCCAATTCAGCCCCACAAGTCCACAACTCTAATGGCCATTTCTTCTCTCAATACACTACCCTTTCACATTCATGTCCAAAACCTACGAAATTTTTTGGGTTTCTGTCCAACCCAAATTATTGTCAAGCAATTGTTACCAAATTCAAATGCCTTTTTGAAGGGTCCAAGCAAATGCCTACTTGATAACAAAGTTGGGTTTCTAAGAACTCAATTCCCAAGAAGAAATTACCACTGTAGTTCATCATATAAGTCCCTTTCCACTGGTTGGTAATGTATTTTTTTGTGACTTTGATTTGGGACTATTTTGGTTGTTTTTACCATTTTTTTAAACTTTCATATTTTTTTTCAAATAATTTAATATTTTAGTTTGTTGTTTCCAACTCTAAGCTACTAATGAGTTTTAATATTAAAAGCTTGTGAATGATTCTCTTTCAAACACCTTTAAGCTATAAATGTTTCAAGTGGGTTCTTTTATCAACACTCCCCTTTGACATTCTTAGGAGATGGATTCAGAGGCTTGATTCTGATCATGTTTTTCTGGGCTTGATTATGACTAATGTAGCTGTTTTTCTCTTATGGAAAGGCTGCAGAATGGAAATCGGTACAATATGAGATAAAAACTAGTACCGGACTGGCTAACCGGTTCGGTATACTAGTACAACCGGTATCGGTACCCAATTTTAGGTAGATTCGGTAACCGGTCCGGTACAGGCCGGTTAATTACCGTTGAACAATCCTAAATATGATGTAGGACGGAAGTTGTTGAACATATAATTAATTGAAAAATGAAAAATATACAAAGAGAATTAAAAAAACCAGGGTGATTCAACCGCAGGAGAACCACTACCTCTAAGGTTTCCCAACCGCAATAAGAAGGAAAAATATTGATCATAATCAAAATAATTTCAATATCAAAGTGTAAACTTACAAGCATATTTATAGCCCAGTAACAATTGGGCCTCTAAATAAATAACTCAATACTAAAATAAATCAATAAATAATAAGTCCAACAAACTAAATAAATAGACAACTGATAAATAAATAACTAAATAGTCAATCATTCACGACGATGACGTCTCACATATTGATCCTTATCATAAATCCATTGATAACCAAACACTCGATAGAAAGAAATAAAACAATTGTCATTCAATTCATACAAGATAATCAGGTCAGTTCGAAACAAAGACGAATTTTAGGAACATACATCCAGCAAGAATCTTTGGATCTCCACCTAGAGGATAGAACTCCAATCCAGCAGTCAAAACAAACTCTTTAAAATTCGAATGAGTAGCCAGCCTAACACGATGGCCATAGTACTGCACAAAAGAACCCTCATTAACTAGTAGACCCAAGTATAAAATTGAAAGAATTATTATATTAATTTATTTATAACCAAAAGCAAGTTTTCAAAACATAAGGAGATCAACAATAGATCATTTTCATCTCCACAAGTAAATGCCATTATGGTATTAAGTGCTAATCGTAGTCCCAAATAACAAGACTTGAGAAACATAAATTAATTGGAACAGCGAAAACAAATTCAGCAGCAAGTTAAGACATGGACTACAATGGAAACATCTAGCTTAAATGCCAAAGGCCAATGAGGATTGTTTAAGCTACCATACCAGTTTACCAAAAGGTGCAAGCTAGTAACGACAATTGACAAGTGCAGGAATTGTGTTAAAGCAACTTGTCTTTCAGTCACTAGGAAATATAAAATTTTATTAAAACGTAGAGATCATCATTCTCATGACTAGTAGCACCCAATCAGAAACAAAAAAAATTCATCAGATGGGAGCAGAATATATTTTCAAAAAGATAGGCTTCAGTACCATACTGTTTATTTTCATGCCATTTCATTGTCTATTAAAGAAAATTTAAAAACATAAGATTACTAGGAATGTCAATAAGGTAGTAATATTACATGACTTCTGAAAAAGTACCACACTATTATTGAAGCTCACGGCTAATGTCAATCATGACAGAGTACTGGTGATGCTAAGCTCAAAAAGCATATAATCATATATAGTATTAAACATTGTCTGTTTTCAAGTCCATTTCCTAGATGTAACTACGGAAGAATCAGTTTAATATGTTTTCTTTAGCTTTAAAAAATTGTATTATGATGCCAACTGAACTTGTATTTATATTTCCGCCAACATTACTGACAGAATATGCTGAATTCTTAGCCTCTTATTTTGATGCCTTGGCTTTTCTTTTGGAAATTATTCTGAAATTATAAAATGAAGGGGGAGAATCTACTTATAGCATCACCCATGCTGCAGTAAAGTGTAGAATATACATTCATGGGTGATAGCTTTCATAAAAAAGAAATTGAACTAAAGAGGAACCCAACTTTGTAAACCAGCAATCTTGATCAGAGGTACTAGAACAATTCATAGAATCAAACTGTTATAAGAGAAAGCCCATTATCTCTCTTCATAAGATTAAGCATAAACTTTTGGGGTCTATAGTCGATTTGTAACTAAAACATCCAGATGATCATCACAATTAAGCCGAACAGTATTACCAGCAGTTCACATTAATACACACACTTGCAAAGATGAAAAAAATTACAACACCTGTAAACGTTTGCCAATTGCAATAAAGGGCTGCACATCACCGCGTGTGCCAACAATAAGAATTACTATTTGCAATGGCGGAATATCTTGAAGTTCTGCTGAGTCAAGAGAATCATCATCAACTTCATTATAAACGTTTTCGGGCCGAACACCGAGTGTCTGGGGTTCAACATCTCCGGGGACTTCAAATTCTACCGTTCCATCATCTTTCACAGTAGCTATTCTCTTCAATAAACTGATCTGCAGCGATTTACATGTTTCATAAAAATCAGAGACATGTATTCATGTAGAAACAACAAGATGGCTATTGTATGACGACTATTTGACCAAAAAGCATCTAGTCACAAGTGGTTCATCCCCTAGAAGCAATCAACCATACCTTAGACCATTCATTAAATTTTGTCTATCATTTGGCAATAACATACACCCTCCGTCCCAAATTAGTTGTCCCCTCTATTTTTAGAGTCCCAAAACTTTGCCACCTTAATTTTGCTTATGCTACACCATTTTAAGCCTTAGATTGCAAAAAAGAGAATATTTGAGTGTGGGTTCCAATAAATGCCGGTTTTGGAACCTAATCAACTTCTGTCCGCTTTTTTCTTGGTCTAAGTAGTAAGTGCACAATTTCTTGTACGACTCTCATCATTTTACTAAGGTAGGTGAAGTGGGGGAAACTATAATAGGATGGATGTAGTGTCCTTTCTTAATAAGGTCTGCAGACAAGCTTATGAAAACACTTTCCACCAATGTGCAATTGTGTATTCATGAGATTGCAAAGTCAGTCCAATAAGATTTAACCTTTTGCTTCGCAAAACAAATAAAGAGTATTTAATGTGAAGCGAGAAGCAATGAAACTTTTCACAATAACCGACATACATGCATATATATATATATATAGAGAGAGAGAGAGAGAGACTATTGTTATTTTTACCTTCTCCTTGATAGGAATTTTATCGTCAAAAATTTGTGCTGCATCTTCAGCAAGTATATTATCATGTCTATGCCTCTCGGTCTTTGATATTTCCAACTTAAGCTGGCTTGAAGGTGGCATTAACTTGTCAGAGTTCAATATCTCTGGCGGCAAAGTATTTACTCTTGGAAAATTCCGGCTAGCATTGCCTGCATATCCATCATAAACAGTTTCACATAGGGCAATTCAGAAGCTTCTAAACTTAACACCACAAAGTTTAATTGTTTTGACCGATGGGCTTTAACCTTAACCGAATCCCACTCAGCTAGAGATTAGCAACAAAAAATAAAAAAATGAAAAGTAGATAACTCATAAACTGATATTCCACCAATGTTAGTAATCCTATTAAATGATGTACAAAGTGCATAATTAATTATTTAGATGGATTAACATTCGTCCGAACCAGATTTAACATGGGTTTCATATAGTAATACTACATATACACCATAACGGGGACACATCACCAACTTCTACAATTTAGGTGCACAGTATTTAGCATTTTCAATTTCAATAATTTCCCGATTTGATTTATAAAATTACATCTAAACTTGAGAAGTTGCACTTTAAGAGAGAGCAATGATTTGTTTGATATCCAACATACTGACAATCAAACAAATTAACTCTAAATTCTACGATTTCACAAAGGCGGAGTGAAATGAAAGCTCTGATTCAAACATTTTCTAATCGTCTCCCACAGTTTCTCTCCAGCCAAACAGAAATCAACTGAAAAACCGACAGTTTAGTGAAATCAACAAACCTGCAGAGTTACTGCCGCCGTTGGATAGTGAACTAGCTACAGCCTCTTTACTATCCAATTCACTACTTCCGCCAACAGCTTCCTTTTCGAAGTAGACCGGAACTTCGCCGGAAATTGCGGCATCCTTCTCCGGCATCGATGGCTTCACCGACTCCGGCGAACTGCCTCCAGCGCCTTGTTGTTGGTGATCCAGATCTGCAGCACTTTTACGCAACTTAATATTTCTTTGCAAATTTTTCGTGTGTTAGAAATTACCCGACCTTGTTGAGAAGATCGAATAAAGATAGAGGGAGAAAGGAAACCACGTTTGAAGGAGTGGATAAAGGTGCTCTGCGCGAGATTGTGCTCGACCCTCGAAGCCAGCAGCGGATCAGGGGGCGAAATAACCGCAAGGAGTGTGTGTTTGATATTTTTATTTTCCTGTATACTGGGTGGGGGGTACATGGAGTCAACTTGTCAAGGAGTAATATTTTACCTCCGTCCGACTTTTGCCTCGTATTAACAAAGACAATAAAATTATAAAACTATTCATATTTAAATTATCATTTAATTATATAATTTTTTATACATAATTAATAATATTCTATAAATATGCATAAAGAATAAAAATATAACAATTAATACTGAGAGTATTATAGATAATTTTTTATAAACAAATATATTATTTAAGATAAGTAGACATTTATCTTGAGATTACCTACAATAATATTAAGGACTTTTATCTTAGAGTACTATTTGGTTTATGCAACTACAAAAATATCCTAATCTCGATAAAATCGTGACTGTGAAGGTGTCGGCGTTTGATTTTTCGTTTTCACCTAATGTAGTTTTTTTCTAATGCTATATTTGAAATGAAAGAATAGATGAAATAATTTTAAAATATATATATGGTTGTTCGTAGTATCAGTTAGTATGTTCAAATATCAAAATTTTAACATATATTCATTTCATCACCTATACAAATGAATGAAATGAATATTTATTCCACCAAAACAATTTATTATCTGAAATAATCGTCAAATATATTGTTTTCCATTCTATTCCCTCCACCGTTCCCATTAATTTAGCACCAGGCGTTGGCGTTTTGGATTGTGTTTCGTGCTTACAAGTTTAGGCGATTTGTTCACCATTGTGTTGCATTGTTTTAAAATAGACATATAATGTTTTTATCCATTTATTGAGTTTTTAACGAACATTAGAAATGGTCAGAAAATTAAATAATATAAATAAAAATGTTGCAATCCCTATCATATCGCTTACATTATAAATAAATACAATAAAACTAATATGAAAGTATATTATTAATCTAAATATAAAACTTGAGCTTTTTACATTTTTTTTATAAAACTTAATAATAACATGAAAGAAATACAAAAATTTAGTAAAAGTTTTTGGATGTCAGAAACAAAATTTTCTTCAACGTGTGTTTGGATATCATAACCAAAATTTAGTAAAAGTTTGCAAAGGTATTTTTTTAAATACAAAAAATTTGGCCACCTTTTTTTATTATTTTGACAAATCAATATAAGTCAACAACGTTAAGACGATTTTTTTTTTCAATTACATTATAACAAAAAAAAATTGACTTTTAAAATTTGACTAAAAAAGAAATAAGTTCATATAAACGAAAGAATGAATGTTCTGAAATAATTTCAAGTCAAAAATAAGAATAATGGTAGAGACACAACTTATTCTACAATTATTTTACAATTTTCCGATCTGGCATACTTCACCTCAGCTTTTTCGTGGGGCCGAAGACTACATTGAAATAATTTGTTCATCAATATGTTCAGATAGAGTATGTCACATCAATAAATTATAAAATAATTATAAAATAAGTTATGTCTCTAGCACTACTCCAAAAATAATTCTGGCTACTAAAAACATTCGTAAAACTTAGTGGTGGACCGGTGGTGGTCTAAACAAATTAAATTACAGACGTGAGCCGTTACCTGTGTGTATAACATGCTCCCTTAGTCCATTTAGTTTACTTTAAATGGGCTTGAGAGAGATACTAGGTTATTTAAAGAGGAAACTAGCCAGGCCCACTGACGTACAGGTCATACTAGTTAGGCTGTAAACAAAATGTCTAGGCCCTTTAGCTGGATTAGCTCGTAGTCCATATCAGTGGCAGAGCCACAAATTTTAAGCCGGAGGGTTTGTCGGTGGGCATCAGCGTGGAGATCGACAGTGGCGACCGGGGCCAGCAGCGGCAGCTCTCTTCCTCTCCTCTCCTCTCCTCTCCTCTCCTCTCCTCCTCTGTTTCTACCAGACCCTCTAATATAAAGACATCCTCTGTTATTTATTTCATTTCACAAATAGAAAAATATTAAAAAAATCAAACGCATCCATTACTCTTTTTAAAAAGAGTATAAAAATAATTATTTTTGTAATGATGAGTATAAATTATCATCATATTTTAATATAGTGTGATTAATATTAACCTAATAACTTATTCACTTGAGATAGATATAGAACAAAAATACATATTTAATATTGATAAATTTTATAAAGAAAGTTCTTTTTGAGAAATGAAGTAATTATTATTTTTAAATAACAGAAATACTCCTTTCGTTTCAAAAAAAAATAAATCCTATCACTTAATTATATTCATGTATATAATGTCATTATTAATAAATGAACACCTTATTATTTTAAAAAGTATACATATATAAAATGAAAAGTAGTTAGTATTTGCAAAATTTATAAATGGGACTCTCTTTTTTTTCTCTTGCAAAATAGATAGATTATATAATAAAGTTTGTTAGACGACCTGTCTCCAAAAGTGTCAAAAAGATGCAAAAAATTTAGGTAAATTAGTACTTCTTCCTTTTTAAATTAGAGATTCATTTATTTGACCATTTTAAAATTACAAACGGATAAAAATTTATTAATATGTCAATATTTATATTATGTGTAGATTACTTAATTATAAAGTTATATTTTTTTAAATTTTTTTTCTTCTTCTTCTTCCCTTTATTCTTCTTCTCGGCGCACGCAGAGCTCCCCGGATCTTCCGTCATTGCTGAATTTCAGACTGAACCCACTCACATATCTACTACATACTAATTTTTCCGACTGCCCGGGATCCGGGGACCCCTCCCTCCGCCCCTGGTCCATATTGGTATACCCACAAAAAAAGGTTAGTTAATTAATTGCAGTAAATGTAACATAAATACATAATTATGATTCATGACCAGATGATCTACTAATATAACTCACTTTTATTCATATAAAAGTCGAGGTAACAAAGACAGATCCAAAAAAGACACATAGACACAGATGTCGGGGGTTCAAATAACGATTCAAAGAAAGACAAGTCCAAAAAAGACGTCAAAAATATAAATGTTGAGGGTTCAAACTTTATTTACATCACGTTATGAAAAAAGAATCTTGTTGACAACATCATTATTCTATTAATAATAATTCTGATATTTAGTTATTTTATTATTCAAACTACATAATTTTGCATTGTTGTTACATCTAACTAAATGTACCAACCACAAATATATTTGGCCATATAAGTTTTTTAAAAAATTATTTGTACCATGTTATATTAAATATCTATTAAATATAAGCAATTTTAAAATCTAGTTACCATATACTTTTTTACTCTTTAAAATTAATTACAAACAAATTTGACTGATTATAAGCTATCTTAACTACCCTAACAAGCTTTTGTATGCCTTTTCCTTTCTTGTTAGCCAAACCTTCTCTTCTTATTTCGTTCATGCCCCATACCCACATTTGGGGAAATTATTCACTTCATGTTCACATCTTTGTCTACCTTTTGAAAGATTTGAATGCAAGACTCAATTATCCTTTTTATCACCAAGGAATGAATCAGAAACTAAAGGCGTTTTCAATACCAACAACAACTCTTGTTGAAACAATTTTAGCAAGCTTCGGCACCCAATGAGTTTGCTGCTTGTAATACTTTTTTCTTGTTGAGATTCTTATACAAGTAGTGAATAAATAACTTATAAAGAAGAGTTATAAACTATAGGTATAACAATAATTCCAAGTTCGAATCGAATCAAATTCATCCAAAATAAGGCCTTAAACCACTGACCCAATAGTATCTTCTTGGGTCATCTTAACCCACCACAGGCTCATCCAAAAGTCATAACTGAAGGTATTATTGGTAGCAACTTAATTCCTTATACACAGACAAATTTTTCTCCTATCTTTTGATATGGGACTGGGGTGTTACAAATTCCCCCACTTAAATTTCTGACGTCTCCGTCAGAACTACCACCAGCCTTCGTGCCCCCACCTCCGGCAATCTTGTCGGATGACCCGACCCAAGCTTTCGAGAGTCGGCTCTGATACCATATGTAACAACCCGGGTCAAATCCCGAGTCCGAACAAATCTCGGGTCAAATTTCAAGTCCGAATCGAATCAAATCCATCCAAAATAAGGCCTTAAATCACTGGGCCAATAGTATCTTCATGGATCATCTTAGCCCACCACAGGCTCACCCAAAAGTAATGACTGAAGGTACTACTAGTAGTAACTTAATTCTTTATACAGAAACAAATATTTTTCCCCCATCTTTCGATGTGGGACTGGGGTGTTACAAACTCCCCCACTTAAATTTATGACGTCCCCGTCAGAACCGATCACACACACGGTCCAAAAATCTTTGCCTCTCTAGCTATTGTGGAATAATACCAGCTAGCTTCGTGTCCCCACCTCCGAACCTCCATCTCTCTATTGTGGGATAATACCACTAGCCTTCGTGTCCCTACCTCCGGCAACCCGATCGGATGATCCGACCCGAGCTTTCGAGAGTCAGCTTTGATACCATATATATAACAACCCGGGTTAAATCCCGAGTCCGGAACAAATCTCGGGTCAAATCCCAAGTCCGAATTGAATCAAATTCATCCAAAATAAGGTCTTAAATCACTGACCCAATAGTATCTTCATAGATCATCTTAGCTCACCACAGACTCACCCAAAAGTCATGACGGTCTTCTGCTCTGTCTATCTGATAAGTACATAATATTCGATGATTATTATTCCTTTATATTTAGTTTTATTACATGTTTCATGTGGATATGAGCTTATTATTGTGTTTATTGATTTCAGGATTATGTGGAGCTAATAGATCGAAACGGGACGAATTGGAGTTTAATTTGGAACCAATTGGGCTGACCCAATTCGACATTTATTGGATCATGCATTCACGAATTTCCTAAGCCTACTCATCAAGTGGCCATGCACCAGCTTGCAATTTAATGTTATCTGGGCTCACGGATTGGTTACACTAGCAGCCCACGGTTTTAGCAAATTAGCAAAAGGAATGGAGCATGAGCTCAAGTCCAATTTAAATCACCAACTTGCAAACAAGGAAGGAGTCGAAGCAGCTTGTAATACATGAGGCCCACGAAATAAGCATCATAAAGTCCAAGTAACTCATGTCCTAGCATATCTTGGCTTCTAATGCAACTAAAGGATTGCTAAACAAATGGAAAAGGAATGCTAGTGGGCCACGGATACTAGTTTGCAAAAGCATGAAACAAAATAATGACAAGCACCTCATGTGGAGATCAAGAGCAGCACGATTTAATAAAGGAACAAGGAATTCCAAAGTGGAGTAGGCGAAATAGGATAACATGAAGGGGAGGCGCACGGTAAGCAACAGAATTCCTTTTTCGGATTGGTTTTGAACGGAAATTAAACATGAAATTTTAGGGCTGTGTTTTTAAAGTTATAAATAGGGATCCTTTCTCTTGTATTTTTATCTTCTTATTTTCTTTCATATTATATCTAGGTTTGCTTAAAGGATGAGCTAATTCTTTCAATTCAGTTCGGAATAGATGTTGAACCTTATTCTTAATTAACAGTTTGATCAAGTTTATTTTATTTATTCCTTCTTGCATGAGATTTATTTTGATAATCTACTTTAATTTCTTGTATGCTATTCAATTTACTAACGTGATTCTGCAGGATTAAATTAGTGAATTAGTGTCATATGCTAGATTAAAGAATAGTATTACGTGTAATTGATATTATTCCTAATCACAAGTAGCAATTAGTAATATCTGATTGTGGATAAGCTTTTGAGTATTGCTATGATTATCAGAAGGCAAGTTAAATAATCCGAGCTTATGTGTTTGTTGCTTGGAATAGTCTAATTTTTTAGTTCTTAATGCTGCTGTTATATTAAATCTAGAGAGCTTGTTCTAGATTATATTGCAGTTAGAATCTGGTGAAGAGCTTGTTTCATACAGTGATGATCTAAGGAGAATTTCGGGTAGCAGAGCTTGTTGTTACCTAGGGCTAATAGTTTCATTGAAGGGTAAATAATGGTAAACTTGATTACTCCATAATTGTGAAAAGGTGATACTAAACTGAAGAATTGAAGCTTTTTATTCATTGTTAATTATTATTAGTTTATTCTTAATAATTTAGTTTAATCAATTCAAAACCCCTTTTAATTAGAAATCATAGGATAAATATAAAACAAATCACTTTCTGTGGGATCGATCTTTGCTTACTACTGTGCTGATTGTTTGAATTCGTGAAATGAAAATGAGGTTAATTTAAGAGTGTAAACAACAGCTCCCACTATCTTCTTTCTTCTCAATACATTCATTTTTTTTTCTTTCTACGAGTGGCCCGATGCCTATCAAAATCGTAGACAAACAATGACACAATTATCTCATATATATATTTTTAATTCAATGACCTTCAACATTTATTTATATCATTTTTAGTATTGGAAAGCCTTACTATCGACTTTCAGAATGAATGTTAGATACCGCTGGAAAAAAAAGAACTATTAATTGGGTAACTATGCACAAATAAAAGTAAAATAAGTTGTCTTAAAAGGTTCATTTAATTCGAGTATAATATCCAATAGCTTGAGTCCATGGACTCCATGTCCATAGCATATGGCCCTCAAACTTCTAACACCTTTCCCTCTTATGAGGCCCAAATTAACTGGTTGGTCCTTTTCATTTACATTTCAAACTTCAAACCATGCAAGTCCACGTAGGAGTGATAAGTGAAAAAGAAAGAATTTTATACAACACAACATGCATACAAATGATCATCATATTTAGAGAGAGAAAATCTGAAAAATTGAGAAGTATATTCAGTTAAAAGGCTGGTCCTGGATGGGTTGATGTCCGCCTAATTCTCGGCAATGCCCGCTAACTGAAACCGTAGCCGTAAGCGATGCTCTTCATCTTCGCCCCTTTTCATTTTCTCTCTCCTCATCTCATCGGATCGATCAAACACAAACCCTCAATTCCACGTCAGCACCATATCCATTTTCTAGATCGAATTCTCACTAGTTATTATTCAATCCCCAAAAAGAATTAAGCTTTATGACAGCCACGATAGCTGATCAGCTTAGGAACATAGACGAGACAGAGAATTACAGAGCTGACTAAGGAAGAAACAGGTACTTTTTGAAAGCCCAAAAAAAAAACCTTATTTTCCGCGTATTATTCAATCGTTCATGGTTGCATTGATGGATTGATTCATATTAATAATACCCATGTGGGAATTGTACTCAATTTAGTGAATTTCTATTTTTTTCCCCTTACAGTTTGTATAGCTTTTAGTATGAAATTATGATTAAAGATCATAAGTATTGTTTTGATTCGTATCTCAATGATTGGTTTCTCAGGTTTAATATTTAATTCAAGGACTGGATTGACGTGGAGATTATTAATTGA
Organism: Panax stipuleanatus; assembly: GCA_020205555.1. Taxonomy (NCBI): domain Eukaryota; kingdom Viridiplantae; phylum Streptophyta; class Magnoliopsida; order Apiales; family Araliaceae; genus Panax; species Panax stipuleanatus. The sequence goes on from CM035123.1 coordinate 119,155,631, forward strand.
ACAAAAGTATAAGTGATCAGCTGGATATACCTGCGTTTTTTATACTTTTCTTGATCATTGGAGGAGCAAGGTTTGTGGGCAATAAATACTTGTTACTACTGTGCATATATTGTAGAGATTACATACAGAGACATACAATTTTTAATTCTTTTATGTTTAAAAAGGATCTGGCTTGCTTTGGAATCAGGATTAGTAGTTGTTGATAGTTTAAGTATAGTGTTGAAAACAAAAAATTAAAAAAGAAAAAACGAAGAATCTGCATTGGTTATATCTAGAGTTGCTGCGGTAGTTGTCAATTGAAGTGGATGCTTCTATAGTTTTGTGGATACTGTTGGTAGTTTTTGCTCTTAAGCTAGTTTGAAGAAAGGTTGGGGTATAGGTTATACTTATGGGTACTAGAGGATTATAGGATATATGATCTCGTAGTATGTGGAGAAGTTGTTGCATCGCTGTAAGATTGATCAAAACACGGGCAATGGAAGGAAATTGGACTTGAGGCAGAGAGACGCGGTTTTGATGCAGCTAAATAGAATAAAAAACCGACCTGAAGCCATGACCAGCCAGGCACAGAGCCCTTCTGGTCAGTGGGTCCAGCAAGAATCAGTCTCTGCTATTTCGAGAGATGGGGATGTCTGCAGGGAAAACTGTAAACAATAATTTATCTGTACAAACAGGTGAGGAATTTTCTATGGAGTTCATTCATGATCGTGCTACTTCAAAAAGAGTTCATGTGCCTGACATGGCTCAAAACCATGCGAATGTAGTTGGGGTAATCAGTAAACAGAACATTCCAATGGTCTATGAGGAACTTTCCAAAATTCTTGGGCTGCAACGGATGGATTCGGAATGTGGTTCTGACACAAGTGAGTTTAATTCAGCAAAAGGGTCTACTTCAGTGGTTGACTTTCGGAATTATATAAATAAAGAATTCCAAAACCACAAGGAAGATTGTGCTGTTTTGCATGGACCGAGAAAGGCTTCTTCTGAAATGTGTTATAATCACGTTGGTTCTGACCCAAGTGCTCCAGTCATAAATGATTCTTCATCTTCCCAGTCTCTTCAAACTTTCGGGTCAGGTGTTTCAGATGGTTCTCAATCTGGCAAAATAAAGTTTCTCTGCAGTTTTGGTGGGAAAATTTTGCAACGACCTAGTGATGGGAAACTTAGATATGTTGGGGGTGATACACGTATTATTTCTATAAGGAAGGCTCTTTCATGGGAAGAACTTGTGAAGAAAACTTTGGGAATTTGCAAGCAGCCTCACATAATCAAGTACCAGCTTCCAGGGGAGGATCTTGATGCCCTTATATCTGTTTCTTGTGATGAGGATCTTCAAAATATGATAGACGAATACTATGGACTTGAAAGGCTTGGGGGTTCTCAACGACTAAGGATATTTTTGATTCCTTTGAGTGAATCTGAAAGAGCATCTGCTACTGATGCTGACACTATTGAGCAGAGCAATCCCGATTATCAGTATGTTGTTACTTTGAATGGTATTGCTGACCCTAGTTTTAGTAAAAACTACAATGAGCAGTATCTGGCTAGTGAAGTAAGTATGTTGAAACCTCATCTTGAAAGAAGTCCTAGCCTCTGCGGAGATTCTTCCTCTTCCTTGCATCCTTTGGAAATTAAGGCCAAACTGAATGGCTCGCATCTGACTTCATTGATGAATGAATCTTTCAATTTGATGAGGTCTTCCAAAGTATCTACTCCTTCTCCTATGCTATCCCAACAAGGAGATGTGATGAATGGTCAAACAAAATTGTGCAAGGAAATCTCAACACATGGTAGTACTGAAAGCACCAGTGTATTTGCTACTGCTCAATTAACCCCTGAAAAATCCAGAAGTGATTTCAATTTTCCACAAGTAGCCGCGAATTGTAATCATACTATTGAACCTGTTGAAGTGCATTCTCACATCCACAATCCAAGCAGAGATTTTTTGGCTCCTCCCAGATTAAGTTTTAGTGATTCCAATCTTAACAATTACTGTTCTGAAAAGAGGGTGCTCAATGAACGTACATTTCTCTCAGAAAATCCTGTTACATGCCCAGGTGATCCAGTGAGTCCTTTGTTGGGATCTAATGAGTCCATTGGGTCTCATCCTGTGTTGTTACATGCATTTTCTGATTCAGTCCTTCAGGAATGTGGAAGAAGGTCTACTTACTGCTCACAAGAAGGAATGAGTCCATCTTCCCCGTTGAACTTCGCAATACCAATACCATTAGTATCTTCACGGGTAATTTCTGATGCTTTGCCTGAAAAGTCATTGCAACTGCAGGAGAATATTAATCTCATCAATCCAGAAGTCCAAATTAAGTTATTAAATACTGAGCTTAATGCACCCCCGAGAAGAGCCAACATGGTAAATGGTTCGTTAAGCTCAGAATCACTAGATAGAGTTGAAAATATTTATGGGGAAGCTAATTGTTCTGGTGTGAGGTACCAACAGGGAATAAAGGATTTACACGATTACAATTTTATGATGCAAAACCATAACAAGGAGTACAACTTGGATTGTGCTACAATAAGTGGGTTTGATGGAAAAGATCCTCTGTTGCATCAGAGCGGAAAAGTTTGTGATTCTAGGATGCCTTTTACTCCCATGGAACAAATCAAGATTTCATCAAATGTCGGTTGTGACCCAATATCTACGCATGTCGTCAAAACTCAAGTACAAGATCTGCAAGTCTCTGAGGGCATTCTTCCGAAAGGACCAGCACCATCAGTGATTGACTGCAATCCTTTTACAGTTTCGGTGATGGAGCAATCCCAAATGAATCAACTGGAGAAAATCTCAGCAGAGCGTACTGTCAAGGGCCAGAGAACTGCCGAGGATCAGCTGCACGTCTTGACTGGGATAACAGGCGGTGAACAGGTAAGTAATATTTCATGGGCCAAGAGCTCGGAAATAGCTGGGGTAATTCAAGATTCCATACAACAGTCACGGGAAGAAAATTCTCTGAATGACCTACTTTGTGAACTATCCAATGGCCAAGTGTTTCATGATTCTACTATGCTACTACCTGTTGAACGCCAGAATAATATTTTACAAGAACCCATGCTTATAAGCTCCGATGATTTGCATCAGTCTGCAGTTTGTGATGATGCTGGCTCCAACCTAAATTTGAATAACTCTACTTTGGTGCAGCATGTAACCAAAGGTACTGCTTTTGGAGAAGTATCACTCCTTGATACTGACTTGATGCAATTTCCTGATCAGAACTTTGAAAATTCAGTCCTTGCACAAATCTATGATGAGAAGCAAAAATTTGAGGATATTGCTCAAAGTAAATATGATGAGCAAAAGCAGCTGGAGTCAGTGAATGTATTGGGATCTGCTGTTGATAGTATATCTCCTGGCATAAAATCTTCCTCAGCAGCTGTCCAGAATATAATAGATACAATCATTGGTGACTTTCTGTCTCCAAGTGCAATAGAAGCTGAGGACACTGTTGCGGAATCGGATTCTGAGGTGATATTTCTTTGCTTATCTGATCAGAATACCTTAGTTTATGAGTTTTGCATATCTATAGTGTTAAGTTGCTTTCCTGTTTCGTTTAGGATGCCCAAGCTGATGTCAGAAATAAGGATGAATGTTTTACTGATGCAATGATAGCTGAAATGGAAGCTGATATTTATGGTTTTCAGGTACTCATTTGTTTCTCTAAATTAATTTTGGTTATCTATTCGCAATCTTAATTGTGATGTTTTGGGATTAGGATTCCCCCCATTATACTTTTCATCCAATTTCCCTCAATACACATTTAGCATCACAAATATTGCTTTTAGTGACGGTACCAGCGATGCATTTATCCGCGACAAATATTATTGTGTCGCTAAATGTAATATTTTTGTTACTGAATGTGTATCGGGGAAAATATGCAGTGAACGACATCCTGGGCTTCTTCGACAGTCTCACAACTTGTATTGGGTGAACGGTGTAGTGGAGGGGATCCTTGTCCAATGTTTTGTTAATGTGTTCAGCAGGGAGAGAATTATAATATTGAGTAGGTCAAAAAGAAAGGAAATAACTTTGTTGGCCATGCCAGTTCTGAAACCATGTTATGGATTATTTATGCAGTAGGTTGTACACTTTTGTTGAAAGGCAGAAATTTTGTATATGTGCAAGGATAAATTCTATTTATGAAAGCGGCTACAGTTTCCTTTTAAAAAAAGATAACTTAAAACTATGTAAAATATTACTAATCTAGTGAGATGAGTTTTATGGGAGTCCGTACATATTAGCACACCCTCTTTGATGTCAATCATTCAAATTGTAGATATTTGATTGATAATGATCTAATGTCAGAGCACTATGACATTCTAGCTGCAATTGCATATAGTGAACATAAACTCCCTCCTTCCCATTTAACTGTATCCTTTTTTGGGTGTTTATGGCACATATTTTAGACGTGCCACCAATACTTTATATATAATAGTAATACTATTTAAATATATATTTAGATACTCAATATATTTATATACCCGTTACACTTGGATTAAGATATATAAACAAACACACATAAACACATATTTTCAACATGTCTTAAAATCCATGCCACTCACTTGAGAAAATATGGGAAATAAAATGGGAGAGGTAGGTACTTGAAAAGAAACACAAAAGATTGGGGAATGGTGACTAGGGAGTAGTTCAAATCTCAAGCTGGTTGAATTGTTTCAGGCACTATGGCACATCATGTATCATGGGATGAATTCCAGGAATGGAAGGAATGTAATATTGTCTTCTTGGAAACTGGTGAAGGATGATGTAACTTGTATATTATTCAACGTAGTTTGTATACTCCATATGGTTGCCTTTCATATCCCCATCAAGAGACATTATCCAAATAAATCAGAAAGGTTTACTAGATCATATTTTGGTAAGGAGTTGGGTGAGTATAATTCTTCAATCCTCGTCCCTCCCTGATGTTTTTGTAAATAACTATATCATCTCCACATTTGGTTGAAATCTTCTCTTTCATAGAGTTTCAGTCATACTTCAGCTTTTCTTTGGCAGAGAGAGATTCTGCATAATGCAATCTCAGTGCTCCATAACCTATCAATCACTTCAGAGATGATATCTCTGATGAGCTCTATTTTATCCATTTCAAAATATAAGATCAAGTTTGACCTTTTGAAGTCAAAGCGAAAAACATTGTCAAATTCAAAATTGATGACATTTTATGCAACTTTAGTCAATATAACTATATATATATTGCAGAGTATCTAAAACATACTTTTAATTGCAAGATATATTGTTTTAAAATTTTAAATATATTACATCAATTTTGAATTTGACAATGTTTTTCACTTTGACTTCAAAAGATCGAACTTGATCTTATATTTTGGTTTGGAACGGAGGGAGTATGATTTGTGAAATAGCTGGTGGATACTCCCTTCTCATGTGTGCTTTGCCTATATATTATCTAACAGAGCCAACACAGTCTACATCCTTGTGCTATTTCAATGAATTTGAGTTCTCTTTGGCAGCTGCTCCCAACCTAATTAAATTGTAAAGTGCAAAATAAGATTCTAAAATCTCCCTGGTACTAGTCAAAGTGCTTATAAGAATATATATGTTGTCCTGGTTTAAATAACGACAAATACGCGCAAGTACACACGGTCAATCAAATAATAAAGTGATAAGAAAGGTTGTTGAACCCACAAAAAACAGTTACCAACAATTACTCTAATTATCAAGTTTTTACCAAGTTAAACCACTTAAACAGTCACTCCAGTTGATTTATGAAAATTGTTTAAAATAAAAGTAAATAAGAACTAATTAAACTGACAAATAGTGATAACCAGATGATTAAGACATAGGAATACAATTTTTCCAATTACTTTGCAACAATCCCCTTACCTTATTCCCACTTTATTTATCCACTGAATTGATAACTAGGATTGTCTATCAATTTATTAACATCTTTCAATGATTAATAAAAATATTTATGCCAGTTATTTTGCTATTTTTATGCAAGACACTTAAAATAGATTCATTAAGCACACACTCCTAACATAGTTACGCATGACATACAAGTACTTTCGTCTCATACACTATTATGTTATCCCTAGCAAGAATCAACAATTTCATGCGTTATTATACCCAGATCTAATCTAAGATTTCATCTTTTAATTCAATCAAAGATATAAGATTAACTGTTGACCAAACAATTATTTAATTAATCACAGAATATAATAATCGATTCAAAAGGATCGTCAAGTGAAAATAATGATAATTGAATTAAAGCTTTGCAAAAGGTTCCATTGTATTCCTAATAAAGAAATTAGTTCATCATCATAATAGAAACCAATAGATTAAGATTAAGTAGCATCTCAATTACAGACAAAGAAATTAAGAGAAGAAGAAAAACTCTATCGAAGAATCTTTAATCTCCAAGCTTCAATCTCCACCTTGAGTGCTCTCCAATGCGATCTCCAAGTCTCCAAGAATGGGTTTCAACAATATCCAGTCAAAAGTTAATATAAACCTTCAATAAAACAAGTCTTTATAGTCCTAACAAACCCTATTACATAAGGTAAGTCGAAATCCTTAATTGAGTCAACTTTGGGCACTTAAGGAAACAAAGTCTGCAGAAATCGTTAGAGCGGCGCGCCCCGCGCCGCCTTCTTTCAGTGAATGGCGCTCTCCACGCTACCCATACAGATCCTTCAAGCATCCTGGCATGGCCCACGCCATCTCCAGTATATCCTCAGCGCGCCCCGCGCAATTCTGACAGTTAGCCCAAATTCTCATTCTTTTCTCCCTTTTTAGCTTCTCGGTCCATTCTTGTCTTTCTTCCTACACTAACACAAAAAACCATAACAAATAATATGCACTACTTGAGAAATAGCAAGATACTAAGCCCAAAAATACCCGATTCGTAGGTTTTTAACCCTCTCATCAATATCCATCTCCTTCTATATGAAATTTCAATCTTTATAGCTATGCAAGACCATAGTCACATATATTTGACAAAGCAAGAGAAGAGCTTTAGCCTTGGATAATCCGGTTAAAGAAACTATTGGCAGCCACTAGAATTCGAGAAATAGCAATGCAGCTGTTGCAATTCAACGTGATTAATTGTTTGTAGTAGACACTGTCCTCTTGATATTGTCCATTCATGCATTAGGACAATGACATCAAGAAAATAATTTGTGAAACACAGCAGCTTTTGTAATAATTGAGCATATGGTTGGTATGCCTACCTTGTGATTGGATTTATTCTGGAGCAAGAGGGCTGTCTATTATTTAAATTGAAGTAAGAAAGGTATAAATAATCAATCACATGACAACATTCAACATGCTCTTGTCCTTACGTTCCCTCAACTGATGGTCAATTGATCGAATCTATAGCCTCTAATTAGGCTCACTATTGATGGTCATGCACATCTTGTCCTTAAGTTCCCTCGACCAACTGATTGTCGATCAAATCTATTGCCTCTAATTAGGCTCAATGTTGATGGTCATGCACATCAAAGATCTGCCACTTAGTTGTGATTAAATGCGAGTTCTAGTAGTCTTGAAGAATATCCACATGCATGAACTTAATTTCATAAAATACACCTACCCATCCAAGCACTCCATTATTGTTTCTGAAATCATATTCCCTTTAAAATCTCTTCTTTTTTTCTTGTCCTTTTTTTGGTCCTAAATTTTAAAATTTCTAATTAGCGCCTGGTCACTGGTCCGAATAAAGCATGCTAGGTTTGAACCATAAAAGTCATGACAGATTTTATAATTTTATTAAGTGTTATATTGAATCAATTGGAAAAATATTTATTCTGAGATGCAGCTCATTCTCTAAATTTTACTTTCTAACTAATTTTTCCTCCTTAATTTTTACTGCTACATACAACTGAATTTTCTTTTGCGCTGTTATGCAGATCATAAAGAATGCTGATCTAGAGGAACTACGGGAGTTAGGATCTGGTACCTATGGAACTGTTTATCATGGGAAATGGCGAGGGTCAGATGTTGCTATTAAAAGAATAAAAAAGAGCTGCTTTGCTGGGAGATCATCAGAGCAAGAACGCTTGGTGTGTCACAATCTCCCTTATTATTTCTTGGATACAGCTAATCTAATCGGCATCTGTAATTGATAATTCTTTTGTTTTTATCAGACTAAAGACTTCTGGAGAGAGGCACAAATTCTTTCAAATCTTCATCATCCAAATGTGGTTGCATTTTATGGGGTTGTACCAGATGGGGCAGGGGGAACGTTGGCAACTGTAACCGAGTTTATGGCAAATGAGTCACTTAGGAATGTTCTCCTTAAAAAGAATAGGTGAATATTCTACCCATTTGTTCCCATGCTTATAGCCCTCATTTTAGTTGCAAGTTAATGAAACTTTGAATTCTTATACAGATCACTTGATCGTCGTAGAAAGCTTATAATTGCCATGGATGCAGCTTTTGGCATGGAATACTTGCATTCAAAAAATATTGTCCATTTTGATTTGAAATGTGACAATTTGCTAGTTAATCTAAGGGATCCTCAACGACCCATATGCAAGGTAATTTAAAACCTCCAAGCTTCTTCTTTGATAGACCCAAGTTGTAGATGCACTCTATAATATTTGACTGTACATTACAGTAATAGGTACTACTGATCTTAGCTAAGAAAATATGTATTTCAGTGTTCTTGTTTGATTATCGATAACTCGGTCTATTTGTAAGAAGGATGATTAGATCAGTAACTAATGCAAATATACATGTAAAAGAATACTAAGGTATTTACTATATTGTAAAACAAAAAGGTCCTCTTCTGAACTGTGTACAAGTTACACCTTTGGCAGGTTTCTTCTATCGTCACAGGTTCTTTTAGGCTTTCATAACATAGATTCTAATTATAGTACTTGGGTATTATTTGGACGCTTTTTGTCCAATTTTACTTAAAAAGAAGAATGCTCAAATTGTGTGCAATGTCATTGATGGTTAAATGCCCTTGCAGGTTGGAGACTTTGGACTCTCTAGAATCAAACGCAATACTCTAGTTTCTGGGGGCTTGCGAGGAACCCTACCATGGATGGCCCCAGAATTGCTGAATGGTAGCAGCAACCGGGTTTCTGAAAAGGTTGGAATAACATGTCATAGCAATGATAATGTTAGCATGTAAGGGATTATGAAAAACTTTTTGAAGAAATTAGTAATATGATGTCGTTTTGACAGGTTGATGTTTTCTCATTTGGCATTGCAATGTGGGAGATCTTGACAGGGGAAGAACCCTACGGGAATATGCATTGTGGGGCGATCATAGGTAAGTAGTGCCAATAACCGAAAAACACAAGGAAAATCTGTTTGGAAGGCCACGTTAGGATATATTTCCTTATTATTAGATTTAGAAAGGAAGTTAGTTTTGAAACTTGTAGACGGTAATTTGATATAGTATTCTTCTTGTTGATACTGAACGTAGGTGGAATTGTGAAGAATACTCTTCGTCCTCCCATTCCAGATAGGTGTGACGCTGAGTGGAAGAAGTTGATGGAACAATGCTGGTCAGCTGATCCTGAAGTTCGGCCATCATTTGCCGACATTACAAAAAGTTTACGATCTATGTCTGCAGCATTGCAGGGGAAGGGCCCCAGTAATCTAGCCAGAGAGGGGAAACCCTAACATCACTATCTAAGTTAAAACAACTTAAACTTGAGGATCCTTTTTTGTGTGGATGCCTGGATGGTCTACTCTTGCTCTTTCCTCTCAGTTTTGTTCATTGTGTATATGCCAGTTTATTCATTCTTTTTAAACTTGCCACTCGTGTTCTTGTTCTTGTTCTTGTTCAAGAAACATGTGGCATATATGTGTACGTACATACAATACCCGAGGGTATAATTTTTTCCCCTTTGGGTTGTCTTGTTTACATTTCACATTTATAATTTCTGCTTTATTATAATATAAATTTAACCAATATAGACATTATAATGTACTTCCTTCTGTCAATGAGAGTCCTATGTTATTTTTTTATTAATTATTTTATGTCTTTTTTTTTCCTTTCCAAAATTAAGGTTTGTTGCACACATTCTTAGATGCGCTATTTTTGACAAAAATAAACCTCAGGGACTTGTATTTATCATTAAAATAAAGTTGTTCAAAATTTTAATTTTTAGCAGTCCTATTTAAAATAGAAAATTGATATTTTTACGACAGTTTTTGATATTCTCATATGAAAAATATGTGCATCGACGATGAAAACCGTCGCTATAATATTTATAGCGACAATTTTCATGTAAAATTTTTATTTTCTGTTGTGAATTTATCAATTTTCTTAAAATATTCTGCCAAAGGAGGAGGGGAGGAGGAGTAATAAACTAATAAGGAGATTTATGTCCATTTCTATTTTATCCCAACACTAATTACAAACGCAACGCGTTTACTAAAATGAGGTTAAAATCCGTTTATGTTCGGTCGGGTATTATATTAATAACAAGTTTGGTGATTTTGTCACACTTTTTCCTTTTCAATTACATATATTAATATTTTATCTTTTAAATATTATTTTTATATTTATTTCTCTAAATTTTATAAAATTTTTATTTTATCCCACGGCTGCGGGGCTCTAGTATTAATAATAGAGGCCCAAAAAGAAACTTGTTAATGGACAGACCTACACCTTATTTTAGTTGGAATGTGAGGTGGGAAGTTCACACTTCACACCAGAAAAATACTTGAAAGACAATTCAATTCACTTTATCAAACTACTACTCTACATCTGAAGGTCCCGACAACGTGTTTGTTACGAGTCAAAGAGACGACCTAACGACGTGATTGTTAGTTAATTTTATTTTAATTATTTTAGAACTTTTTATTTTTAAAAATAATGTAAAATTATTGGGTACTCCCTCCGTTCTAAATTAATTGCTCAGTTTTGACTTTTTTTAAATCAAATTGACTATTTTTAAAATTAATAATTAAACATGTATAAATATATTTTTAACATTATAAAAATTGGTATTAGTAGTAAATTGTATATACTTTTTTTTTTGTTATAACCTCTTCACCTATATTTTGACAAACATGGTATACAAAATAATTTTAAAAAATAGTCAATTTGACTAAAAAAAATCAAAACTGAACAATTAATTTAGGACGGAAGGAGTATTAATTAATACAATACAATACTTAATATAATAAATTATTTAAAAAAATTATTAAGTATGAAATTAGTGTTTAAAAAATTAAAATAAATTCACATTACAATTCTAATTATAAAATTTGACAAATAACTAGGATTAAAGCCAAATATGACTTTTGATAAAAAAATATATGGAATGTTTACTTTGAATAGTGATATTTTCACCATAACAAATATTTCAATCAACATAATATATTCATATAAATTGTTATTGCATTTTTAAAAGTTATACATCGGGCTGAATATTATTGTTCTTTATATTACCTTTTCAAATATTATGAGTATGCATTACATTTAATTTTATGATACAAAATTAATCCATATTTATTTTATACGAGTTTATTTTTGTTTTGTTAGTTCCCATATACGTGGGCGGCGGGAGTGTATGTTTCTAACAAAATAATGAATGAAAATAACAATATTTTTCAAGTTTTCAAAAAAAAAAAAACAAACAAGAAAAGCAACACTAGGAAAATGTGGTGAAGTCAGTCAAATGCTCTTTTTTTTCTTTTTGTCTTTTCGGTTTCCCTTTTCCCATGATAGATTCCACTCAATTTCTAAGAAAAATTCAGTCTTCCACTACCCTTTTCCCTCACCCTCCCTGACTCTCTCTCTCTCTCTCGCTATATATATATATAATCTGCTTCGTCTCCCAATTTATAAACTCCATTAAAGTTTAAATATTTAGTGTGTGTGTGAGAGAGAGAGAGAGAGAGAGAGAGAGAGAGAGAGAGAGAGAGAGAAGAATGGAGAAAGCTGTTAATAGACAGAAAGTTTTGTTGGGACACCTTCGACCCTCTTTATCATTTTCTCATCAGACCCCTGATTCTTCTCTCTCTGTAAGTTTTGTTACTTAATCATATTTAACCTATTAGTAGAATTATGTTCAATTTCCTGTCAATTTACCCTTTCGGTAGTGTGTCTCTGTGTGTGTGAGCCTTAGCAGATTGAGGTTCGATTGTAATATGGCCAGAGAATTGTGGTTTATAACTGGGTATTGATCCTTTTTTTTTGGTGGGGAGAATTTGCTAATCTTTTGTTCTGTCCCTTTAGAATTTTTGTTCTATTCACTGAATGGTTTGCCTTTTTGAGCCGTCTCTCTCTTTTTAAACAATGCATAAACCAGTTCTGGTTTTTTGTTTTTACTGTTGTATAAACTTGATTGATTTGATTGTTGATTTTTTATTTTTGATAATTCAGAGGACGATTAGCTCCGCAATTAGTTTCAAGATTTGGGTTCTTACCGATGTATAAGAACATAAAAAGTTGTTTTTAGATGTTTTTGCCTAATATTTACCAACCTGTGTTTAGTTTTTATCTCATTCTTTTTTTTCTCTCTCTCTCTCTCTGCACTCTTGCTTTTCCAGACTTCTGTTTGTCTAGCTGGGGATAGTGCTGCATATGATCGCCAAGCTGCTTTTGGAGACGATGTTGTGATTGTGGCGTAAGTCACTTGATCTTGACCTCCAGAGACATCAAACTAGTCTGGTAGTCATTTATTTGTCAGTAACTTAAAATAATGATCTCCTTAAACTAAATGTATTTGTGTGTGTATAAATCGTCTCCTGCAGTGCATGTCGGACTGCCATATGCAAGTCTAAACGTGGAGGTTTTAAGGACACTCTTCCGGATGATTTACTTGGTCCTGTTTTGAAGGTTAGATGTACAATTCAGTTGAAGAATATACATGAAGTAAATTTGAGTGCCCTTTTATTGTGATGCTGAACATTGGAGTCGTCTATGATTATTAATTTATTAAAATTAAATTAATAACTTATCTTTCTACATTCTCATGTTATAATTATTTCTGTAGGCATTGATAGAGAAAACAAACTTGAATCCAAGTGAAGTGGGGGATATAGTTGTTGGTACTGTTTTGGCACCTGGTTCGCAGAGAGCAACTGAGTGCAGAATGGCTGCCTTCTATGCCGGATTTCCTGGTACTTAACCCTTTTTTTATGTTTCTTTCAGTTTTTCCTTTTTCCATGATACTAGCTGCAGCTTCATGATTCTTATGTGTGTTTAAACCCTAGGTAGCATGGAATCGGACAATCAAATAAAGAATAAAAAGGAACTTTTTATGGTATATAACCCACTCTTCCATATTTTTAAGTTGACCCCAAATTTTTCAAAAAAAAGAAGTTAAAATGTTGCTTCCAGAGGTTTGATCACATCCTGCATACACCAGCATTTCCACAATGTTTCAAGTTAGTCTTTTCTTAAAAGATGTAGGAAACTAAAAATCATGTTTCTGAGACATTCCCCCAAGTTTTCAGAAAGTTCGGTTTCTGAACACAATATGTGACTTGGGAGAGTTTCCGTGCTTTGTAGTAATTGCACCAAAAAAGAAATAATGATTGAATTTAGCAGCCAAATAGTTCGAAGTTATGAACACAAGCTAGTTTTGATGCCATGTCGATAATCCTGTAATAATAGACAAATTATAACAATTAATTTCAAAACATAAATTTAAATTTTACCATTTACGTGAAATATGTAAATATCTGCACTCACTACCTCTAGTAAGCCCCCCCCCCCCCCCCCCCCACCCCCCAAACAAAAAAAAAACCAGCACCAAAAACACACACCCAATTTTAGGGTTTATAACTGTGCAGTTTATGATTTTTAAATCTTATCCAGACACTGTGCCTATCAGAACCGTCAACAGGCAATGTTCATCTGGCCTCCAAGCAGTTGCAGACGTAGCTGCCTCCATAAAAGCAGGATTTTATGATATAGGTAAAGAGTAAACTTGGTGGATATTAGTATGTGACTACCTATTGTTCCTCCAATTTTTGCTTTATTCTTTATTTGTTTCCATGTAGGGATCGGGGCTGGACTAGAGTCCATGACAGGTTGATCAAGTTGGCAGGATTCAAAAAGTCAATCCAATAGTAAGTTTGGAACCTGGATTTTGCTTGGACCTAGTTTGGTTTATAAGAGTGCTGTCCTTGACAGGAAATTTTTGATGTTGACAGGTAAAAACTTTTACACAAGCCCGAGACTGTCTTCTTCCAATGGGCATTACTTCTGAAAATGTTGCAGAACGTTTTGGTGTGACACGACAAGAACAAGATCATGCTGCAGTGAGTGACAAAGATCAATTAATGTGATATTATTTCCCAATGCTTAAATTATGGATTGAAGTTTAAATCCTTTATGCTTAAATAGGTTTTATCTCATAAGCGTGCCGCTGCTGCAACTGCATCTGGAAAATTCAAGGATGAAATTATTCCGGTTTATACCAAGGTAGTGTCATTAAAAAACTACTATCTTGCCTATACGATATCTATCCAGTTCCTTGATGGTTTGTAACTGATGAATAAAATTGGAAGATTGTGGACCCCAAAACTGGAGAGGAGAAGCCTGTGACAATTTCTATAGATGATGGCATTCGCCCAAGTACAAATATGGAAGATTTGGCAAAGTTGAAGCCTGCATTTAAGAAGGATGGGACCACAACTGCTGGTATGCACTAGTGCTGTACTTGTGAAATTATCAACTCCAACGAATTCTTCATCCTTCAATGCAATGCATTGAGAATTTCACCTGAAATATTACTCTTCTGCTTTCCCCAGGTAATGCTAGCCAGGTGAGTGATGGTGCTGGGGCGGTCCTCCTCATGAAGAGAAGTTTGGCTATGCAGAAGGGACTTCCAATTCTCGGTGTATTCAGGTACATTATTTCCAATGGCATTGTTGAGTTGCATAACCAATGACAATGTTTCCATATCACATTCTTGATCAAATGGGTGATATCATTTTGTGCATCTCCATCTCATGCAGGAGTTTTACTGCTGTTGGAGTGGATCCTGCTGTCATGGGAGTCGGGCCAGCTGCAGCTATTCCGGTTGCTGTTAAGTCTGCTGGTCTTCAACTTGATGATATTGACTTGTTTGAAATAAATGAGGTAATTTGTTTGCTTGATCACTACGTTCTTATATGTGTTAGTTGGTGTAAACCCAAAAACATTGACTGAGCTATTCCGATATTATTTATACAGGCATTTGCATCCCAGTACGTATATTGCTGCAAGAAACTGGAGCTTGATACTGAAAAAGTCAATGTGAATGGAGGAGCAGTAGCTCTTGGGCACCCTTTGGGTGCTACAGGTAATCTTATTTTGCAAACTATGGTCACGGGCTGCAGTATATGATATAATCCACAAATATTTGTTATGCTACTTGCAACCATACTCGAATCTCGCTACTTTGCTCATATATACATGCTTACACATTTATGTCACTACTAATGATTTGTCTTCAATTTCTATCTGTGTTATTCTGTTTCTTAAGAAAGGCATTTTGTCATTACATGGGGGCAGGAGGGGCAGCAGGTCGTGAATCTTGATCAATAAGAATTAAGACACAATTTTGTGCTCAATTAAGAATTTTAATTAAGACAGCTCAAAATAGAAAGCATCTTACATTTAAAGGTCAGCTTCTTGAACAGGGATTGGGTGCAGTCAACATAGCAAACTTGTCAGATTTAGATGGCACTAGCGAGGACATTTGAAGCTTATCTTGTTTATTTGATTTGCTTACCAACTTGAAAAGAAAAAATGCATGATATCAAGTTTTTAGAGGCTAATTTCTCCCAGAACCTTATAGATTAGTTAATAAGCGTTACAAACCACAAATCTTGTTTTACAGGTGCTCGTTGTGTTGCAACATTACTGAATGAGATGAAGCGGCGGGGTAAAGAGTGTCGTTACGGTGTGATTTCCATGTGCATAGGTATGTAGCTCTACATTCTTAAAACACATTCCAACCCCTTCCCCTTTACAAGCTCTAGTTTATAATCCGGTGCAAAGCAGGGCGGCCTGTTTTAGTAATTAGTTTAGGTAATCTTATGGGCCGCCGTAACACGCCGGAGTTGAATAAAGATTAAAATATTGTTCATCGACTCTTTATATAATTATATAGATTTTTTACAGTAAGAGAGATAAACGTGCATTAATAATTACAGGCTCAGGCATGGGGGCTGCAGCTGTGTTCGAAAGAGGAGACGATGTAGATGACGGAACCAACAACTAGTTTGAAATTTGGAATTATGCAAAAGAAAATTCCATATTATTTTATATTTCTAGAAGATGGAAGTAGGGAAATTACGTACGTCCTTCGCTTCGTCCCATTGTGCTTTGATACCATTATGTCCTCACTGCCTTCTTGTATTTTGCTTATATAAAAAAAAATTACGTCACTGTTGGTGGGTGTTGCTCACTCTTTAACATCAGTAGAAACAATGACTTGAACCAAATGGTGCATAAATCCATCCCCATAGATTATGGAGGGAGGAAATATAATGGAATTGTTAAAATGCCATTACGACCCCCTGGGTTAAATGTTTTTTTAGTCACTGTACTATAGGTCAACTTACAAATGGATAATTGAATTTTTTTTTTCCTTACAGTTAACTAACTGTACTCGACTTTTCTAACACAAAGTTAAAAAAACCGTTGAGTCTTTTGACTTTTAAACGGAAAATAACACCTAAGTTGCTGATTTGTAAAAAAAAAAACTGATGTGGCCGTGATTATGCAACGTGGTAGTGATGATGTGGATCTGGAGAAAAAATTTTATGAACAAAATGAAAAAATATATTTTAAAGTATAATATAAATTTAAAAAATTAGCCAAAAAACAAGAAAATAAGTAGAAAATATATTTAATTATTTTTGTAATTAATATCAAATAAATTTTTATTTATAATTAAGCCATTTATAAAACATAAAAACTAAAAATATGCTCATTAAAATAAAGGGGAATATGAAATACATTTAGGAGAAAATGAAAGAAAATTATAAAATTTAGCAAAAAATACATGGTAGAAATTAAAAAATAAAAAGAGTTATTTAGTTATTTTTGTAATTAATAACAAATATTTTTTTATATAATTAATAACAAATATAATTGAAGAAATTATAAAAATTATAAAATTAAAAATATTTTAAAATTAAAAATCTTAACAAGTATAATTATTTAAGAAATTATAAAAATATACATATTTATAAATCTACCAATTGAATGTCCAGTCACGTACTCATTCATCAATTAATGCAAAGATTAAAATAAGTGTAACCCAAAAAGGGCTATCAATATTACATCTGCTCTCTTTCATCCATTTAACAAAACCATAACCAAAAGAGGGATCCTGTGCAGTACATTTCAATTCACAAATTTGGTCAACATCGAGGAATTAAAAAATTGGAAACTAGCATAAACAACAATTCAGGAATAAAATTAGAATGTCCGACAAAGACATTGAATCATCAAAAGGGATAAATGCCCTTACTTTTAGCGGAGGAGCGCTTTAAGCCAGTAAGAGGGTCAACCGAAGCAGTAGAAGAACATCAACGCCCGGTGGACCGGGCCACGATGACCTAGAGTCGGAATGACCGTAAAGAATTAAGGAAGTTCTGGCGGTGATGGAGGAGTAGGCGGAAGAGTAGGCGGAAGAGTAGGCGGAGGAGTAGGGATCCGAAGCCAGGTACCTTGAGGAAGAATCGCCGGCGAGGTATTGACCGGCAGATGAGTAGAGGGTAGAGAGATTGGATGTTGTCGCTCCTCCGCCGTATGTGTTGTAGCCGTATAGTTGAAAATAGATAAGCAATAACACACAAACAGTTTAGATCTGAAAGTTAAAACATCATTTGAACAAATCAAAATGAAAGAATAAACACCCAAAACTAATTAATAGAGAGGACGGAGCAATAAATTTGTAAAATTAGCAAGGGAAATCTCCATGGCTTCCGACCATAGAGCAAAGCAGCAGAATAGCTAGACCCATTAAAGGAGAGCATCAATTTAAGCTAATCAGAGCACCAAACACTTTGTTATGAAGAGGAAGAGGATTGTTGAAGTACTGTGATTGTTGAAGCACTGTTTTAGAGGAAGTGGAATATGAAGCACTGTGTTATGAAGAGGAAGAGGATTGTTGGTTATTAACGTAATATTTTTTTTAATTACACAAAAGCATTAATATTTTTTTATTTTTTTGAATGTATTCATTGATTAGGTATGTATTAATTTATTTAAAATATGTATATTTTTATAATTTTCTAAATAATTATATTTGTTAAGATTTTTAATTTTATAATTTCCTCAAATATATTTGTTATTAATTATATAAAAAAAACATTTGCTATTAATTACAAAAATAACTAAGTAACTCTTTTTATTTTTTAATTTCTACCATGTATTTTTTGCTAAATTTTATGATTTTATTATAATTTTCTTTCATTTTCTTCTAAAGGTATTTCATATTCCCCTTCATTTTAATGAGCATATTTTTAGTTTTTATGTTTTATAAATAGCTTAATTATAAATAAAAATTTATTTGATATTAATTACAAAAAGAATTAAATATATTTTCTATTTATTTTCTTGTTTTTTGGCTAATTTTTTAAATGTATATTATACTTTAAAATATTTTTTCTATTTTGTTCATAAAATTTTTCCTCCAGATCCACATCATCACTGCCACGTCGCATAATTACTGCCATATCAGTTTTTTTTTTACAAATTAGCAACTTAGGTGTCATTTTCCGTTTAAAGTCAAAGGACTTAACAGTTTTTTTAACTTTGTGTTAGAAAAGTCAAATAGAGTTAGTTGACTGTAAGAAAAAAAAAGGTTCAGTTATCCATTTGTAAGTCAACTTATAGTACAGTGACCAAAAAAACATTTAATCCTTGTAATCTTGCTAATACTACTTTTTTCCAGTGTTGTGTTTGATAAATCTGGCGATTAAGATCTGAATGATTATGATGTCTTAATAAATTAGATCATCTGAATGATTATGAGGTTTGAATCTAAAAAACTGTTTGATAACTAAAAAGTAAATTGTCTCTTAATGACACTATTTACTATTTAAAGGGTAAATTTTTATTTAATAATTTTAAATATTCAATTTAATAAAAATGAGTGAATAATATTGTTGAATATATTAATACAAAAAAAAATTATCAAAAAAATTTCATTAAGAGGTACCTCTTAATTATTAAGATTTTATTTTCTGTTTTACCAAGTAAGAGGCATTCAGAGGTAACAAAAAAAAAACAAACAGCATCATGCCTCTTAGCGAATAAGAGACAGTCAATTAAGAGACAATCAGATGTAAACAAACAGCACCTTAATCGTTGGTATTAAGCATTTTGCAGCATGTCCTCTTAACGGAGTTCGGGTCAGGGTATAATAGTTCACGCTTTGATTTGTGCAAGCATTGGCGTTGAGGTCAGGTTATAGCTCAAGCTTGACTTGGGGAAGCAAGTATTTATGTTGTATTCTTATAACAATAAAGATGGGAGAAGTAGAATATTCATCTTTTGTACAATACTTTATATCCTACTTTTTTCTATACGAGATGTATAAAAAAAAGAAGAAGAAGAAGAAGATGCATTCCTATTTTTTTCGGCTGCGCCAAGTTTTGCACTCCCTCTGATTGGTTCAGCCTCCGAACCACCTGCTATGAGGCCACGTCAACCTCAAAATTTTAGATGGATGGTGGTGTGACACGTCATCCCCCATCTAAATCTATTGAAAACATGTGACTAGGAAAGGTTAGGGAAGCTCAAACACATGCATAAATGACGAGCCCAATAATACAGCTATAAGCTTCCCTCCATTTTTCATTTCCATACCAACAAATATATGGTCAAGAGAAAGATGTTAACTACACTTGGTTTATTAAGGAAAAATTGTATTAGAGCATATATATATATATAAATCCTTGCCCTTACTACTACCCCACCCCCATGTGAGGTCCATTCATCACAGTCTCCTTTCTCCTATAATATATATATATATATATATATATATATATATATATATATATCTTCTTCCCCACATGATCAACAGACTTGCAGACAGTAACTCAACAACACATGCATTTTTATTAATTTCCCCTCTACCCACTTTGGTAATAAATTTTGAGAAGAAATACATACATACATACATACATACATTTTATATGTATAATCCTAACATATTATAATAGTCCACTTTGCCATTTGAGGATTATTGCTGATCTCCAACAAATTCAGTTTTTATGGTTGTTTAAAAGCGCTCTTGTTACCGTAAAAAAAGAAAAAAGGAGATGCAGTCGACGAGGTATATAGGATCAAGTGGATAAAATGTCCTTTTTTGCATCAAATTAGGAGAGGCCAATTAGTCCCTTCCAGTACAAAAATATATAACATAGACCTTGTCAACTTGCAACCATGCAAAGTGTAAGCCCTAACCTCATGTTTAATCTACTCAATCTGTTGGTACAAGCAGCACCCCAAAAAGAAGGCCAATGAATTAGGGACCATGACCACCTTCTCGGAGAACGCTAGCCCTACAAGCGTATGGCTTACAGATCATGTGTCACAAAGGCTAAAATCATAGCATAATCCTTGATTAAGTGGTTCAATAGCTACATGATTAGTTACTATAAATACATACATACAAACATATATAATATAATTCCCCTTGGCATTTGGAATCACAAGCTAGGCCAAAGTAGCCCCCACTCACTGCCTGGTTGTCTCACCACCATCTTCTTAGATTCCCAGTCCAAGTCTCAGCTAATTGTCTTCTTCTTACAAAAGGCCTAACAGAGTAGTATTCATATATGCATATCCACTAATCCAGACAAGGAATCTCTAGGCGTACAGACAGCACAGATAGATCTCCTGTGTGCTGTCCATTTGACCAATTCTTTCTCAAGTGTCATCACTATTTACTTGCAAATATTTCATAGCATCAAGCATAACATGCAGGTGATGAGCTAGCTTTTGTAATACTAGCATATAAATATACATATTTCACGCAGTAGCTCACACACATGCATATATATATATATATATATATATATATATATATATATATATATATATACACACACACACACACATATGTACTGTGATCTGGTGTAACCCCTTCACATGAAGATCGAATATATATATATATATATATATATAACAGATCATTCAGTGGCTCCTCAAGGTAGCACATGAACCAGCAAAAGAGTGTCATAGCACTGGTGCTTCTAGTCCAACCAACAAGAAGGAAAGTGGTAAGACAAAACTTTTACTAACATTAGTCATGCATGAGAGTAAACATATATATATACACACACACACACACACACGTATATAAAGGTGTTTGTTTGGTTATTTTTTCAGCTCAATCAAAAGAAATAGTTTTGTCAAATCATCGTAGTGCTAATCAAAGGCAGAAGAGAGTAGAAAAAATCAGTTTGGGTTGCAAGAACTTTAATTTGTTCACTATACTACGTACGACGAAGAGACATTGCAAATACTTGCTTTTATAGGTCGCTTAATCTAAAGACGGTCCATACCATGAAGATGATGAAGAAAGAAGACATTGCTCGAGGACTAGGCATTAGTAACAACAAGGGGGAAGATTTGGCTGCTGCTGCTCATGTCGGAAATACTAAGGTTCTACCTATTTGTGATGCTGCATTATCATCCACCCAATGTGGCAATGAGGAAAAGAAAGATCAGAAGGCTAAGAGTGACAAAACCAAAACCTTGTCTAAAATGATGGAGCTTTTGAGATGGGCTGCTACCTCCAAGGCTGAGAAGGGAGGAAAATACATCAGTCGAAAGGTAAATTAATATATATATATATATATATATATATATAGAGAGAGAGAGAGAGAGAGAGAGAGTATTCTCTACCTAGCTATATATGACAAATAATATTACTTTTGAGTTTTGGACCCAAATGAAGGAGGGAGGTAAACCTTTGTTATTCTTCGAAATTAAAGGATTCATGGGGTCTTATTTTAATTGAGTGTGAGATTATATTTCAGGTTTTACATTTTCGAAATAGAGCAGCATTAAAATCTGTACCAGATGATGATCAATTAAGCAATGACTCTCCAAAGATCAGTTTCAGATGGGATGTGGAGAGTTGCTCCACCACCTCTTCCTCCGTTTACTCTGCTCTTTCAATTGCTTCTTCCACAAGGATTAATATTGAGCAGAATGTGAACATGCCTCCTCCTTTCAACTCTACTCCTATTCATGATAATGATACTGATCACTCTACTACTAAAGCAGGAAATTGGATCACCACAGACTCTGAATGTAAGGCCTCGATCTCCTCTTTCACTTTGTACGTGCGAGTATATATATATATGTGTGTGTGTGTGTGTGTGTGTGTGTGTGTGGGGTGTGTGTGTGTTATTTTTTGTATGTATCAGTTAATTACTAATCTGGTATTTTTTGTTTATTACAGTTGTGGTGCTAGAGCTTTGAAGATTAGATCTAAGGAAGGCTTCCAGCGGTAGAATTTTACTGCTTAGATATTGTATTAGAGCTATTGCCAGAAGGGTATTAATTGTTCATGTTAAATATTTTTAGAAGATCAAAGGAATTAAATGCGAGATCAATTGAGGATGTGATATGTATTTGTGCAGGAATTAGCATGACCTACTCACGAGTAATCAATGAAAATTCTAAGAAAGTTTTGGATCTCCCTTCACAAAGATTTCTATAAATTGCATGGGCAGCATTAATTTAAGGATGTGATAACATATAGCTAAAATAGACTACACTACTTAGCAGATCAGGAGCATTACTCCTTAAATGACACTCCTCCTTAAATGACATAACTATATAAAACTCTCTTATTTTGACTCCAATTCAAAATCCTGGGTTTTCTCGCTCCAATTCAAAATCCCTACTTTTCTCTATCTCCAAAACAAAACAACTCCTCAAACTCAAAATTGTGATTTTCTCTCTCCAAACAAATCGGCATCTACCATTTTAGACCCAACAATCACTCATTTCAAACCCAAATCGTGGTCTTCTCTCTCTCTCTCCAAACAAATCATGGTCTTCTCTCTCTCCAAACAATCACTCCATTGATATATTTGATTCAACAATATATCAAATTACATCATATTGATATATTTGATCCAATATTGATATATTCAAGCCAATTGATCTGATACATTTTATTACCGTTCTGATACATTTTCAATTGATCTGATACATTTTATTACCATTCTGATACATTTTCAATTGATCTGATACATTTTATTACCGTTCTGATCATTTTCAATTGATCTGATACATTTTATTACCATAATAAAATATATCAAATCAATTGAAAATGTATCAGAACAATTGGCTTGAATATATCAATATTGGATCAAATATATCAATATGATGTAATTTGATATATTGTTGAATCAAATATATCAATGGAGGATCAAATATATTTTTATAAAGTATTTTGAAGAAGGGTCCTCTTAACATGTGCCCTAAAGGCACATGCTAAACACACATTTCAAGAGAATATTCTCTTGAGTTGTGTGTATATTCTCTTGATTTTTGCATTTGTACCAAATTCAAGGGAATATACACACAATTCAAGAAAATATTCTCTTAAACTGTGTGCCCATGTGCCCTTCGGGCATATGTTAAGAAATTCCTTTGAAGAAGGAAGTTTGAGGAGAGAAAAGACAATAAATTGGAAAACACGAAAGTTTTTAAATGGTAGTGCTACTTAAGAAATAATGCTACTTAAGTGATAGTACTCCTGATCCGGTCTGCACTACTTAGTAGTTAAAGATGTATGTAGTAATTGTCCAAGTAATGGGAGAGCAGATTCTCTGTCCTCAAATTTTCTATCTCCTTGTGTTCCACCACTTAAATGTTGACACATATTTTTTTACTTAACACTAATTAACTCTAAAATTAAAAAAAAAGACAAGTGTCAATATTTAAGTGATGAAACACAAAAGGATAAAAAATTTGAAGACAGAGGATTTGCTCAAGTAAGGGACATGCATGTGCTTTTATTTTATTTTTGATTAAAAATGTGAATGGAGATGCATAATATGAGAATGGTTAACATGAGATGATGGGACACAGAAACAGTCTAACATGGCTTTCACTATTCTGCATAAACTTTGCATATATATTGCATAATATATGCATATAATGTACTTAATTATACATTTAAAAAAAAAAGATTTAGTAGTAAAGGATAAAAAATTCTCCCCATGTTTTATAAAAAAAAAGCCTTATTTAAAAAAAAAAAAGAATTATTCCACAAAAGAGTTATTTTTAATAATAGCAGTATAAAATGACAATTTGTACTCTATCATAATTCATATCACATTATTAAAATAATGACATTTTTTTAGAGTTACACGTGATATAAACATAACATTTTATAAATTTAATTGACTCTTTTTGTTATGTAGATACAATAATAACCATGACTATTAAGATATTTTTATTTGAAAAGTATGACTACTAAGATCTAGAGAATGAAGGGAAGTGAAATTAACCTTATATTAAATATTTTTTTATTTATTTTAAAAAAAAAACAAGAATTCATAAAATAAAATATAAAAAAAAGCCAAATTATTTGTTAGGAATATGATTCTCTCCATTTTAAATAAATAAAGACTGTCAATTTCATATTCCATATTTAAAATATATTAAAACATAAAATTGTTGTTAATACCGTTGTTTGTTGAGCGAAAAAACAAAAAAAAAAACCATCGCCATTCGCCATTCGCCATTTGGTGGTCGTTAGTACTTAGTAGTACCGCTCGAGTAGCTGGACCATTCGCTGACCCTGTTCGTACGGCTGGATAATGATTCAACGGTCAACCAATAACCAACTTTCTTAAACTTTCGTTTCTCTCCCAATCTTCTTGCATTATGAAAAATTATTGGATTGAATTTCAATACCCAATTACTACTGATAATTAAGAAACCCAACTTTCATAAAAATGGAAGAATCAAATTCCTCCAAAGAACGCATGAATGCCATATCCAATTTCAGCTCGCTTAGCTCAGATCTAATCGAACTCGTCCTGTCTCTCCTCCCAATTCCCTTCATTATACGCGCCACCTCCGTCTGCAAGCTCTGGTACTCCATCGCCACCTCCTCCACCTTCTCCTCCGCCGTCTCCGCTGCCCAAAAGAAACCCTTTTTCTTCCTCTACGGCCAAAACAACATCTTCCCCCAAAACAACCAGTTCTTCGCTTTCGACCCTGAATCCAATCAGTGGTTCAAGCTCCCCGTTTCCCAAGAACCCAACCATTCCACTTTTACTGGTTGTAATGGATTCTTTTTCTCGATCTCTGCTAAATTCAAATTCTCTCCGATTCCCTGTCGCGTAATGCACGAAACATGTTCGCTTAAATTCCCAAGGTTAAACCCTTTGGTGGGTGTGTTCTATAGTGGGTCCAAATTGCCTATGTTCATTGTTGTAGGAGGCGTTAAGTTCATTGGTGGGTTAGTTGATATAGAGGATAGATTAGCTGTCGAGATATACAATCCTAGTTTTGATTCTTGGGAGCTCTGTCCGCCTTTGCCTGCGGATTTTGGGTCCGGGAATTCATCCCAGTCTTTATCATCAGCGTTGTTTAATGATAAGTTTTATGTTTTTGGGATATATTCGGGTTTTGTTTCTATGATTGATTTGAATAAGTATGTTTGGAGTGAGGTCCAAACACTTCGGCCTCCTGGGGTTTTGTTTTCGTTCTTGATTTCATGTAACGAGCAGCTTTTGTTGGCTGGATTGTGTAATGGTTCTCGTGGGACAAGTTTTAATTTGTGGAGAATCGATGAGAACACAATGGAGTTTAGTGAGGTGGCAATCATGCCTCATGAATTGCTTTGCAGTTTGTTTGATGGTGATGAGGATGATAAGTTTGCAAGCTTGAAATGTGTGGGGTTTGGTAATCTTGTGTATGTGTTCAATGAAGAGCATCATTGGAATTATCCAGCTTGTGTTTGTGAAATTAGCAAGGGGTCTGGTATATGTTGCTGGAGGAGGGCTCCGGATTTGCCAGTACCTCTAAATCATTTCCACAAGGTCATAACCTTTTGTTCAACTGTTTCACTTGATAACATTCTTCGCCTTGGAGAGGACGAACTTGGTCCAGGGCAGGCTATCTATTAATTGTTTACTTTTCTTCTTGGTATGATTCACCCATCTAGAGAATTTCCTTTTAGTATGCATTGTTTAGTTATTGCACTAGTTATTCAAATGTATTCCATCCAATTGCAGGGCAGGGCAGGGCAGGGATGATGGCAGTCGTTTCATCAGTGTTATTGAAATACTAAATTCTGTGAAGTAGTGAACTTCACATGAGAATGTGCCTTTAAAAGATGATGTTTATTTTGCTGTAGTTATTGTATTGCAATATATATTGCACAATCTTCTTCAGCATATTGATTGTTGAACTTGTTATTTAGCCTTAATGCTGTGAATGTGGATTGTTGTGTAGAAAGTTCAGCTGATAATGATTAGATCGCAAGAAAGCAAAATGTTTATTACCAACTAATGCAATTAAGTGCAACAACATTTTCAGACCTTAATCTGAGTGAATCGGAAACAGAAGTCTGTTCTTTACCACCTATTTTCCCCCACTATCGTTAACTTCACAAGCATACAATTTCTTGACGCGTTTGAAGTAGGTTCTATAAACCTTACAATGCGTGGCCTTGAACAGGATGGCTGGCTGGCTGCAGGACTTGACATATGAGTGGGGAAGATTTATTGAATATGATATGCAGCTTGTGTTTGCAATTGGAGCTGGCCAGTTTGATGATCTTGCTCTGTGGATGTTATGCTTTGTAACTGTCGAATTCTACTTGAAAGTTACCGGCAAGAGGTAGAAGTTGACAATTCATTAATGAAAGTTGATTATAGATGATCTCTTGGTTTGAGTTCATATATACCATACCACACACAATTCAGAGAGAGAACATGATGCGTATATTGTTCTCATTAGTCCTTGTTCGATAACATTGTTCGGATTTTCAACAACTGTACTGTAATTCACCCTATGGATGGCCAAAACTATCCTCATAAACCATCTGACAAGTCATATTAAGGACTCCAATCATTAGTTTGGTTCCAATTTTATTATATGTCACCCTATTAAGACTTGGTTAGGATTGAATTATCTGTTATAATTATCACTAGTTTGAATCTGATTCTCAACTACATATCCCAAATTTTAAAGCGTCTTGCAATAAAGTGTGATATTCCAATTTGAGCCTAATACAATTAGTATTAAAAAAGTCCTTAAAATATTTTGAAATAATTGAAGAATTGAAGCATGAAAATGCAAGCATGTATGGTAAACTTTTAGCCATAAAAATTTAAATAACATTCAGCAGAAAAATAAAATAAAGTACACTACCTATAGTGAATCAAATTTACTTTACAACTCTTAACCTTTTAAAGCTAAAACCAAGTGCATTTAGTTTATTTAATTATACTACTATCAATTTAATTATAGGATATTTTTATTACAAAAAATATTACTCGATAATGTTAAATTTCACAAACTCAGTACACTTAAGAAGAGTATAAGAGCTTAATTATTGTTTTATATCTGATATTCCTATTTACACAAAATAGTACTCAGGTATTATTTCATTTCACAAACTCATTATACTTATAAAAAAAATAAAAATCAATTGACCTGTGATTATATATTAAATCAAACCCATAACATTTACCTTCGTGGTTGTCACGTGCTATATACACGCGTCTTTCTTTCTACCTGGTGTTACGCCTCTATAATTTCGGGGGTAATTTCCAGTTAAAATAAATGTCACCCACATCAGCCATACCCATTTGGCTGTTCACAAATCGTTCTGAGGTTTATAGCCCCTTTCTCTCCCTCTGCGCATAAAGGGTTTTAGGGTTTCTCTCTCCATAAGCACTATTTCTCTAGGGCACAAAGACCATGGACAGGTACCAGAAGGTGGAGAAACCAAAGCCAAATATACCCATTAGCGAGAATGAGATCAGAATCACTTCACAGGGTTTGTTTAGGAACTACATCAGCTATGCCACTAATCTGCTTCAGGTATTCTCTCTCTTTTCTTCCTTATTCCGTCGATTAATGGTTGCATGCATGTTTGTTCTTAAGGGTTTTTGTTTGAATCCCCTAATAGTTTGCAGTACTGGATTCATTTCTACCTTCTAAAGTTTTTCTCGTTGTTGATGGTTTGTTTGGGATTGATTTATGGATTCTTAAGAGTAGTAGGTCGGGCTTCTCTGTAAGTTAATGGGCAAGTCTATACCATTTATAATGGATAAATGGTATTTGTGGATTTTTATATTTTTTATACTCTCTTTGGTGGTGCTTGTGTGCCTCTTTCCTGCATTTCTGTTGATTAATGTGATAAATTTGAAATGTAGCTTATATTGATCATATATTAGTTTTCTACATTGTATGTGCACTTTTTTTCCCTGGTTCTTTCGAGTTGTTGTATAAGTATTATTGTAATTTTGTTTAGTTTTCAATGTTAAATATAATATCTTAATACTGTTTTGTGCTCTAGCACAAAAGGGCTTACTATTGTGAATACTATCTAGGATTATGTAAACAGTTGTTTTTATGAGGCCATCAAGGTAGATAGGTAATGTGATAATGTGTGTATTACTGTAGTCTTCAGATGGATTTCTTTTCTCTTTAAATTTTCAGAATATTCCATGTCTTCTGGTTCGAAGAGATACTATTGTTGTGTTGGTATTTTAACTTTAAACATTAGAATCTAGGTTGTTAGTTTAAATTTTGGGCATCATAGGCAAGTATTACAAGGTACGAGGAGAATAACCTTGTGATAATAACCTCAATGCATTTCACTATTAGAGCAATTACTTGTTGACCATGTCATGATAATTAATATGTTTTTCCTAGCTGTGTTCTTGGAACTAAAAAAGGTTCATAATTTGAACTCGTTGGTGTGTCATGCCTGGAGGTGCCAAGGCGCATTGAGATCTGTTAACATCTGATAACTTGGTACTGTATTAAGTAATTTTTTGCATCCTTCACGACTTAGAACTATGCAACTATGATATTCACCAACACTTAACTGCCTTCCTATGGAAATTAACAATCAACTGGCATGATTTCAAATGGTTAGACAGCGATTTTAGGTATGAGTAGGATTAAACTCGGGGAAACTTGGCAATTCTGGATCACATACTTCTTGATAAGCTGGGAGCAACTTATTTTAGATTTCAGGTGCTGCATGCCCGAAACACATTTTCTTTATGATTTTTTTTGCTGATAGCTGCTCATCGAGCAGTATATTTGTAATATATCCTGAGCGAGGACATAGAGAAAATTAGCTAGCTAAGTTCATGCGTCACATTAAGTATTACTTAATGTTAGAACATTATCTTTGAATTAGATAATTAGGTGGACATTTTTTCGTGCCTATTTATTATTGTTCTCAATATGCACCATTGCAGTAGTTGAGTCGTTGTCACTGCAAGACCAGGTTGATTCAAAATTGGTTCTGGCTGTCATATGCCATAATAATCTTACCATAAGTTATTTCATTAAGTGCACTGCATGTGGAAATGTGGTCAAGTATCTTTTGATTTAATTTATTTTGCTTCATCTTCTTTCTTTTTAGTATTTATTTATTTTTGTCTCTATAGTATATTATAATTAATGATTAAATATTCAGGAGAAACGTGGAAGGGAAATTGTTTTTAAAGCAATGGGACAGGCAATAAACAAAACAGTAGCCATCACAGAGAATATAAAGGTTGGGTTTTCTACATAATTAGATGAATTTGTTGTTCTCTATTGAATTTCTCATGTGCAAAAGTTACTCATTCTACTTTTCTTTTAACAGAGAAGAATTCCTCGATTGCATCAAGATACTGCCATCAGTTCAGTAAGCATAGTCGATGTATGGGAGCCCATTGAAGAGGGGCTTCTACCGTAAGTATCTTATCCGTCTTTACTTATTTTTTACAAGTTTTCTATTGAGCTTTCCTTTGTCAAAGATGAGGTGAGGTCTCTAGTGTCTTAATTCCCTCGAAATATATGTATGGAAGCTATTCTTAAAATTTTTGCACATTTATGTCAAACGCAGTGTGGAGACGAGTCGCCAAGTCTCGATGATTTCAATCACCTTGTCAACTAAGGAGTTAAACAAGAATTCTCCAGGGTAAAATTAAATTCAAACTTTATCTATGTTTTAAATGGGGTTCTAGAAGCCAAGAAATGTAGCAAAATGATTGGTATTGCTCTTTTTATGATTCTTACAAAAGTTGCATGATTCAGGAAATGCAGAATATCCATGCTTGAAATTCTTTCCTTTTGCTTAGTTGCTATTTCCTTTCTTTTTGCATTAACCCCACCCCCCCTATTTTGTTTATACTCTTGGCTGTTTTATGGGTCCTTTGTCTCACCTAGTTATGGATTTTTTTGGCTTTAATTGTTCCTAGGTACCAAGCTCCATCTTATGTGGAGCAATCAAGGCCACGACAGAATTATCAGCAACAGCAACCTCAGCAACAACCTAGACAAGCACACCCTGTTCACTATGTTGTCAATGAAGGTGATGTCAAGTTGTCAACAATAAGTTTTTGAGAGCAGAAGCTATCATCGTTGTTTATTGTTGATACTGTATTATATATTGAAGCATGCTTTGCTTAATTTTAGATTCATATGGGCGGGGCCGTGGCCGTGGCCGTGGCCATGGTATAGGGAGAGGAAGGGGTTGGAGCAGGGGTGGATATGGAAACTATCAAGGAAATTATGAAGGAAACTATCGAGGGAACTATCAAGGGAACTATCAAGGGAACTACCAAGGGAACTATCAAGGTATTAGTTTTAACCCTTATATTTTGTCATCGAGACAACCTAGTTGATGTCATTATTATTATCACTCCAATCTACATCTATATACATGATTTTCACTAAATTTTCTGACAGAAAATGGTGGGTATTCAAACTGGAGCCGAGGTGGCGGCCATGGTGGAGGTTATGGCAATCGTGGTTAGTTTACTTTTATTGAGAGTTTATATACACTTTTTTGTGTGCAATTGTTTTCCTGTATTCCTGGAATTAGTGTCAAATTTTAGGGTAACATTTGAATTCATTCCTCTTTTGTATTTGCAAGTATCACCTAAATCTAATTTACTAGCTGAAAATAACACAGAAATAAATACGTACATATATACATACATAGTAGCTACAAATCTTCCTTGTGCATGTTGCCTATGCTATAAACATATCTTTATCTGCGTTAATGCTGATACCTCATATGCAATTACACATATTTTTGTTTAAATGTTCACATGAATATTAGTACTGGTGATGACTGTGAGAGCCTTCTGTTTGACAGGCACTGGATATGGCAGAGGTAGGGGTGGAGGAGGGGGAAGAGGTTATGGTCGCAGTCGCGGAAGGATGGGGGGTTACCCTATGGATGGTGGCAACCAGGCGTAGTTTGGATTGTGGGGTGCTTATTTTGCTCTATAGATAAATGCTTGCCTTGGCCTAGCAGTTCTATGTTGGAATCTGTTTTGAGAGCTTGAACTTGTGGGTTATACCTTTTCCCAAGGTTAATTAGCAGTAGTAAGCAGTAATGTAGCCAGTTGTATTTTTGTGGTCTCATTTTGCCAATGTATCTATTCCTATATCTCAATTTTTATAATGCTAATTTTTTTCCCTGGCTCTTTGGTAATTTACACACCATACAGTCTAAAAAATCTATTTTGGGAGAGCAAAGACTGGATGGATGCCCTCCAAGTAAACAAACCTTGGCTTTTAAAAAACATAGAAATTGTTTTCCAAAACAAGAAAAGAGTCGTGGAAATTGTTAAAAGACGAGACCTTATCTATCTATTCTAGGCCATATTCTACAAAAATGCATGTGTTATATTTGTATCTACAACAGGATGACATGGATCCATTACATTTTATCTTCTTTTATTCTAATAATACCCCAACACTTGATCACTATGGGTAAAAAGGAGAAGTGGAAAAAAAAAATTGCCTGATAATTGTGTTGTATCGGACTGCTTTTGTGTCCATATTCATCCGTACAATCTTTAGACCGCTCTAGGCTAGCATTCTAAATAAGCAGGAAACAAAAGAAAAAGTCATATAGTACTTGTTAAAATTTGTTTGGACATAATTATTTTCTAAATAAGCACAAAGCACTGTTTTCATGTACAGTCGTAGCATGTTTGTCTATTTAAATTAATTTTAAAAATTAAAATTCGTGTAAATTTTACTAGAATTCATTTTTTTTTATACTATTAGTAGTAATTTTTATATAATTTAAAATAATTTCAATTGTAGTAATTAAGTCTTTCGAAATATTATTCAATTTGAATTAAATATGTTACCAAATGATTTTTAGGACTATGTTGCATAGCCAATTATGTAGTAAAATTGATTCATTCAAGCCATGTGCCGGTAAGAGAAAGCATTTATCTAAAAAAAAGAAAGGATATTGATAATGACAAAGTAACAAGTGTCACTAAAAGTTTAAAATAATTATAAAAGTGTCGCTAAATGTATATATATTTATCAACGATCAAAAAAATACAAATAATTGGGTATTACTTATATGTTACAACTAACAAACTCTCGTTCTTATCTATGTGTGTGTATATGTATATATATCTCCAATACTTTGTTTAATAGCACTAGTTGAAAATTATTAATTAAGTATACCATAATAATATCAGTAATGGTAAATTAAAGAAGAAGAAATTGGTGTTGTTGATAGAGAAAAAATAAAATACCGGAGGATTTGATATAATTACTAGTAGTAGTAGTAGTAAATAGTAATGCAGTTGTTGCGCGGGGAATAGGAATTACAACAATGCTACTAGTTGAACAAGATTGGCTGGCCCAGTAGTTTGGGCTGCCTGCAATACCACGAATGTGGACGGGATTTTGGTCCACATTCATTTTTATTTTCATCAATGATTTTGCGAGTTCATCTCTCTCTCTCTCTCTCTATATATATATATATTAGTAGTTATCATCTGTCTCTCTCTCTCTCTCATAATAATAATAATAATAATAATAATAATAATATTCTATCTATTCCTTCTTCTTGTCTCCTCCAGCTAGCTAGCTGTAGTAGTAGTATTGTTTCATCTGAGTTTTCTTTTTTTAGAGATGGAGAGAATGGAAGGTAGTAGTTCAAATAGAAAGGTTGTGGTAGAGAGAGATCAGGAAGAGCACCATCTTTTTCATGTTATTTATAAGGTTCCTTCTGGCAACGGCCCTTATGTCCGAGCTAAACATGCTCAGGTACATGCTTTATAGAATTATATATATATATCTATATTCACGGATCATGGTTTGTTTGTGAGTTTTATTTCCAAGTAAGAGAAGAAAATAGATAGAAAAGCTGAACGTTTTTCAGCCCTAAAGAAAAATTGTCAAGCTTTATATTTTTATTCTTTACTTTTTCCCCAAAATAAAAACACACAAATATATAGATTTCTTCTTTAGTTTGAGAAAAGAAAGTAATTGATGATCAATACATTGACTATTTGTATACAACATTGTGCATTTTGGTTTATTTGGCTCTCATCATGATCACCCACATTCACTATTTATGTATGTTACTAGCTACTCCCATTCAAAATTGATTGCTAGTCCATCGAATTACCAACGTATACAATGTTTTCAACCCTACTTCTATATATTTTTTATTTGTAGATCTCTTTCCTCCTCATTCAAGATCTCATATATTACTAGCTTATTATGTGCTTATAATTTATCATCTATTTGCTACAATCGTTTAAATTGACAACTTTGATTTTGGATTGTTAATTACTATGACTACGTAGTTAATTAAGATTTATTTCTGCTTGGAATTTCATCCATAATCTGCAGGTGCAATCAACCTTATTCTTAACGTTGACTTTACCTGTTTGATGATTTTTTTTAAAAAAAATGCAAAATATTGTCTTACTTCTATTGACGCAAAATATAAAATGACATAATTACCTCATTTTACCATACCATTTACTCTAATTGTGGCATGGAGGGAGCATTTCCGTTAGTCATGCTATTAATTCAGTTGGAATAAACTTAACCATACCATAACCCTAATTCTTGTACTTCAATTTTGATAAAATTATAAGCATGTAGTAACAAGTTTCCTACTAGCTAGCTTATGCACGATCTTCCATCAGGATCCATCAATTGCTGGATTAATTACTTATTTTTATTTGGGATGATTTGCTTAAGTAATTAATTTTGTTCTACAAGTATTAATTAATGTACCAGCTAGTACAAAAGGATCCGGAGGCAGCAATAGTATTGTTTTGGAAGGCAATAAATGCAGGAGATAGAGTAGACAGTGCACTTAAGGACATGGCTGTGGTGATGAAGCAGTTGGACAGAACTGAAGAGGCCATTGAAGCCATCAAGTCTTTTCGGGTCCTTTGCTCTAAACATTCTCAAGAATCTATTGATAATGTTCTCATTGACTTATACAAGGTATATATATATATATATATCTACATCTTCATCTCTCTCTCTCTCTCTCTCTTTCTATATATATATGTATCTATCTATATATATATATATATATATATGTATGTATTTATGTATGAATTCATGCATGTAAATTTAACTTGGTTTCTTATTCATGCAAATAATTATTGGCAGTTAGTTCTAATAATTAATTATGGGTATATATATATATATGTGTAGAAATGTGGGAAAGTAGATGAACAAGTTGCACTCCTTAAACAGAAGCTAAGGTTGATTTATAGAGGAGAAGCCTTCAATGGAAAACCCACAAAAACTGCGAGATCTCATGGCAAGAAATTTCAGGTTTCTGTCAAGCAAGAAACCTCGAGGATACTGGTATGGCTGGCGCCTATAATTTCCAATAATTTCCAACATTAAGTTCTATTACTGACAAAAACTTTCTTAGGGGACTTCCTTTTTAATATATCGTGTGATTTATATGACGCATTATTTGATATAATTAAACACACGCGCTGCGTGAAGTTTATCCTTGTCAACGACAATATATATATATATATTATTAAGTCATGTAAAAAATATTTAGACTTCAAATTTAATTTTCAAATAAATTAAGCACTACTATATTCTAAAAGGCCAAACAAAAAACATCACTTATTGCTATGTAATCATTTAGATCTTTATGTATAAAATATTATTATGTATTGCGAAAGTTTTAAACCAAATCAGTAAAAATTAAGAATAACGACCCCACTCTAATTTATTCAATCTCACCTCTATTTGATGATTTTAACTGTTCACTTCTCCATTGCATTCCTCCTTATTTCTCCATTCCAATTGGTCTTTTTCTGTACAGGGAAACTTGGGCTGGGCTTATATGCAGAAACCAAACTATATGGCTGCAGAGGTAGTCTACAGAAAGGCTCAAATGATTGATCCAGATGCCAATAAGGCCTGTAACTTGGGTCTCTGCCTGATGAAGCAGGCCCGGTATAATGAGGCACGTTCAGTCCTTGAAGATGTGTTGTTAGGTAAACTTCCAGTCTCTGATGATGTCAAGCCTAGAAATCGGGCCGAGGAATTGTTGACGGAATTGGAATCAAAGCAGCCTCCACCTGCGCTGTCTGATCTCACCGGCCTTGATCTTGATGAAGATTTTGTTGATGGGCTTGAGAGATTATTGAATGAATGGGCCCCCAGTAGATCAAGAAGGCTTCCAATATTTGAAGAGATCTCCACATCTAGAGATCAGTTGGCCTGTTAGTGTTAATTCATTTTTATTTTTACTTGTAGCCTTGTGAATTAAGTTAAGTAATGTCCAACAAGAAAAAGGGCCGGGGAAATTAAGTTAAGTAATGGTCGGAGAAGGTGTGCAAATAAGGAGCCTTAGCTGTAAATGTAAAGTGGGTTAAGAGTCTTGGGCTGGAGACATTAACTTATTTGCTCCAGAGTACAATGTTTGGTATTGCCATAATAATAGTAATTAATTAATAGGACCTCAAAAGACAGGTTTATGAATTTGATCACACTTATTTGTGTCATCGTTTATGATTTTCATATACTTTCTGTGTCTTGGAAAAATCATTTTTTTGTAAAATTATCCCATCCGATCAATTTTGTTCAAAATAAGTCAATTATTAACTGATAAAATTAAACATGCATGCAGTAAAAGAAATAGCTAAAAAGATAGACGCACTCATTACAATTTACAGCCAAAAAAGACCCCGAATGAATATATAAGCCCGGGTCATGTCAGGATAGCATGTATAGAGAGACGTGGCATCAATATAAGTCGATATTCTATAACCACCTGCATTTATGCCTGTGTTGGGATTAATTAATATTTTTACGGGTTTGATTAATGGCTATTATGATGGATTAGAATTCTCTCCATTTCAAGTAAATGGAGACTCTTTATTTCATGGTCTAGATTTAAAATGTGCGCTCTTTCTCCTGTCAGCATGATGTCATATTCCTTTACATTTTAAATATGGACCATGAAATGGAGAGTCTCCATTCACTTAAAATTGAGAGGATCCTGGTCCCACTATGATAGGATGTCGGGGGTCTCGTTCCCCAGTCTTCGGTGAGCGAGCGGCTGCCAAGCTCGCTGGTAAGCTGGCGGGGGTTGCAAGGGAGCAGCGCCCCTGGAAGTCAAACGCAAAGTGTAATTGGACTTGAGAATTTATTAGTAGTTCGATCTTGGGTTTTATTAATGTATTGAGTTTCATTACTAATGAGCCCATGTTATAGATGCTAGGGTTTTTTAATTATTATAAAAATATTATTTGGTGTATGGATCATTGTAGAGTGTGTGAGGCATCTAATGAATACATCAAACAAGCATGACTAGCTAAATAATGAACCTAGATATATCGCGTGTTCTTACTTTTCTGCTTTCATATAATATATGTGTGATCAATATTATTCGTTCTTAAATTCTAACAGTATGTAACTGTTAAGATAACGTAATTGTTAGATATACTTTGTTTTAGATAATGTATTTAGTTTTCCCATGTTAACAACCTTGGAGTGTTATCATCTTATGGTTGTTATCATTTCTTTGTATTGATCACATTTGTATTGAGTTATTATAAATACACACACCAGATACATAACAAGGTGTGGAGAATATTATACCAATCTCTTTTTTTAATTTGGTATCAAAGCAGGTCAAATTTTTTTTCCAGCCATGTCTTCCGCCTCTGTCACTGCCAACAAACCCATTGAACCTAACAGCCATCCCATTAATTCACAATCGCAACCGGCATTCCCTTATTTCACCCAAGTTCATCATTTTCTTTCCATCAAGCTCACCTCCACAAATTACTTGTATTGGCGCACCCAATTGTTACCTCTATTACGTGGTCAGAACATGTTACGTTTCATTGACGGCACTTACTCACCTCCTCCACGCACTATTCCCATTCCAAATCAGACCCAAACCCAACCCAACCCAACCCAACCCAGCCTATACCGAATGGTATGGTCAAGATCAAATGGTCCTTAGCCTTCTCCTCTCATCTCTATCAGAGGAGGTCATTCATCTTGCAATAGATGCCACAACTTCCATTGAACTCTGGCAAACTTTGACAATGTCCTTCGCTTCGACGTCGAACACAAGGATCCTTAATCTGCACATGGATCTTCATCATCTTCACCAACGTGATTCCACGATCACTGCTTACTTGCAAAAAGCATGCTTTAGCCGCTGCTGGCCGTCATCTAACCACAGCAGATTTTAACATCTTTGTTTTCAAAGGATTGAGGAATGAATATCGTGACCTCGTCACAACACTTGCAGCGCGTTCTGAACCGGTTATATTTCCTGAACTCCATAGACTTCTTTTATCGCATGAATTTATCCATGCCTCATCGTCTGACTCCGTGGTTCTTCCGCCTGCTAATGATCCTCCTCCACCTCCACCCCAAGCCAATATTGTCCAGCGCCAATTCAATGAGCACGGTAATGGATCCCAGTCTCGCAACAATAGGGGGCGAAGTTTCAATAATCGTGGGCACGGGCGCGGGCGTTCATTCAACAACTATAATGATCAACGTCCACAGTGCCAAATTTGTAATGCTCGTAATCATATTGCACTCACTTGTGTCCAGCGTTATAATCATGCAACACCTATGGCTTATAATGCCGCTATGTTTCCTTTAAATACTATTGTACTTCCACAATCATGGTTTCCAGACACAGGTGCGAGTCATCATGCCACTTCGGACCTGTCCTCTTTAAGTCGTCATGAGGAATACACGGGTAATGAAAGCCTTATTGTAGGCAGTGGTAAAGGTTTGAATATTGCACATGTTGGCAGTTCTATCATTAAAAATTTTGATGCTACTTACCATTTAAATGATATATTGCATGTTCCCACTTTGAATAAATCACTCTTATCTGTTCAACGTTTTGCATCGGATAATAATGCTTATTTTGAGTTTCACCCGGATTATTTTATTGTGAAGGATCGCATTACGGGGAGGGAACTTCTCAAAGGACCGAGTGATCATGGCCTCTACAACCTATCTTTTCCATCTGAAATTTCCAGTCCATCAGTTTCTACAGCTATTAAAACGTCATCTCAACATTGGCACAATAGATTAGGTCATCCTAATAAATAACTTTTGAGTTGTATAATTTCTAATAATAAGTTGCCATGCTCTTCAAAGTCTTTTATTAATTTATGTAATGCTTGTCAACTTAGCAAGTCGTCCAAATTGTCTCTTCCTTCATCAATCAATAAATGCTCACATGTTCTTGATTTAATATATAGTGATGTTTGGGGGCCTTCACCAAATGTTTCTGTTCAAGGTCATAGATACTATGTGATCTTTGTTGATTCATTTGCAAAATATATTTGGTTCTTTCCAATGGCAAGAAAATCAGAAGTTTTTACCATCTTTCCTAAATTTCAATTGATGGTGGAAAAACATTTTGACCGTAAGATAAAATCCATTCAAACGGATTGGGGGGGGTGAATATCGAAAATTAAATCAATTCTTTCTGTCCCAAGGGATCCTTCATCGCTTGTCATGTCCTCACACTCATGAACAAGTAGGTATGGTTAAGCGTCGCCATCGCCACATTGTTGAAACAGGGCTATCACTTATGGCTCATGTAACTATTCCATTTTCTTATTGGCACTTTGCATTTGACACTGCGGTTTTTCTAATCAATCGTTTGCCATCAAATGTCTCTTATTCAAAGTCACCATTCGAATGTCTATTTAACCATGCTCCAGATTATAAATTTTTAAAAACATTTGGATGCTTATGCTACCCATATCTCCGTCCTTATAACACTCACAAGATGGAATATAGATCAAAACCATGTGTATTCTTAGGATACAGCATGTCTCACAAAGGATATAGATGTTTTGATCCTACCTCCGAGCGTTACTATATTTCACGGCATGTGCGGTTCGATGAGGATAGCTTTCCTTTTGCAACTTTGTCTACTTCCTCAATGTCAAATTCAATCGATTATACCCCTTGGGTCTCTATTTCCACGGTGTTTCCCCCAGTTGTTTCTCCTCCTCCTAAGTTTAATGATGTCTCGGTTATTCCTATGGTGTCTCCTAAACAACCCGACCTTCCTAACCTATCGAGAGTCCTACTATTCCACCTAACACTTTGGCAGTTGGTTCCTTATCCCCACCAAACACTACTTCTCCTTTTTACGTACCAGTACCACTCCAATCTTCAGGTTCCCTTATCTGTGGACTTAGTATGTTTACCTTGTCGTGCCCCCGCTGTTTCTCGACCCTCTACAAATGAACCTAAATCGACTCCTTCTTGGACACCTCATACCATGATCACTAGGTCGAAGGCAAAAGCATCTATTCCCCTGTCTGCATCCCATGCACATGTACTTAATCCTCTTGAAATTGAGCCAACTTGCTTCTCCACTGCCAACAAGCACTCTGTTTGGCGCCAAGCCATGGCCTCTGAATTTGATGCCCTTTTGTCTAACAATACATGGACTTTGGTTCCCCGCAAAAATCGTATGAATATTGTTGGGTGTAAATGGGTATTCAAAATCAAGCGCAACTCTAACGGACAAATCGATCGTTATAAAGCACAGCTTGTCGCGAAAGGGTTTCATCAAGAGCATGGATTGGATTACAAAGAGACATTTAGTCCCATTATAAAACCGGTTACGGTACGCACTGTTCTCTCACTTGCTATACAACATTCTTGGCCTTTACGTCAATTGGATGTTAACAATGCATTCTTAAATGGTCATTTATCTGAGGAAGTATTTATGCAACAACCACCTGGTTTTGAGGACATTAATAATCCTACGTATGTCTGCAAGCTTAATCGTGTTCTCTATGGCCTCAAGCAGGCACCTCGTGCATGGTATCAACGGTTATCTACATTTTTACAGCATTTGGGATTTAACGTGTCTCGCAGTGATACATCTCTGTTTATTTATATCAATGGCTCATTAAAATTATATATGTTAGTGTATGTGGATGATATAATTGTTACAGGCAACAACTCTTCCTCGGTTTCTGACTTGATTATGGCATTGAACAAAGAATTTGCCTTGAAAGACTTGGGGTCTATGAATTTTTTTTTTGGTGTGCAAGTGCTCCGAACTACTAACGGCATTGTTCTATCTCAATCTCGCTATGTTACTGATCTTATCCGTCGATTCAACATGGAAACATGCAAGGCTGTTTCAACTCCTATTGCCGTCACTCACTCATCTACTGTACCCTCCGAAGATTCTTTTAATGATGCTACTAAATTTCGACAGGCTGTTGGGGCATTACAATATGTCACTTTGACACGTCCAGATATTGCTTATGCAATTAATCGCGTATGTCAGTTCATGCACTCTCCGAATTTGTCTCATTGGCAGGATGTGAAACGGATATTTTGTTATCTTTATGCGACTTCTGCATATGGAATCTCCATTGTGAAAGGTATTGGTTCTCCTCATGTATAAGCATTCTCAGATTCCGATTGGGCTGGCTCCATTACAGATTGTAATTCAACGGGTGGATATGCCATATTTCTTGGAAACAATCTCATCTCATGGTCTTCTAAGAAACAGAAAACTGTGGCTCGTTCCTCAACCGAAGTTGAATATAAGTCTCTTGCGGATACAGCGGCCGAAATCTTCTGGCTCCAATCTCTATTTTGTGAACTTGGTATATTTATGAAAACACCACCTACGTTGTGGTGTGACAATATTGGGGCAACATACTTGGCTGTTAATCCAGTGTTTCATACTAGGACGAAACATGTGGAAATAGATTTCCATTTTGTTCATGATAAAATTGCCCGAGGAGATTTTGTTGTCAAGTTTATTTCTACGAAGGATCAACTAGCTGACCTATTTACGAAGCCCCTATCGTCCGCTCTTTTTCAGTTTATAAAGGACAAGCTCACTGTGGTTAAACCCCCATTAGCTTGAGGGGAGATGATAAGATAACGTAATTGTTAGATATACTTTGTTTTAGATAACTCATGTATTTAGTTTTCCCATGTTAACAACCTTGGAGTGTTATCATCTTATGGTTGTTATCCTTTCTTTGTATTGATCATATTTGTATTGAGTTATTATAAATACACACACCACATACATAACAAGGTGTGGAGAATATTATACCAATCTCTCTTTTTAATTGTAAC
The DNA here is from genome assembly GCA_020205555.1 of Panax stipuleanatus. Taxonomy (NCBI): domain Eukaryota; kingdom Viridiplantae; phylum Streptophyta; class Magnoliopsida; order Apiales; family Araliaceae; genus Panax; species Panax stipuleanatus. Next base: position 119,197,192 of record CM035123.1, read on the forward strand.
CAACTAGCATCAAGTTTTTTCGTGAAAATTAGTACATGCAAAGTGTGCCTAAAGCGCCAATGAGGTCCATTCATTTGGTCCGAGCTGTACCGGTCCAAGTACAAAAATATGTTTGATTTCATGTAAATAATAAACTATGTTACATACATCAAAACTTGTTAGTATAAATTTGAGGAATTTGTTGAACACCAAGAGATTAAGGAAAAGGAGAAAGTACTAGAAAGGCAAAGCATGCATGATCATGCCTTAATTCTGCTTTACTTTTCCTTTCACGCCCTTCTTCTCTGAAGCAAAGCAAGCCCCTAAAACGACAAGGAAGGGACTCTATCTTCTTCTTTCTAATTTCCCTACTGCATCATCAGTTCTCTGAATACTCCCCTCTTTTTCAAGTAAAGCGCCATGCAGGGGAACACATGCTTTACTTTTTAATTTCTCATTCACATCTTCATCATTTTTTGTTATTATGTGTTCATCATGTGAACCAGGTGAATAAGGAGTAGTAATTGTATCCCAAGAACTTTCCTTTTGATCAGCTAAAACTAAGGGCGGAGCCAGTAATTTTTTTTCTCCTGAGCTACCAAGTGTCATTTAGATTTTTCAAATAATAACAAACCAGTGCAGGCCAAACACCTCCCCAACTTGCTTAAAAATTAACTTTTTCCTCTTTCAGGACTTTTATCGAATACCTTGAGGGCGTGGCTCCGGTGTGAACTGGGACTATACCCATACCACCCTCGAAGAAAGAGACGATGAAGCGTTTGTTGAGGTCGTCCCATTTGGTGCACTCCCTGAGCCAGCCGGTGCTGTGAAATTGGAACCTGTGGGAGGTTTGGTTTGGTTGTTTCGAGGGATATGAGGATGCCTATTGAGACGACTGTGAGGAGTAATATAAGTAAGAAAAACTTGATGGAGCAGAAAAAAGTCATGGATATGTAAAGAGAGAAAAAAAAACAGAGAATGTGTATTTAGAGAAAAAAAAACAGAAAATGGTACGTAATTAGAGAAAGAAACAGGAAGTGGGCGGTGGCAAAGCCACGTTGTAACTTGTGGGGTCAATTGACCCCACTAATTTTTTTTTATTTTATGATATATGATCAATTTAGAAGAAATTTAAGTGTAATGAACAAATTGACCCCACTAAAATTTTATAAATTTTTTAATATACGGGGTTAAATTGAAATTTTTATAAATTTCTCAATTCTATATTACTTATATTCCTTTATGTATGCATCTTCCTCTAATATTTTTAAAATAAATAATAATCTAATTTAGATTATTTTCCTAACATAAGGAATTTAAATATTTATTAACAAATTTGTGATTAGAAAGTAGTATTATGGGCCAATAAGGGATATATATATATATATATATATATATATATAATGTTATTACTTGTTATATTAACAATATTGTAACAAAATACATGTTTTACATATGCAACTGGTCGGAAAGCACAAAATTATTTTTTCCCCCGCCAAATTATTTATAGGATCACAATATTTTGACACCACTGGATCAAAATCATGGCTTCGCCATTGGAAGTGGATATTTAGAGAGAGAAAGTATGGCTACTGCAAAAAAGTTTTGATTGAGTTAGGTGGGGGAGGAGAGAGAGATACAATTAACAGGTGAGAGATAGGTGGAAGAAGGAGAGAAATCTGAAATCTTACCCAGGCTACAGCCCAACTCAGCCCAAACGTGGCTCCGCCCTTAACTAAAACCAAACTCCACAAAAGATCTAAGATAAAATATACCAAATCTTCAAAATAATTCGAAATTGCCAAGAGTCATAACTTCTCTAACCTCGAGATCATAAGAATGTAAAATAATCTACCAAAAGGCTTACAATTAGGGAAATAAAACATTTATTCAATTCAATCGATATGATACCGTATGTACCAAACCTCCAACATAGCTTCTTGAACCCAGTACTAAATAACCGGTATATACCAGTTATTTGTATCATGCCGCACCTGTTTCGTCTTATCCTGAACCGGTGGTTCGATTAGTTCAAAAACCAAAAAAAATGGCCACCCCTGCTTAATTCTGTATACGTGCACATTGATCTACAGATCTTCCCTAAGAGATCGATCACATAGTACTCCTCCCCTTGTCTACCTAGCTTGTTGATCTTGTCTCAAATTTTCGTCAATTTTCCAACCCTGTGAAGGCCTGGTTGCCTCCTCAACCAGTCAGCAACTCTCTCACTGTGCGCCAATCGCCTGCTGTCAGTGCTGTGATGTCCAATATGAATATGGTCAACCTCTCAAATCTGGGAGAAATTAATCCAACCACCTCACAACATATTATACATACATACATAGATATTTCAACTTAATTCGAAAAAAGCCGTTGGAATAATAAGGACAGAATTTACAAAATATTAAATATGTATTTTTATTCCAAGTTGCTTCTTAAAATGATAAGATGTTCGGTTACGATGACAAATGTTAAAATATTGTGTTATTTTACCATGTATTATAAAAAGGCAATACTTTTTGTTATAATTAATTCTTTTGCAAATTAATTTTCTAAAAATAAATATTTAAGAATTGAGGGTGTAATAATGATGTTATGGTATACACGTAGGTTAACCGGTCCGAAACCCCGCCAAATTGGTTCCCACGTTTTGGCTCTTTCTTAATGATATATACATCCCTCCAATTTCTCCCTTCCTTTCTCTCCCCCATTTTTTGCGTGATATATTACTAACCCTTTTCTTAATCTCTCTCTTTAAACACGCATTCCCTATATACTCCTCTATCTTTGTTTTAAATTCTTTTTTTGTGATTTTGTTGTTCTAGCTAGCTGTTTCAATTCCCATAATTATCGACCCATTTCTTGGTTTATGAATTTTTATGCTGGTTTCATCATATCTTTAATTTTGGGGTTGAATTGGCTGAATCCAGAATTAATGAACTGTAAGCCTTTTGCCCGATTGAGGATTTGACAAAACCCAATATTCTTTTATGTTCATATTAGCCAAGAAAAATAATAATAATAATAAAAAATCCCCACAAAATGTTGATCATATCAAATTTGAAAACTTTACTATTGTTGGTTTCCTTATAAAAGTTTACAGCTTTCAAATCATCTCAAGAGTTTGAAGCTTGGATCCCACTCTGTTTTTTGTTCACATATACCCAAATTTTCAATTCAATTGAAAGTTTGTGTTTTGCATATTTATAGATGAAATTCTGATTCTGGGTTTCAGGGGGGGAAACAAAGTAAAGAAAAGAAGAGACCCTTTTTGGCAATCATCAAAATCTGCATTGGGTTGGATTTCTTGGACTCGAAACATGGGTTGTTTTCCATGTTTTTCATCCCGTGAAAATAAAGCATCTAGAGGGATAAAGAGCGGAAGTTCGAGGAATTTGATGCCGGCAGCTGCACCTCCACCTCCACCTCCTCAAAGAGACCCCCCTCCACAACGGCGGCATGGTAACTACATTTGCCTTTTGTTCATATATAATTGCAAGTGACTAGTTATCATGGAGTATCTACATTGCAATTAATTTTTTTACACAAGCCATTGTCTAGTAAGAAAAAAGAGTGCCATGTTTTTAGGACAGGATGCGGTATATAATACTGTGAAGCTAGTTGTATGAATTATGCAGAAGAATATATTGTCAGTTCAAATTTGATTTTGAATGCTATTTGGCTATTTACACGTCTTTTTTCCTTAATATGTATCTGCCAGCTTTGGGAGGAATGTTGGTTGCTGAAAGCAACATCTTGAGTTATTTTTGTTTGGGGTCGTTCTTAATTCCTACCTATCACATGTATGCACATATATCTTTATAAATTTGTTGTCATATGTAGCAAGACTCTTCTTGTTTTTATAGCTTTATTTATTCATCTTAGCTTGTGACATACATGATAAATCGAGCCCTCTTAACATAAAATTGTGCGATTGATTTCTTATGAAGAATATTGTCATACTCTAGTCTCACATCGGAACATGTTCTTCTACTAATGAAAGTACCAATAACTTGTCAATGACTTTTGGGTTACTTCTGGTGGGTCTAGATGACCCAGTTGGTGATGTTGGGAGTGGATTGAGCCTTATTTTGAACTTGGCTTTGAACCTGGTTTTTCAATACATTTTATCAGAAAAATATTGCTTTTGGGAGATCATTATGACATTCTTCTTACGCAGACTTGTTTAAAATTGTACATATATTTAGTGACAATTTTTCTCAAATGGTTAACAAAAGGTTGCCTTGGCATTTATTTGTCCAAGAATAAGGCATCTTATAGAGTTTGGCTTTATGTGAATTGAAATATGTTGCGGGAATGATACATAATCAATACTTTCAATGCTGATTTCTATGCTAGGAAGTAGCTAAAATGCTACAATTTATCTTGTGCAGTAGAAAACCCCAGAAGGGTCACAACTGAAGCTACTAACAGTAAGCATCAACCAAGAAAACCCTCATTTGATGCTTCAAACAATAGGTCTTCACCTAGAAAGTCCTCAACTGATGCTACAAACGATAAGGCTGCCACTAAAGACTCTGGGAACAAAAATATTGCAGCCCAAACTTTCACATTCCGTGAGCTAGCAACTGCAACGAAGAATTTCCGTCAGGAATGTCTTGTAGGGGAAGGAGGATTTGGACGAGTTTATAAGGGAAAACTTGAAAAAACTGGCCAGGTAGTTTTTGCCTATTGGAATAACAATGCTAGACTTCGTATCTTTATTCTTCTATCAATGCATAGAAACCTTGGTTCATTTTCACTCAGGTTGTAGCTGTGAAGCAACTAGACCGTAATGGATTGCAAGGAAACAGGGAGTTTCTTGTAGAGGTTTTGATGCTGAGCCTCCTCCACCATTCAAGTCTGGTAAACCTTATTGGATATTGTGCCGATGGAGATCAGAGACTTCTGGTTTACGAGTTCATGGAATTAGGATCTTTGGAAGACCATCTACTAGGTACTTTTTTTTTTCCTTCTTGTATAAATGACCTATGCATGTTTTGGACTCGCTATAATTTGAAGCAAGTTAATGGTACGCTCATAAAGCTTGATCATGCTGGAATCATATGTAATTTGAGTTATCGTCCAAATACGTGGAAAGAACCGAAAAAGTGAAAATTATTTGTTTAAATTCTCATTGGCCTAATCCTCTAATTAAGGAAAAGGAAATAGAAAGACTTGGTATCCTATATTTCATTTGTCAATTATTGTTACAAAATAATCAAGTCTTTTCTCTTTTCATTTATAAAGTGATAGGCATGAAGATGAAACCAGGTTTAGAAAGTTCTATTCAGCGTCGAAAAACAAGTTAACAATGTGAACAACACTAGGATTAGCTCTCAGCCACTGAAGTGCCAACATGATTTTATCTTAAATGTGTAGGTGAAATAACTAAGCTCGTTTAGCTAGGTCCTAGGACAATGTCTCGTGCTGTCCTTATTATGTCCGAATAAGAGAAATAAGATCTCCCTCAATTTCTTTAGGCAGTTTCCTGTTGCCTTTACTAATATTATGTAATGCATTGACTTGCAGATCTTCGACCAGGTAGACCGCCATTGGATTGGTTTACACGAATGAAAATTGCTCTGCATGCTGCCAAAGGTCTAGAATACTTGCACGATAGGGCCAACCCACCTGTCATTTATCGCGATCTAAAATCCTCAAACATCTTGCTGGACCAGGATTTCAATGCTAAACTGTCAGATTTTGGACTAGCCAAGCTTGGACCTGTTGGGGATAAGTCACATGTATCATCAAGGGTGATGGGAACCTATGGATACTGCGCCCCCGAGTATCAAAGAACAGGTCAACTAACCGTAAAGTCAGACGTATACAGCTTTGGTGTTTTGTTATTGGAGATAATTACCGGAAGGAGAGCCATCGATACCACAAAAAGAAATCAAGAGCAAACTCTAGTCTCCTGGGTAAGTAAGTCCTTTTCCTTCTTCACCCAGTCCAGTCCGTTTTGGTGCAAACAACACTCTAATTATGGCTATTGATATTGTAACCTCTGAGCAGGCAGAACCCATATTCAGGAAACCAAGCAGATATTCAGCATTAGCTGATCCACTTCTTGAAGGAAACTTTCCAAGCAAAAGTTTGAATCAAGCGGTTGCTGTGGCTGCCATGTGTCTGCAAGGCGATGCAGCAGCCCGTCCATTGATGAGCGATGTGGTCAGTGCTCTCAGTGTTCTTGGGGTTGGACCACAATTGGGAACGGCTTCACCTACGACGACGGATGCCACTGAAAGCCAGTCTAGTCTAGGGATATAAATACAAGGGAACGCGAAATAGCGATTGCAGAAGCCAAGGAATGGGGTTCATGTCAACACATGACACAAGCTTGAAATGGTTCTTCAGTGTAAGATGAACCTATTTGTATGGGTTTACCACCTGAGACAAGGACGATTGTGTTGAATTCTTAATGGAGGATGAAGCCGCGTGACGTACGAAACAAAAGTACATATACATATAAAAAATACCAAGAGTTCCTTCCTATCATACATACATACCGACTGCTTAACACATTCTTTCATAAATGCGCCGTTGATTTTGAGATGAATGATGGAACTGTAATAAACTGATTTTTAACTGTTTGACGCCTGCAACATTTCTTTTGCTTGCCTCCAAAATCTACTCTACCCTTTCTTCCAAATTGTGTCATAATCTCATTAATGTTTTGCGAGTCTCAGCCTCTTTCACAAAATAAACTAAGAATGTTCCAAATTTATCCATGTAAAAATTACTCCATAAATTTGCTACGAGAATGAATGCTTTTTCAAGGCTCTTGTCCTTTTTAGGGACAAAAAATAATAATTTATTTTTCACAATTATAATAACAATAATTCACAAACTCAAATACCCGAATTTGTGGATTCTTTAGTTTTTCCACAAAAGAAAATTGAAGTAACTAACGATCGAATACTAAAAATGTACACAAAACCCGAATTTATCTGGGCCGGGTCATGGAGTAGGCTAAAAATTATTTGAAGAAATGTTTTGAGAAATTCTAACAACGTGGCAAACATGCTCCAAATCCAACTACACCTATTTACGTTAATCAAGCATCTTCCCAAAAGACCCGCTTCACACTTCCCCCTTCAACCTCTTCATCGGAAGGACCTGCTGAATCTCAGAACAGGTATTTCCGTACGCTATTCAAAGTTGACTTTCCTTTACTCTTTAATATTTCTTGTTATTTAGATACAAACATATACTATATTATATACGTGCTGGAATGTATAAAGATCCAATCTTTTTTGTGAATGCTGTGGTGGGTTCTATTTTAAATTTGGGAATTGTTGCTATACAGACTCATGGATTGATCTTAGCTTAATTACTTTTGTATTCTAGAATTAAGCGAAGTTTTTATTTGTTTGTGCTAATGCGAGGTTTGAAATTTTGTGCTCGTATGGATTATGGACAGATTCTTCATTCTAGCGTATCAAGAACAAATGCGAGGTTTTGTATATTCTGCAGTATGGGTGTTCTAAGTTGGTGAACTTTATTGATTGTTAAATTCTTACATATTTTAAGCGGCACTAAACGGTAGTTTTATCTGGATTTGAGCTTGGAAGACATGAGAAGTAAAGTTTGGAGATGGGGTTTAGGTTTGACATATATAATTGCTGTTGCGATTATCTGGATTGCTGCTAGTTTTGTAGTTCAATCAGTCGTTGATGCTGGTGTTTCTCCCTTTATTATCACCTATATTTGCAATTCTTTGTTTGTGGTTTACATCCCCTTAACTGAGATTGGGCGATATTTGGAGGATACATATGGCAATTTGTTGTTTTGGCAAAGTAGGAATGATACTAGTTTGCATGGATTGCCAGACTCGGAGGAGGTCATTCTTCTTGGCGAAAGTGATGGTTAGTGTCCAAGTTGAGGGTTTGAGGCAAGGTGTCGTGGAGGAGCATATAGAAGTAAGTCACCAGGAAGATCCTATATCGGCACCCAAATTTGAGTCTAGTCGACCAGATTTCCTTGAAAATCTCAATGATGGATTGGACACAAAAGGGCGGTGGACACGAACCAGGGTGGCAAAGGTTAGCCTGTTGGTATGCCCATTTTGGTTTCTGGCACAACTCACATTCAATCTTTCCTTGAAATATACTACAGTCACAGTATGCATTTCTTTCTTAATTTGGATTTTTTTAATTTTGTTTATAATCTAGATATTCACTTTTGGTATATTATGCAATTTTCTCCTTTTGGTTTTCAGTCAAATACCATCTTAAGCAGTGCCTCCAGTCTTTTCACCTTTCTCGTCTCTCTTACATTCTTGGGTGAGATGTTCACTTGGGTGAAGCTGATTAGTGTTCTTCTTTGCATGGGAGGAACAATAATTGTCAGCTTGGGGGACTCAGAAACTGGATCAAGTTCAATTGCTTCAAAACCTTTTCTTGGGGACATCCTTGCTCTTCTGTCAGCTGCTTTTTATTCTGTGTATATTACCCTTATTCGTAAACATTTGCCTGATGATGACGATGGAAAAACTGGACGTGTCAGTATGGCGCAATTCCTTGGTTTTCTAGGGCTTTTCAACTTCCTGATTTTCCTACCTGTTGTCCTCGTACTTAATTTCACCAAGTTGGAGCCTTTTAACATGCTTACCGGGAAACAGCTTGGTCTAATTGTCGGGAAAGGTATGTTTTCTGTAGGTCCAGGTCTTTCACTTACATATTTGACTTTATTTTTTATATTTTCTTTTGAATAAAACCCGTCTGTCGTATTGATTATGATTCAAGATTCTAGCTGTGATAACGTAGACTTGCTGTATAAATTTGTTACAGCTAGCAACACTCATATACTAGACATGCCGTTTATCTATTCTGACTTCACATTTAAATACATGAATATGCATGTTGATATAGGCTTTTTTCTTTCTCATTTTCTTCGTTCATGTTGCCATTGATTTTGTTTCCAGTTCTAATGATTCTTACTCTTAAAAGATGTGTGTGACGTGTCATGTCTGTTTATCAAAACTGTAAAACAATATTCAACCACCAGAAAGATTTATTTTTACTTAGAAGTTGAATCTAGTTATTTTTTTATGATATGTTTTTCCTAGTTAAGGTCCAATGGAATACCATTTCTGTTAAGTGCCTGTGCTAAATATAAGTCAGCTAGCAATTCAAGCCCCAAGACTTGGGGGTGAAATATTGACTAAATTTCTTAGGATGATGTATTTTTGTCAGTTTGATTAGGGGTGTAAATGAACCTAGTCGAGTCGAGCCGAGTATTGAGTTGCTCAGATTTGGTTCATAAAATTTATCGAGTCAAGCACGATTTTGAATTGAGTCCGAGCAGTTTGAACTTTTAGAACGAATATGATCCGAGTATCAATAGAAAATTACAATTTGAAGAGGTTCGAGTAATTTATTGAACTTTAAAATTTGCTCATATTTGAATGCATTGAACTTTTAGTCGAGCGGGTACGAATCAAGCTCAAACTGTTTGGTTCATTTTACAGCCTGAAGTTTGATATATCACAGATGAATTAAGATGTGCATATGGAACTAAAGTTCGACCTTTTAAAATACATATATATGTATTTTCTTTAGTTCTTTTTCTTGCTTATTTTCTGACCTAATATTAAAGTATGTTAGTCTGAATATGTGAAATGGTTTCACACCCTGAGTTTATTTTGCTCAACATATAGCTGTCTCACATTTATGTTTGTTAAGGAATTCATATATCTCTTAAGAAAGAAACAATAGATATTCGTATATTTTGTAACACATAATTGAAGGTCTATATGGAGCCCCATTATACATTGGAGACTATTTTTTTACAGCAAGTGTTTTTTAGGTTTAATTCAAGGAACTTTTTGAACATTAAATAATCTGATGGATGCTAATTTCAAGGTTAGCCAACATTAAGAGCATATTCTAGTTTACTGTAGTTCTCTGCTTACTGAATCTCATTGTGCGATTAACTTGTATGAAAAAATTTCACCTTAGTAACTGCTTTAATGCATTTGAATCCAAGAACAGAGAATTTATTCATGTATTACCATAGTAACGACTATTGTTTTCTCAGAACAGAATGATATAATTCTGGAATCATTTTCTACTGTTAGATAACTTGGATTTAATACTGACAAATTGTGCCTAAATGCATATTAAGGGATGCTACACTTCACAGAAATATGCTACCATAACATCTGAACTTTTAATGTCACCATTGTTTAGGTTTGTTAGACAATGTTCTAAGCGATTACTTATGGGCCAAGGCTGTTCTTCTTACAACCACCACAGTAGCGACAGCAGGACTTACAATTCAAGTCCCATTAGCCGCTGTTGTGGATTCAGTGATGGGCAATACACCTAATTTCATGGATTACATTGGAGCTGCTTGCTGTCATGGTTGGCTTTGCAGGCATCAACATCCCTTCAGATACCTTCTCAAGATCAAAAGAACCCTGCCTTGAATTAGAAAATTGAAATCATGATTCAGCTGATCAAGATCACCTCTCAAGGTAAAAAAGAGGGGTCATTCACTTGTGCTTGCGGGGTTGAAGTTCACTGGAAAATGGGAAAATTTTCTATAGATGTAATATATCATATCTTTTACAGATAACATTGGATGTATACATTCATGAACCTTCGACGATGACTACCACTTAAATGTATATGGTGTCTCGCACTTATGTCCCTTCAAGTTGCCACCCACTTTCAAAGTCGTCTTTAAAGTTTTATTTTCGTCAGTTAGGTTCTTAAAATGACATTTTGTTGGCGTTTCCGTTCCTCCAATCCATTTTGACCTCAACTCGACCCATTTTAACCGAACCCGACCCAGTTTGATCCAATCCAAATTTTTAATATTTTAAAATATAATATTATTTTTAAATTAAATTTAAAATATATTTAACATTTAAAAAAATAATATTTAATATTTTAAAATAAATTATTATTTTTAAAATAATAATTATTTTTAAAATAGCTACTTTTATTATTTAAATAAAAAATTTAAAAATTAAATAATAATTATATTTAATATTTTAAAATAATATATATATTTTTATTTAAAATAAAATATTCTTTTTAAAAATTTATAAAGATAATTATTATTCTAAGGAAAAAATATTAGAAACTATTATTTTTTTCAAAAATGAGTAAAGTTTCATAAAATATAGATTAAAAAAATACACAGAAAATAAAAATTTATTTTTAAAAAAATAAAACATATTTTTTCAATTTTTATGTACAAATTTATTTTCAGAAAAAAAAGTTAATATGTTTTTTTATTATATGTATTTTGAATATTAGAATTTTTAAAAATAAAAACTAAAAATAGAAATTAAAATACAAAAAAGAGAGTAAAAGATTAAATAAAATGATTCAATATTTTTTTAAATAAATAAATAAATATTTTTTTTAAAAATATTTAAAATTTTTAAGAAAAAAATTTAGAAAAAATTAAAAACTTTAGGGATTCAATGTTAATTATTTCTAAAAAAAAGTTTCCTGAAAATAATAATTATTTTTTTAAAAAATATTTATTTATTTTTAAAAAAAAATTGAATCAGCTTTTTTTATTTATCTTTTATTGTTTTTGGAATACATATAATTAAAAAAGAGACATTAACTTCTTCTTTTTTTAAAATAAATTTTGACATAAAAAATGAAAAAATATACATTATTTTTTTAAATTTTTTTTTTCTATGTATTTTTTTTAATCTATATTTTATGAAACTTTACTCATTTTTAAAAAAAATAAAAGTTTCTAATATTTTTTCCTTAGAATAATATTTATCTTTATAAATTTGTAAAAATAATATTTTATTTTAAATAAATATATATATATATATTAAATATAATTATTATTTTAAAAATAATAATTATTCACAAAATATTTTTTATTTTAAAATATTAAATACAATTATTATTATTTTTTAAAAAAAAAATTTAAAATATTAAAAATAATTATTATTTTAAAAATAATAATTTATTTTAAAATATTAAATATTCTTTTAAAAAATATTAAATATAATTATTATTTTAAACTTATTTTAAAAATAATATTATATTTTAAAATATTAAAATTTTGGGTTGTGTCAAACTAGGTCGGGTTGGGTTAAAATGGGTCGGATTGAGGTCAAAATGATGTTGGAAGAACGAAAACAACAACAAAATGTCACTTTAAGGACCTATCTGACGAAAATGAAACTTTAGGGACGACTTTGAAAGTGGATGACAACTTGGAGGGATAGAAGTGCCAATCAGCCATTTACATAATATTCTCCTTCGGCTGATTGGCACTTCTGTCCCTCCAAATTACCACCCACTTTCAAAGTCGTCCCTAAAGTACCATTTTAGTCAGTTAGGTCCTTAAAAGTGACATTTTTTTGGCATTTCTGTTCCTTCAACCTATTTTAACCTAAACCCAACCCATTTTGACCAAGTTTTAACCCAACCCAACCCAAATTTTTAGTATTTTAAAATATAATAGTATTTTTAAAATAAGTTTAAAATAATAATTATATTTAACATTTTTAAAAAAAATATTTAATTATTTAAAATAAATTATTATTATTAAAATAATAATTATTTTAATATTTTAAAATAAAATAATTATTTTAAAAATAGTTATTTTTAATATTTAAAAATAAAATATTAGTTTTTTAAAAAAAAAAATAAAATAATTATATTTAATATTCTAAAATAAATATTTTTTAAAATAATTTTTATGTTTAATATTTTAAAAGAAAAAAATAATTTTGTAAATATTATTTTTAAAAATAATATTTACTTTTAAAATATTAAAAATAATATTTATTTTAGAATATTAAAAATAATAATTATTTTAGAATATTAAATATAATATTTATTTTAGAATATTAAAAATAATATTTTTTTTAGAATATTAAAAATAATTATTATTTTATTTTTTTTAAATTTTTTTTGAATAATTATTTTATTTATATTTATATTTAGTTTAATTTTTTAATATTTACTTTTAATATTATAAAATAAATTTTTTTTTAATATTCTCAAATAAATATTTTTAATAATTATTGTTTTTGAAGGAAAAATAATATTTAATATTCTGAAATATTTATTAAAACAATTAAAACAATTATTATTTAAGGGTTCTCTTAACATGTGCACTTAGGGTACATACTAAGCACACAGTTTAAGAGAATATTCCTTTGAACTGTGTGCATATTCCCTTGATTTTTGTATTTGCACCAAGTTCAAGACAATATACACACAATTCAAGAGAATATTCTCTTGAACTGTGTGCTTAGTATGTGTCCTAAGGGCACATGTTAAGAAATTCTATTATTTAATAATAATAATATTATGATTATTTTAATTTTTAAAATAATAATTATTAAGCTTATTTTAGTTTTTAAAATAATAATTATTAAGATTATTTTAATTTTTAAAACAATAATTTTTAAAATAATAATTATTAAGATTATTTTAATTTTTTTAATAATTATTTCAGAATATTAAATATTTTTTCCTTCAAAAACAATAATTGATAAAAATATTTATTTTAGAATATTAAAAATAATAATTATTTTAGAATATTAAAAGTAACTATTAAAAAAATAAAATAAATAATTAAATATAATAATTATTCAAAATTTTGTTTATAAAGAAGCTAAAATAATTATTATTTTTAATATTTAAAAATAAAATATTAGTTTTTTTATAAAAAATTAATAATTATATTTAATATTCTAAAATATATAATTTTTATATTTAATATTTTAAAAGTAAATATTATTTTTAAAAATATTTTTTACTTTTAAAATATTAAAAATAAAATTTATTTAAAAAATATTTATTTTAGAATATTAAATATAATTATTATTATTTTATAAAAAAACTAATATTTTATTTTAAAATATTAAAAATAACTATTTTTAAAATAATTATTTTATTTTGAAATATTTAAATAATTATTATTTTAATAATAATAATTTATTTTAAATAATTAAATATTATTTTTTTAAAATGTTAAATATAATTATTATGTTAAAAATACTATTATATTTTAAAATATTAAAAATTTGGGTTGGGTTCTAACTGGGTCGGGTTGAGTTAAACTTGATCAAAATGGGTCTGGTTTAGGTTAAAATGGGTTGAAGGAACAGAAACGCCAAAAAAACTCCACTTTAAGGACCTAACTGACGAAAATGATCATTTACGGGACAATTTTTAAAGTGGGTGGCAACTTGAAGGGACAAAAGTGGGACAAAAGTGTCAATCAACCGTCTCTTATGTATCACAGTGAGATGAAGGTAAGCAGTATTACCAGCCTAAAAGAAAGCTTCCATTGCATTGCTCGTAAAAATTCAGTATATGCAGCCACAAAGCAAGATCAGGCAAATACAGTATCATCAGATACATCAAAATCCTTTTCAAATAGATCCCCGACAAAGACTAGCCAGTTAAATGCATTAAAGAAACAATCAACATAATAGCTTAACTGCTACATTACTTAGCTTAGTGATCTCTTTAATGAAGCTGAAGAAGAAAACCTGCATTAGAATCCACACATAATCAACAATATTTAATGTGTTTATATACAAGAAAGTTGCTCTTGGGTTTGAGTCCCAAGGGGCATCCCACTTTTATGGAAGGGAGAGTACCTAGTCAATGTTTGATTTGAACTCACACGTGCTGACTGGCTTGGCTCGTGGGTCTAGGTATATAACTTTTGGACAAAATTTATTTAATTTTTTTATTTAAAATTTAATTTAAATTTTATTTTAGTTCGATTGTCAAAATTGTGTCGTTTTGATAAATATTATTTATTATTACTATCAAAATTGTATCATTCTGAGAAGCGGTATCTACTGAAAGGGTATCAGTCTGAACGGACGCTCCAAAACTACGTCGTTTTATCGCGCCTTTTCTGCTAAGCCTAAAACTACCTAGTTTTGGTTCCGTTAAGGCTAAAATTACGTCGTTTTATAGGTCCGAATAGACGCGTCCATTCTGCAAAGGATAAAAACTATGTCATTTTGACCAAAAGATGTCCTGTCATGCCTTTTCAAAAGCATCCCATGGCTTTTCAAGTGCTAAGTGCCCATCCGAAGGGTCACCAACCCCTCCTATAAATAGATAGGAGGGGGCAGCCTTATCATTCACTAATTCACAAGCATTATAGCATTATCAGTCTAGTTTTTAGTAATTATTTCACAAGTTATTTTTGAGAGAAAGTTCTGAGCATTTCTTTGATTCGTTGAGTATACTATTTGGAATGCTACTATAGTATCTTGAGAGACAAGTGTTATCAACTATAAGCATCATACGGAAGACATAATTGTCTTAAGGACATAATACAATATTTATATTATTAATAATAAAATAAAATAAAAAACATAGTACACTTCAACATAAGTTTTAATAATAATTAAACAATTTTACAATAGTATGTCAAATGGGTATAGACTAAAATCAGTTATGAATATTATTGAGAAACGAACATGTGACCTTAGGACACATGCTAAGCACGGAAATCAAATTCAAGAGATGGGGTCCATTAAAATATACTAAAATAATATTCCAATGGGGCCATATGCATTTAAAAATTATATTTTAGTGGGTCCCATTTTTTGAATTCAGTGTCCAACTCTTGAGAAACGTACATTGTAAAATTGGTTTTTTTTGCTAATTTAAGCTGGATCCCAAGATCTCTTGGACTCAAAGCCTTATGATTTGTTGTTTTACCATTGAGCCAAGAGGGACTTGGTATTGTAAAACTGGTTGAATGTGTCAAAGTCCTGCTCATGCGCCGCGCACACCCAAAAAAGAAAAGAAAAAACTTTTATTTCAAATATTATTACGTAATCTCAAGGAACAAATATCAACATAAACTAAATTATTATGGTTAGAGGGAGTGATTCAGAATTTTCTTACCCTTAATTTGATGGTTAAGATCCAGACTTTTTGATTTATTCAACTTCATTCTCGCATTTGTGTGAAAAAATAAATCTATCTATAATAAATATAATAATGTATACCCCATTGAATGATATAATTATAACAAATATATCAATTAATGCAATGATGTCATATCATTTGACAAGGTATGAAATAAGATAATTGAGATGCTAGCAAAAAAAATTATTGTGTGCGCGCGTGTAAGCAAGCTTAGCTTCTATTTGTTAGAAATATGAATCACACACACGATTATTGAGAATTCACACAAGAGAGATTTACGAGGATTCCTCAATTTGGATAGTTCACAGGAAAGGCGTTCTTTTTCTTATTATGAATGAATCAGTTATATAGAGTTTTACAATAGATAGTATTTATATCATTAATTCTATTTCAACCCTACTTCATATTATGACCTTAATTTTCATAATATCCATTCCTAAACACAACAGGAAAATGCCTCCTGCCCGACTCCCAAGGCCAATCCAAGCGCGCCCCGTGCTGCCCATGCAGAAAGTCCCTCCTTGCCTGGCGCCCCCCGCGCCGCTTCTATACCTACTACTAGCGCGCCCCGCATTGCCCTGACAGAATTTCGTACCGTACTGCAGGGGGGAAACGTCGCTCTGCTCTGCACTAGCCATTTTTCAGTTGTTTCTTGATTATGAGTCACAAATTCCCAACATTATTTATTGTGAAATTTAATTAATTTTTATATTTTATCGCAACTTATATAAATTTTATAGTTGTGCATTTAATTATGAATTCATGATAATACACTGTTCAGCCTGGGTAAAAAAAGGCAACAACAAATTAGAACCCCAACGGCATAAAATTAAATTAGCTCAACTGAAATAAGATAGAGTCAAGTGCAATTGGATCGCTAAGCAAAGACTGAATCACAAACTGCACCATACAATTTAGCTTATTTTTTATTTCAACTACAAAATTTATTTTTAGGGGATTAAATAATTTACACTTTTCACACCCTCTACATCTAAATAATTTAGGCATTAAATTTGAGCTTGAGGGTACAACTTGTTTTGACGCTAATAGTTTAGTAGGGGCGTTTGTTGCATGCAATGATGGATACCCATTTAAATATAATAATTTAATAAAAAAATGACCATATTATGTCATTTTTATTTGGTAGAAAATATTTGATTACTGGTAATTACTATTGTGAGTGTTTGAGTTAAATTCAAGATTATTGGGTAATTTTTTTTATATTGATCTTTTACTCAAATATTTTTATACCAATTTTAATTGAATGATTCACCTATATGATTATTGTCAAATGTAATCAATAATCATCAAAGTACTATCAAACTAATAAATTATGTATTACTTAGTAATCGTATTAAAATTTTAATTAGTATATAAAATAACAATTCATAATTTATTCAATTATTAAACACAAAATTTTCAACTATGTCGTTAATAATAAATTAAATTTATAATATTAAATAACAAACAACACCACATACTATGGACAATGAGTTATTTTAATTAAACTGCAATAAAAAACCAAAAAATAAAAAATAAATGTAAATTATATTACTAATAAGGATATTTATGTCCCAATTATTAAATAGAAAAGATATTTTTGTCTAAATAAAAAATTTAAGATGATCACTATGTGATAATCTCATATTACCACCTATTTTTTGATTATCTGATCACAAAAAATCTTAATATTTTATCGAATATCTAATTATCAAAAATATAAAATTACCAATATAATAAACACAATTTATAAAGATGCTCAACTCATATTAGGAGTATATAAGATGGCCACTTTAGTCTTTAGATGAAATTCCTAATTTTGAGATTGGTCTAAGTTGTGATTTAGTCCTAAACAAGCATGGCGTGCCAGCACCACTAGCCAAAGTCCTAGCCTCAGGTTCGGATATCTCCCCGACCTTTTTTACTCTTTTATCTGATATTTTCTCTCTCTTCGTCTTGTCGAAGTTTGAGCACTCCTTGAAGTTCAACTCCACTCAGAAACTAAAACATTATCAACAAATTCTATTTCTGAGTTTAATTCTAATAAGAAAGCTTGAATTTCGTACTGTTTTATGTATTTTACTCACACATGTAAGTGAATTCGCTTCCGATCGCGATCAATGTACAAATATTATATATTTTTCCTTGTAAATTGTTAGAACTTCTTCTTTTGCTATTAGATCAGAGTCTACGAATTTTCTGTGAAAGTTTCAAATTCAAGTAAGAATTTAGAATTCTGTGTGTTTGAGAGTATACGATCAGTGTGAATTGTACGGATGTTGTAATCTATCAGTTTGTAAATTTTGTGAAGATCTTAATTTTATTTGTCAAATTATGTTAATTTGTTGTTATTTCCTTTAAATTAGGGACTTTTATGTGAATATCTTGTGTTAATTGGCAATGCAGACCTTGATCTATTGAGTTTTTGGGGTCTGAGTGCAGTTAAGATTTATACCGAATTTCAAACTATGAATGCCTGCTGAATTGTATTTAGAGATTGCTGTGTGACTGTGCAGGAGTTAATTGCAATCAAGTGCGTTGATTGACTTTTTGTGGTTGGTGTTTGAACCAATCATGGCACAGAGTAATTGGGAAGCTGATAAGATGTATGTTGTGTTCGTGTTCTTTTATTTTTATTAAGTTCCTTTTTACTTTTAATCTTCCATTTGTGTTCTCTCCTTAGTATTACTTGTTTGGATGTTGGGAGCATAAAGAAGGTAGAGGAAGAAAACTTTCACTATTTAATTATGTTTCCTCGGTTACCGAAAACTTAAACTGCTACTTAATTAAGACAATATCAGCCAATAAACAACAAAAATGTTGTAATTTTTTAATCAAGTTATTTTCAAATTCAGAAGTTTAGATTTTTCTTCCTGACCTTTCCAATAAAGATTTGTTTGTTCAGAAGTTTGTTTGTTCGTCTATCATATTCTTATATATGTACTAATAGTTACTTTATGCTTCTAGCTAATTGCTTGGTCATCCAGTTGGGCTTCACTGTTAAATTTCTGTCTTTCTTTTTTTGGGTCTAGGCTTGATGTTTACATACACGACTATTTATTGAAAAGAAAATTGCATGCTTCCGCTAAAGCTTTCATGTCAGAAGGGAAGGTTGCCGCAGACCCAGTA
This sequence comes from Panax stipuleanatus, assembly GCA_020205555.1. Taxonomy (NCBI): domain Eukaryota; kingdom Viridiplantae; phylum Streptophyta; class Magnoliopsida; order Apiales; family Araliaceae; genus Panax; species Panax stipuleanatus. The sequence continues at coordinate 119,216,208 of CM035123.1, forward strand.
GGTAATATTGTCAGATGATCATGTTATGGTTTAATTCTCTTAGGTTTGTTTTGAATCCCATTAAGTAGTATTGATTTGAATTGTAGCTATCGATGCACCCGGAGGATTTCTCTTTGAATGGTGGTCTGTCTTCTGGGACATCTTCATTGCAAGGACAAATGAGAAACATTCTGAGTCTGCTGCGTCTTACATAGAGGTGTGTATAAATTTTGGAATGATGCGTCTACGTCTGCAAATTGCAAGTTATCCAGTTTGTTCTTCTGTTTTATTTTCTTGGAAGAGAAAGGGGTAAAGTGGGGGCAGAGGTTTGGGGTAGGATTGGGAGGGTAAGGTGTTTAAAAATTCAATATGATGCTTTTTTAGTCTTTTACTTTTATGATTTTCAGACGCAACAAATCAAATCAAGGGAGCACCAGCAAATGCTACAAATGCAGCAATTGCAATTCATGCAGCAGCGGAATGCACAACTGCAAAGAAGGGATCCTAATCATCCTACCCTTGGTGGCCCAATAAATGCTATGAATTCTGAAGGAATGATGGGCCAACCTTCAGCCAGTGCATTGGCTATGAAAATGTATGAAGAGCGTATGAAACATCCTCATTCAGTAGATTCAGAGACATCTCCAGCTCTAATTGATGCTAATAGGATGGCCCTTCTCAAATCCGCAACCAATCGTCCAGGGTAAAGTCAGTAGAACCTCATTCAATAGTTAAGATCAACTGGTCAACTTTACACTTTTACATTACTTAGTTTAGTTTCATCACTGGATTCTCTTGTTCTTCTTGCTGATTCAGCCAGTTGGTACAAGGAAATTCTGGGAGCATGTCCGCAGCTTTGCAACAAATGCGTCCTCAACTGACCACTGTGGGTACTTGGACTATATGTTTTTACATATGCTCTTTTCTTTATTTTTTTTATTCTGTTTATTTAGTTTTTTTTAATATAATCAGTTCAACTGATTTCTTCCGTGCTTGGACTTGCCATGTTAAACTTTAGGACATAAAAAGTGAGGTTAACTTGGGGAATCAGAAATCTTTGGCTACAGATCCTTCGTCAATTTATGGACAAGCAATCTTGCAGTCAAAGTCTGGATTGTGTGGTGCAGGTAACATTATCAAACCTTTTAGAAGAAAAGGATCTTACTTGATAAGCAAACTTTTAAGACTGGCAAGGTATAAATTTTTTCGTTCATCTTTGTTTAGGATGTACGGATTTTGAGAAATTTTCCCTCTTCTTTTTCCTTCGTACTTGCACAATTATTGGATGCAATGATTGTCAGGGTTTAAGTTAAGGTATGATAACTGTGCTGTATATTTCAAGTAGCACATTGTAAAATATTGACTTAAATTTGAATGTTTGTTATCTCCATCCGTTTACAATATCCACCCAAAAATCTTCTCTTTTCAGAGATCCTATACGAAGGATGCATAAAATGTCACTTCGTATGAAGAAATTTAGTCATTCTAGGCAACATGAAGCAGGACTAAAACAGATGTAATGAGCTGAGAGTTTGGGGGTTATTGAATAGAGGTTTGCTGTCCAGTCACATTCAGCACTACTTCTGTTCAAACCCAACCTAGATATGGATTTCCTGAGGGGATGAGACATTATGATATCATTTGACCATTCTTCTAGTTTGCTTAGGATATTGTTGAATGTTGGAGTAACTATTGGGTTACGAAGAGTTGGGATGCTAGTTGGTAGGGAGCTCTGATGCTTCTGTGGTGCTCTCTTTTGTCATTGAGAATTGGCATAAGTTTGAAGGTTTGGAGTCTTCCAGGCAAGGGTTTAAAGTTCCCTTTACTGTTAGGTTACATATTCTGTATGGAAATAATGAATTATCTCCTGGGATTTTCTTGGAAGAAATCTCATGGGATGATGAAACATATGAGAATTCCCCCATTTTATAGGTCAAAGAAGAAATAATGTTCCCCTTTCTGGTTTATGTATTTGTTTTATCCTTTTTCCCCCCAACTTCTGATAAGAAGACATTAATTTCTCTCAACTGTTTTTTTCTTTTCTTCTTGTGTAATTGAGAGAGGGGATGTTTGTCATCCTATTGAAATTCCTTTTAGCTTCCCTTCTGTTCAACATGAAAAATGTTTTGGCTGCATTTTCCTTGCATATTTTTCAATGTGGCACTTGCCAGTTCGTCATCATTGTTGATGTATTTGAAAGATGAGGCTGAATAAGAAATTGATAATTCATCAATTGTTATGATTGTGTTGATGGGGAGTATTGAACTTTTACAAAAGTAAGTTGTTTGTTTGCTGAATGATGGTAGAATCACTCACTGATGTATGAAGACTTCTAGAAAATCGACTAAAAATAGTTTACCTGCTTCCTACTAGGGACATTGATGTTATGTAGATCTGCCAATTTAAGTTGAAACCCATGTAGTTAACCAAAACCACTTGGATCTATTGGGTTGGTTAACTAGTTTTTAAGTGATGGGTTGCAGTGTCCTAAAAGTCGCTAGTCGGTCCCAGGTCGGTTGGCTACCGACTAGCGGGGATTAGTCGGGGATTAATCGGCTAGGGGCTTAAATGAAAGAAAATGAAAGTATAGGGGCTGAAATGAAATAAAATAAAACTACAGGGGCTGATATATAACATTTTAGGGCCTATTTTGAAATTTAAGAAAATTTTTAGGACTAAACTAAAAATTTATAAAGACTATGGGGTACCTAACTGTAATTTTTCATAAAATATTAAATTAGATCTGTTCTAGATCTTATAGAACAGATCGCACAGATCGCGTGTTCTCTAAATCTCTTCATGTCGGAACTCTGATAGAACGCGACTATCCACCTGTTCATCTTCTTCTTCTTCATCTCTTCATCTCTGATAGAACAGATCTGTTCTGATAGAACAGATTGCGACTCTTCATCTCTTCATGGTCGGAACTCGGAAGGAACAGATCGCGAACCTGAAGAAGTCGATCGGCGCAGCTCTGGAGAAGAAGAAGGCTCTGTCGATTCTGCCGACTCGCCTACTTTCGCCGACTTTCTCCGACCAGGCGCTGACTAAGTCGGCCAGCGACTACTTGAAGGGACTAGGCCCTGGTCACCTCGGCTGCCTTCCGACCCCCACACCCCCCGGCCCACCCCCCGGTCCCTCACCTCCCACCAAAAAAATAATATTTATTGATTATGTATACGCTCACCCCCGCCCCCCAGGCCAGCCCCCCTCCCCTTCGCCAAAAAAATAATATTTATTGATTATGTATATAGCTAGCCCCCACCCCCCCCCCATCCCCCCCATCCCCCAAAAAAATATTATTTATTTATTATGTATACACTCCCGCGCCCCCACTCCCCCCACCCCCCACCCCCCACCCCCCACCCCCCCCACCCCAAAAAAATAATATTTACTAATTAAATATACACTCCAAAAAAAATAATATTTATTGATTATTGTAATAAAATTCTCAATAATTTTATTATTTATTTTTAACATAATAATTATTAATGTAATTTTTTTTGAAAGTGCCTATAATCACAAAATTAATATTTTTAATACTTAAATTAGTCACATCAATTAAAAATTTTAGTTTCAAACTTGAGTCTAAAAAATTAAAATAAGACTCTTTCTCTTTTATTATAACAGAAATTAAGATTTTAGTGGAACTATAATTTGAAAAATAGGTTGACCTGGATTCGACCCATAACAATTTAAATCCAAATCACATAACCCATATAATTTATTAATTATAGGTAATATGGTTTTGGTTTCAAAACCAACCCAAACCTATTTTATGTAATTCAAAACCAACCCAAACCTATTTTTTGCCGAGTCTAATGTAATGATTGTGTTGATGGGGAGTATTGAACTTTTACAAACATAAGTTGTTTGTTTGCTGAATGATGATAGAATCAATCACTGATGTTTAATGGCTTCTAGAAAATCGACTCTTTTAAGTTTTCCTGTTTCCTATTAGGGACAATAAAGTGTTGTTTGATAAAACTAAATGAAAAATTTAGAATGTATAAGAGAATTTGAATGAGGTGAATGGAGTTGAAGCTTTGAATACGGAATGAAATGATGTGTTTGATATCTAAAACATTTGAATACATGTATTTTTTATTTTAACCTTTTGGACTGTTATGAATAAATTTATTATGTATTCATAAATAAACAATTTTATCTAAGAAAAATTAAATATAAACTTTTGAACGATCTTTGACAGACTATACTATTAGTAATATAATTTTATGAATAAAACACTAAAAATATTAATTACATTTTATAGTTCACAAAATCAAAATAAAAGACTACAACAACATTTATTAAATTGGTTATTGACAAATTTGTTAAAGAAAAATAAAAAACAATTTGTACATAACAAAATTTGTTTACAATAGTAAAACAAGAAGGATATTGAATGTAACTTTTAATTGTCTAAGAGGGTATGTAAGTAAAAGTATCATTCAGCACTACTTACTCATTCAGCCACAATTATTTGGATGAACCGTTCAGACACATTTAGACGCATTCAAAGTTTAAAAACTATAAAACAAATTGTCTGAATGACTTATTCGCTCATATTCAAACTTATTCAGAAGTAAACAAACATCCCCCAAGAGTGGTTAATGCAATGCCTTAATACGAAGTTAAGCAACACCTCCACAAGTATGTGTCATGGACTATAGGAACTCTCATGTTTCCGGAATTGTTATTTTCTTTGTTTTTGTGAGCATTAAAATCTGAAGACCTTTACATAGCATCAGATTGGAGCTAGCGTTAAGTAGTTATTAGAAATGTGTCTAAATTGAACAGAGACTTGGAAACTTCTCACAATTTTAGTATACTAGTCATCTATTATGAAAAAAATATAAAAAGCTACAGAAAGTACATTTATTCACTCGTTTGTTTTGCCTCTTTCCAGGATTGAATCAAGGTGTCACTGGTCTTCCATTGAAGGGTTGGCCTCTAACAGTTAGTATACATGGCCTTTTGTTTTCAGTATTTTCTTAATTTATGAAATATGGAAGTGTACGAGTGCTTGACTACTGGTTATCATACAGGGAATTGACCAATTAAGGCCAACTTTAGGTTTACAAGTACAAAAGCCCAATCTACAGACCCAGAATCAGTTTCACTTGGCATCACAACACCAGCTGGTTTTAGCACAAGCTCAGGCACAAGGCAGCCTTGGAAGTTCACCTAACTATGGGTTTGGCGGACTACCAAGAGGTAGCTTGAATGCAAAAGATGGTCAACTTACAAGAAATGATGGATCTATATGCTCTCCAGTGCATTCGAATTCACCAAAGGTTAAGAATAAAAGAAAATGTAGCTAAGTGACTGTGACTTCCACCAACAAATGCGTATGTGCATGCACAAGACGAGATGCTACCCTTTTGCATTGGAATGAACTTAAAGATTTGTGCTAGCTGATTTCCTATATGCTTGTGTACTCTAATATGTTTAATATTTATTTGGTGGATGTTCTCCATGTAGTTTCTCAAAAATGAAGAGAAAAGTATTTGAGATTGTTTTGCTGTCAAAATTTTGGCAGCACATTGCTTAGGTATAGGGCGGCTTTAAAATTTAGCCATCATGAGCTGCTTGATACAATTTCGTTTGGCTGTTAAATACGTGCATTCATAATGTGAGTCAAGACAGGAGTTTTTCCAACTTGTTCCCAAAACATGCCAAGCCCGAGAAGCTTAAGCTCGATTTGGAAGGACTCATGAATAGATTTAAATGCCTATTTTTATTTACTTTATGCCTTTTTTGTTTATTCAGCTCTTGGTTATTGTGTATGTATTTCTGCATATGATTTGGTGAAAATTATTATAGGACATTTTATTTATTTCATTGAATTGAAGTGGGCTTGTCTTATAAGCTTGTTGAGTTAGCTTAAACTGAACTAGAACAGGCATCCGTCGTAGATTTTTGTTTCATTAGTTTGGTGTTTTCGGTAGTTTGTATCTTTGTTTATTAGTTTCCTTCAGATTTAATGTATGTACTATATGTATGGATTCGTACATTATTTACAAAGAAAGATATGTACCTGCTTTTCCTTTTTCATGAACAAGTCATTCTCTAATTTTTGTGGTTCGCTGTGTTTTCTAAAACTTCTATCGATTTCTCACCTTAGTTACATCACTTTTTTTTACATCCAGTTACTAATATTTAGTGGTTCAGAACACATTTAAATTAGTTGTTTACTTTAATTTCTATAAATCTTACTTAGTTTTTTGATGTTTTTAGATGAAGATGTCTCAGATGCAACAATCATCCTCTCAACAACAGGACCCGTTGCCGCAGCAGCAACTGCAACAGGTTGTTCTTGTAAACCCATATGTAGTTTTAGGCTTTTATCTAAGAGATGAATTATAATATGTTAAAAATATGCCATTAGCAACTTCCAATTCTGCTACCAATATAAGTTTGTGAACTCTGATTCACATGTAGTTCAGGATATCATCTACAATCTGAATTATTTATCTGTTTCATGCACATATTCTAGTTGCGACTGGGACTTAGTTTCGCTGTCTACATCGTGATTTGCACTTCAAAAATCAATGATGGTGATTTTGTTTTCTTCCCCCATTCCAGAATTTGGGATTTAAACTAATTGAATTTTATTGCCTTGGTATCATTATGCAGAACAGCAATAGAAAAAGGAAACAACAATCTTCTTCTGGACCGGCCAATAGTACGGGTACAGGAAATACGGTGGGTCCTTCCCCGAACTCCCCACCATCAACAACTCACACACCTGGTGATGGAATAACTACAGCTAGTAGCCTGCAGCATGTAAACAGTGGGCAAAAGGGATTGATGATGTACGGTGCAGAGGCAACAGGTCTTGCATCGTCCACAAATCAGCTGGTAGGCCTATTTAAGTTCCTCATATGCTGCTACACTGAATATCTTCAACCTGTGGTGCAATTATCATTATGCTTCTCTAAATATATTTCCTGCTATTGCAAAACCAAAATTGATGTTATTCGTAATCATCACTTGTTGTCTTTCAACTCAATTGATTAAGAAAATTACCATTACATTTGTAAATAATATGTTTTGGGTAGTGAGTGTCAAGTTTGTGATAATAGCATGTTCATTTGAATGATTATGTTTTTGTGCAACTTAAAGTTCAACATTGCCTTCGGCCTCGAACAATATTTCTTAATGCAGGATGACATAGATCATTTTGGAGATGTGGAATCATTTCTGTCTAATGATGGAGAAGATGGACGGAATTTATATGGTACACTAAAACAAAAACTTACTGAACACAAAACTGAGTCTTCTAAAGGTAATGTATTATCATGGTCTGTCTCGACTATGTTAGGAGTAACTGCTTTAAAGTTTTCCTGAACTCCGTTTAACTGTTTTATCACTTAACTTCCAATCTCAGGGTTTTCCTTTGGAGAAGTTGGCTGTATACGTACAAGAAATAAAGTCACCTGCTGTCATTTTTCTTCTGATGGGAAGCTGCTAGCTAGTGCTGGACGTGACAAGAAAGTAATATGAAAATATTTCTACTAGTTGCAAACTTGTTGGATCTTTGTTTCATTAGTTTGTTTTAATTTTATTGAAGCCAATGTGATAGAAAATGTTAGCAAATAAGGAAACGCTGGTCATGTGTCAGGCTGTTCTTTGGAACATGGATACCTTGCAAACGGAGAGCACCCCCGAAGAACACCAATACTTGATTACAGATGTCCGTTTCAGGCCGAATTCAACTGAGCTTGCAACAGCTTCATTTGACAAGTCTGTGAGATTATGGGATGCAGCTAATGTAATTATCTCTGCTCGTTTTTATAGTTATATCTATTCCCAGTACAGTTCAGCCTTTGAACCATCATATATATTATTTCCATTGTTAATTACACGTATTAATCTTATTCTTGCAGCCAAGCTATTGTTTGCATGCGTACGTTGGCCACACTTCTCATGTTATGTCCCTAGATTTCCATCCCAAGAAGAATGACCTTTTTTGTTTTTGCGATAGTAACAATGAAATTCGCTATTGGAATATCAATCCATTCTCATGTACTCGAGTTTCCAAGGTTGGTTTGTAAAATTGGTATACCTTTCCTGTCTTGTATAACTATTGATTTCTTAAAGTTACCGTTGATTCTCATAAATTTTCCTTTCTTTGGTGCAGCAAGGAGGCAGTGCACAAGTGAGATTTCAACCAATTATTGGTCATCTTCTAGCCGCAGCATCAGATAAAGTCGTTTCCATCTTTGATGTTGAAACTGACAGGCAAACACTTTCTTTTCAGGTTTGGGCGTTTGATGATATTTATCAATTATTGATGAAACCTTTGCAAACATAATTAGTTGGACGCTTTATGCACTCACTTTTTCTTTGGAATCTAACTCCATTTTAACTTGGTAATTTCTGTTTTTTTTTTAACTTCTCCATATTTACTAGGGACACACTGGAGTCGTAAACTACCTGTGCTGGGATCTTACTGGAGATTATTTGGCATCCGTCAGTGAGGATTCTGTGAGAGTTTGGTCATCAGCCTCTGGGGAGTGCATTCATGAGCTCAGCTCCAATGGGAACCAGTTCTATTCTTGTGTTTTCCATCCAAGTTATTCAGCTCTCTTGGTGATTGGTGGAATGAGGGTAATAGATTCTATTTCCCAGTGTTCTACTCTGTAGGACATTGCATTAAGTTTTTCATGTATTATGTGTAACATTTTTGATACATGTCATTTATTAAAAAAGAAGTTAGTAGGAGTGTAACTTTGATGTTCAGAAGTTAGGCTAACAACTTCCCCTGGACTTGCTGTGATTATTGAATCTGTGTACCGGGTCACTGTTATTGGTAATGCCATCTTTGAGGGTCAGAAATGACTTGAGTAATGCATTTACCCGTGACGTTGGTGCTCCCTTGGTACAATCAATAAATGCCAAGATGTAGTGGCATGGAGACCTTTTTCTAATGCTGCGTTTTTACTTCTTTACTAGTAGTAAACATGAAAGAAATCTCAGATCTTACTAATATTACATATCTGAACCACGTGTGCAGTCTATGGAGCTGTGGAACATGGCGGAGAACAAAAGCATGACGGTGGCAGCACATGAAAATATAATTTCTGCTTTGGCACAGTCCCCTGTCACAGGAATGGTGGCCTCTGCAAGTCATGACAGTTCCGTCAAGTTATGGAAATAATAAGTATAATACTGATTAATGGTTGTCTGAGAAAGTGCTTCCATCCGCTTAAGGACGTCAAATACAAGTTTCTTATGCACACTATGATTATTATTATAGGTTTTAAATAATATTTATAATATATTCAACCTGCAACTTTGTTGGGCTTGAAGATGGTAAAAGAGTTGAGAGGCTCAGAGTGCGTTGTTTGAAACGTTGGAAAGAGTAGGATCTTTATTAGGAATTGCCCGTGTACTAGAAACCACAATAGTACTAGTAGTAATAATAATGAATATTCCTATTATTATTCATCATGTCCTTTATTAACATACATTCTACAGAATGATGCGAGTTTTGTTATATCTTCTTATGAAATTCTATGACAGCAAATGCAGATGCATGGCATATGGGTTTGAAAGCTGCGAATCCAGCTCCTACTGCCAATGCCTCAAATTCCCCCTCTGTCCTCTCTTTTCCCCCGGGGTTGAGTGCCAGCATTATCATATCACCATGACTGACAATTGTCGACTTAAAATCACCATTGGAATACTCTGGCAGTATTGACTCCACAACAATCACCTTACCAGAATCCGGTAGCGCCTTCCAACAGTTCTTCAAAAGCCTTAGGCAGTGTTCATAGCCCCAATCATGAAGTATCCACTACATAATAAAATCGCACACAAGTTTAAATTAATTTAAAAAGAATTGCAAATGCGGTTTAATTTGTAAGTTTTTGCCAAGTTATAAATCTTATAAATTAAAAAAAATATTATTATTCTTCTTTTTTCCCCTCTCTGAAGAATAGAGTTGAGCTGACCTTTAGGAAGATGACCTCTCCTTTTGGGACACTTTCAAACATGTCACCTCCAACATGCATCACACCTAGCATCAACAAAGTAACCATATATATATATATATATATATATTCTTATTAATAACAAAAACATTATAAATTGAATGAAAAATGAAGAAACTGATAGTATTTTTTACCTGCAATAGGAGAGGCATCCTTGATGACATGAGGCAAATCGAAGTTAATTCCCTTAATGTGGGGATATTTGGAAATGATAGTGGCTAGTGTTTGCCCAAATCCACCACCCACATCTACAACCTCTTGAATGTCCTCAAATCCATTGTAAGTTTCAAGAACCTTTTTCATGATTAGAGTGGTGGTGTTATACATTGATTTATTGAAAACCTCATTGAATCTGTTGTCTATTGCTGGGTATTCAAATGCATGCATGCCGTGCGCCTTGTTGAATGGAATTCCTCCCTCAATAATTGCATCTTTCAAGCGATACCTATATATTAGTAGTATTTATTAAGGAAAGGATTCATATAATAATAGTTTAATTACTCTCCCAATATATATATATATGTATATGTATATGTATGTATGATCATGTAATTAAGGGGCCGGCCGGGGGGAGGAGCTAGAGGAAATTAATTAAGAAACCAACTGAACTGACTGACCAAGAATCAAAAACCACTTTGTCTTGAAGCAATAGCAATGAAGGAGCCAAGGAAATTCCATCCTGATCACGGACATAATATTTGCAAATAGGTGCTAGACCATATGAGGGGGGCTTGTCCTGTCCATTTTCATGGGTGCGAGTGAGGATGGATTCGGAGGCTAGAAATCGGAGGATCCGTTCAAGCATCACCGGTGCATCTGGATTCTTTGTAGGAAGATGGGATGCAATCTCAACGCTAGACCATAATTTTTGAGCTCCAGAATTGGTACTAGTACTACTGGTGCTACTACTAGATTTAGCCATGATCTCAAATAAATCGAGCTCAATAGCAGCTCTTAACACCATGGGAAGAACTGACCCGGCATTCAGTAGCATCGCCCTTGACAATTCATCATCTCCATTTGACATTTTGGTCTGCACTTCTTCTTCTTCTTCTTCTTTTGAAATTACAATCACTCAAAAAGGCTAGAGCTTGTGCGTGCTTTGTCCCCTCTACTTTTGTCTAATAATATTGGAGTACAGCTAGCGTTAGTTTCAAAGAAAAAATGCCCGCCCTCTACGTTATTTTTTATGATCCACTACATTTTTAATTAGAAATCTGGTATTTTCACAGGATATTTTGATATTTCCGCGGGATATGGCCCACCTTTAACCAAACGAAACGTGTTGCACTACATTATTCAGGATACAGAATTTCAATTTCAAATTTGCCCCTTCTTCTATCTTTATCTGTCCTCGTCTACGATCGTCTCTCTCCTTCATCTTCACAAGAAATAAGAATCAAATTATCCAACAATGTACTAGAAATCAAGTGTATATATCCCAATCTAATATACGTTCCATTTCAGCACAAGGCCATATAATCCCCATGATGCAACTAGCCAAGCTTCTTCACTCCAAAGGATTTCACATCACCTTCGTCAATTCTGAACACAACCAGAGGCGCTTAATCCAGTCCAAAGGACCCAAATGAGTTGCGGATTTTGCCGATTTCCGGTTTGAGACCATACCGGAGGGATTTCCCTGTAGCCGTGTTTGAATCTGTTCTAAAGAATTGTTTGGCTCCGTTTCAAGATATGTTAATTAAGCTGAAGTCAACGGCTGAGATTCCGCCGATTACAAGCATAATAGCAGATGAATTTGGGATTCCGGTTGTGCAGTTCTGGACCGCATCTGCATCATCATGGGGTATTTTCACTACCCGGAACTCATCAAAAGAGACATTTTTCCATTCAAATGTTTTTCTCCCCGTCTCGTTCAAAAAAGATCAATTTTAGAAAGGTGAATTTTGTAAAGAAAAACTTCAATAGGTCTTGTGTGTGATTTGAGATGTGGAAGTTTTGATTAAGATATCGTCTTATGTTATTTGAGATGAGACTTTTGGTTGAGTTTTTGTGGGCAGTATCAAAGAGGTTCAACGGCCGGACGAAAAATTACGATTACAACTTTCTATTTGCCTGTTTTTGATGGTCTCTATTCAAAGAAATTTTAAGACGCTTTAATAAATTTTCTTCTTATGTCTTTGTGTAAGCTTAAATCCCAGATCAATGTATACACTAGATTTCTAGTACTGTGTTGTATAATTTGGTTCTTATTTCTTGTGAAGATAAAGTAGAGAGAGAAGATCGTAAATGAGGACAGATAAAAATAGAAGAGACAAATTTGGAATAGAAATTCTCTATCATAATTACTGTAAAATAATGCTACTATCACATAAAAATAGTCACATAATGCTCACATACACACATGCATACTATGAGTCCCACATATCGGCGGGATCCACAGTATACATGTATGTGTATGCAAATATTATGTGACCATTTTTATGTGATAGTAGCATTGTTGATTAATGTAGTACAACATGTTTGGTTTGTTTAAAAGTGGGTCATACCATGCGGAAATATCAAAATTCCTTGCGAAAATATCAGCTCCTTTTTAATTAAATAAGTTATTTTTAAAATAAACAAGCAGATTCCTAAATACGTTTAGTGCATATAATAAATTTTAACGCACCAAATACTGATCATCAAACACTTGATATAAATGCCAAACAAACCCTTGGTAAGGCCTGAGGTGGTTGTACTTTGTGTCTGGATAGTTGGATTAGTTGATAAAAAGATTATTATTATTATTATTACTATTACTATTACTAGTTGATAGCCCGTGCAAATTATTATTACTATTACTATTACTAGTTGATAGCCCGTGCAATTGCACGGGCTAGCTTGAATAATAAATTGAATAACCTAAACTTAAATATATCTAACAAAAAATACATTCATTAATGTATAACACATGAAACAAATACCATGGAGAATGGAATGAAATAGTGAGTGCAATGATTCATTCTAGACCTAGCTAAAATGAGTCATTACATACCATTTATCAAATAATAAAATTCACAAATTTGGTGAGAATGAAAATAGTTCATTGCATTCCCACCTTAATTCCCACAATCGAAATGTAGCATAAATCTCTTTCAACTTGCATATAATGATGTTATATCAATTTCAGAAAAATAAAAAGCAAAGAAACATTCGTCATTGTAGGAAAATGATATCTAAAAGCACAAAAGGTAAAAGATTTGATAAGACAAAAAAGCATTGTCAGTACAATTTACAACCCTTTTTTATTTTCTTGTCTGAAGGAATAGCACTAAGTCATTATCCAGTTTTCTTTTTTCCTTTCTTTTTGCTCCCTATATAGCATAAATGCATGATCCCCTTTCATAAATTCAGCTTATTATCATGGCTTAGGATGGAAATCAATCATGTATGCTTTCGTTTATTTCTAATTCTGAACTGACTACTTGATACTTGTTGAATTCTTTATTAAAATGGCTCAGAGTTTATAGTTAGTGCAGTCTTTTTGCCATGTCTTAGGATGGAAAACCAATTATTTGGGTTGTCTTCCAATTCTGAACTGACTACTTGGTATGTGTTGGTTTCTTTATTTAAGTGGCTCTGAATTCATACCTTGGACCGGGTTGGAATAGTTGAGTCAATTCCAATATTATTTCATTTCATTGGAGCATTTCACCAAACAATTTATATGCACCATGCCAGATAACTCTAAATTAACAAAACTGAAATTAATCAAAACTAAACTTGCATATAACCAAAGATCAAACCTATGAAATCGAAAAAAGAGTGATATTCAAATTCATTCAAAATAAATAAAATTAAAATATGTAATTACCCATTTCTGAGGCGGAGGACTCCAATCCATTCCCAAAGGCAAAGGCAAAGGGAAAGGCAAAGTTCCATAGTGTCCATGTTTAATGAAGAGCATCTTCAAAATATTAATCTTAAAAAAATGCCACCAGAATAAACAAAATTTAGATGGAAAGGGAGATTACCTTGTAGTAAATGTTGTGAGGAACCTGATGACTTGAGATTACATAAACAAATGAATCCAATTCAATTCAAGGCCTCAACATAACTCACCATAAATGCTTCACTACTGGTACACCCAGTCTTTGGTTGAAGAATAAAAACAAATGGAAAAGAAATAGAAACATATTTGATATAACACTAATTCAACAATAAATACTAATCTAGTAAGTTTTTAATTTAACATACATTAGGAAGCACTATTTTCCACAATAGCTGCTGAATATAGTTGAGTTCTAAAATAGTCCTCCAGAAATAATGTAAATGTCATAATAATAATACCCCAAAAAATCTGCAAAAATAGTACATCCATTAGTCAGATCCACACAGACACATTCAGATACATACAAATTGAAATAGAGATATAATTGTTACATACCGTATCAGCAGAATAGAAGAGGTGAGAAGCAAAGGAACCAATTAAAAGTAGCAAAACATACTCAAAAAAGATCCCCTGTTTGGTCTCTATTTGCTCCACCCAAATAGAAGAAGAGGTGAGAAACAAAGGAACCAATTAAAAGTAGCAAAACATACTCAAATCGTTGTCTCAAGAAATATTGCAGCACGAAGGAGTATTAAAAGGAAGCTAACTGACATAACATTCTTCTCATGCTCTTGTTTTGGCTCAATTTTTTTCCTTCCTTTCCCAAACATTTCCTGTAATGAAAAGAAAATTAAAACCATATGTCTTTCCACTTGTCCGGTACAATCACCTTCGACAGCTTCTTCTCACCTGTTCAAACTCAACTCAATTCAAAAACCTAGCTTTCAAATTCGAACTTAATTATAATATGTCTCTTAGAACATAAATATTGTTCAAAATCATACCTTATATGTGAATTGACAATTGAAAAACTACAAAACAGATCTCAAAATGTGTCAAACCATTAGGATTAAAATGTGGTCCTGTAATAATGCAATTGTACCAAAATTAACAACATAACACCAGCAAACAATAAAATCTAATATAATAAATCACCAATCAAAACACACAGCTAAAACCAAAACTTCAACCAATTAAAACTCGTAAAAACACAATCAAATTCAACCTGTTGAGATACACCCATTTGTGGTATCACCAAATTCGTGCTACACAACAACCAAAATAATTATAAAAATTTCAGAATCACATAATTTTCAAAAATATAACAACAATCAACAACTTCACACCAAGTTTACTTACTAAGTGAAACCCATGAGGTCACAGGAGTAAGTTCACTGTTGTTGGACCTCTAAAAGAAAACCCCAAACAAATCTCACATTATACTGAGAAAATATAAATACATGTACATGAATTCTATTACCTCTGTCCAAAAAAAAAAGTTCCATTTACCAATTTTTGCTGTATCAGAAAATTAACAACTTAACATTAGTAAATTTTGCAATGAGATTTTTTTTGTGGGACGGATGGAGTATATATAAGCAATAAAAGAGTGGGAGATAAAGAGAGACCGTTGTCATCTTGGGTGAGGGTAACAACGCCTTCGACATTGGAGGTGCCCTTGAGGACGGCGACGGCTTTCTTGGTGGTAGCTACGACGGTGAGGGGTTTAGGGGTGGCGACGGGGGTGGCGGAGAAAGAAAGGGATTGGTGGGTGAGTTTCAGAGAGATGCCCTGAAAGGAAGAATGAAGTGAAGGGGAAGGGTTAGGGTTAGAAAGAGGGAATATAAGAGGATGAGATAATTGAGAAGACAGAGGAAGAATAAGTAGAGGAGGAGGAAGAAATGGAAGTGAAAAGGCAACTGGATTGCAGTTTTGAAGAGGATTGAAACCAAAGGACGGAAAGAATTGGAAATCCGAAAAAAGAAAATAAAACGGAAAGGAATCGAATGAGGGTTAATTGAGGAGATGGAAGAGCGGGGAAGGGGAAGAATCGATGTATGAGAGAGGAGTGTTTGGATATAATCCACCGACCCCTACTATGGACTGAAAACCTGGGCCGAGCAGGGATCGTCGAGCCCACTGGGCCGAAGCCAGTATTGGAGTAGCAGAGTTCGGGAACGGGTATCCGAGCCCTTTGGGCCGGAACCCAGACCCAGCTGGTTGTACCCGGATCGGGCATCGTAATCCTAATCCACTGGACCGGAGCCCAGACTAACATAATGGTGTTCGGGGTCGGACTACCGAGCCCTTCGGGCCGGGGTTCAGACCACTTTGTAAGGCCCATACTGAAGGTTATTTCTCGGATGGAGCCCGGAGCAATATATAGTCTAAAGGATTAAGGGTTTCAATACTAATCGTATCTAAATACCAACTCCTATAAGGTAAATGGTTGGATAACCACCAACTTGTACTTTTAAAGGAGATTGCGTTGGACCCAAACAATGATAACTGCCATGTTTAGGAGTCCTAATCCGACTGGGACATGGACTCTAGAGGCGGTGAGAATGGTTATAAATACAAGGCTTGGCATAATGATAACAGGTAATATTCACTTGAGCACTATACACTACTGCCTCCATTGTTAACCTTTTGACCAGCCTGTACTTATTCTCACACCGGAGCTATCACCCGGCGGCCCTAGCCGTCAAGCTTCATTTGTGACGTGTTATTGTGCAGGTTTGAGCGCGTGGATTTGGTGATTGGACGGGCCAGCAAAATTTAGCGTTCACATTGGCGCTAGAAGGAGGGCGTATTAGTGCCTTAATAAATCACTTTTGTACTTTTCTGGTAGAAAAACATGGCCAGTAAGAACGGTGGAGCTTCAAACCAGGAAAAGGCCAAGACTCACCCGACGACCCTGGTCAGGGCATCGGTCAAAGACAGATTGGGACCTAGCAACTAGGAGGGCAATTCGGTGCAGGCCCCAGTCGGCACGAAGGCAGCTATTCGTCCCCAGTCAACATACTCCGATTCCCCAGCACACCCACGTGGAAGACAACCAGTCTCAGGCCTATGAACGATGGGATATAATGATCGGGTGGAGAACAGCAAGGACCAGCGTCAGTTTATTCTGTTGATAAAAATACAACAGAATAAAGACGCCATGCTGGCCTTGCATCTCCATCAAGAAGAACTGGAACAGCAGATGGCTAAGGTGGCTGGAGAACAGGAGACCTCCTCGAAGAGGCTTAGGCATCGGAGCCGATCCAGATCGCCACGACGAGACGAGGTTGGAAAGAATAGGAACAGACATAGAAGCCACTCTCGGGAAAGGAGGAGCCGGAGAAGGAGTCGTTCGCCTGAGCGAAAGTCGGATCATCCGGGCCGATTGGGACAGAGGACGAGGATCGGATCTCCTGAATATGAGAGGGACAGGCGCAGGCCTTACCTCCGTAAGGAGGAGACCGACCCCCTCGCCCGACGAGTTGCGGAGTTGGAAAAGTTTCTGGCTGCAAAGAATCAGATGGCAACACCTTCGAGCTGTCATAGCTCACCCTTCTCACCCAAGATCAATCAGGTCACTGCTGACCCGAAGAAAAAAATTCCCCTTATGGAGACTTATGACGGGATGGGAGTCCCTTATGATCATTCGGATTGATATGACAGGCTGATGACGTATTACGGGCATTCGAATGCCGCTAAGTGTCACATGTTTGCAACCACCTTGAAAAAGAGTGTCATAGAATGGATGGGAACCTTGGCATCAGGAACAATCAGTTCATGGAGCGATCTTAGGGAAAAATTCCATGCCCGGTTAGGGAGTAACAGGAGGAGGGGAAAAATAACGGTCTCACTCATGCAATTAAGACAACGGTCAGATGAGACCCTCGGTACGTATGTCAAGAGGATTAGGGAAGCTGTGGGATCGGTGGCAGAATTGAATTCACCACAGGCTTTGGGCTTTTTCACAACCGGTCTGGACATAGGGAGATCAAAGAAACTGATGAAAGACCTGGTGATCAACCCCCCTTCAGACCTGACCGAAGCCTTTCATCGGGCCGAAGGGTTCATTGCAATAGAAGAAGCCATGGAAAACTTCAGACCCCACTCACACGACAAGTCTAAGGACAAAGACAAGCCGAACAACCAACAATCAGGACAATAATCAGGGGAGATCAGATAATTAAGGGAAAAGAAACTATAACAGTGGGGGATCGGGCAGTATCCGACCACCCTTCCCAGGCAGAAGTGTCAAAAAAGTTTTCACTCCCCTCAACACTGAGCGAGCTAGAATATTGGAAGACATCAAGGACAAGCCCTTCTATGAGCCCTACAGGACGAGGCCAAAACCTGGGAGGCGCAGCAAAAATAGGTATTGCAATTATCATCAGAATGCGGGCCATATGATAGAGGAATGCCTGGATCTGGGGGATCTGATTGAGAAGAACATACAGAATGGGACGTTGGTTCAGTATGTGGCCGGTAGGGAAAATATCGGAATTCAACCAAGAGAGGAAGACAGGACTCAGGCCTGAGAAACACAGCCGAACCTGAACCAGCCTACTCGGGGGGTGATTGATGTTATTTCGAACGGTTCAGAAGTTCGTGTTACCGGGCAAAAAAGAAGTGAGCACCTAGAGGCGGTTTTATCAGTTGTTGGGTCCTCGGCAAAAAAGGACAGGACTTTCTCGGGAACAGTTGTGTCCTTTTCAGATGAAGATTACCCCACAAATCCCATAGAATCACATGATGGGGCATTAGTGATAACAGCACAGGTTGGACCAGTGGATATGAAGCGGATGATGATTGATAACGGGTCTTCGGTCGACATACTGTATACACATGCCTATCAGAGGATGGACCTAGGGGGAAAAAAGATGGAACTGGGAAGAGTCGGCAGAGAGTTCAGAAATAGGAATTGTTTCCCCTTCGGCCGCGTCATCCCCGAGAGGTAGATGGATCGGGCCTGACAGAATGGGGAGGGGGGTAAGAGACTCGTCTGCCCCATCCGGTTTGAAGATGGTCACTGCAAAAACAAGAAAATGCAGCAGAAAATCAGTAAGGCAAATCAGAAGTTAATGCTTGAAAGAAAGGAGATCGAGACAGAATACTTACATCCATGCCTGTACAGCCAGACTTCATCGGCAAGAGTATCCAGACCCCATAAGGTCTTCTTCACCTTGTGGTAGAAGGTTCGAAACTCATCCCTTCGAGCCGTCGGAAAGTTAGTCACCTTCACAACCGCGTCTTCGGGAGATGACCAGTTCGGGAGGAGCTGAAGATCGGTCCCCTTGGCAAAGATCCACTGTTTGTGCCAACCTTTGTTGCTAGAGGGAGTCTTAACAAAAGTGGCCCGACCAGGGACTCGGTTCAACTGTCGGAGGCCAGGTTCCTTGGACCTACTGACAGAGAAAAAGACAAAGAAAAAGTCAAGGCCAGGGCTGACCCCTAGCTCATGACAGATAGCTATGAAGCTGACTAGGTGGATATACGCGTTTGGCACCAATTGGGCGAACCCGATACCCACGAAACAGAGGAAAGAAATTATAAACTCGTGGAGGGGGAATTTGTGACGCCCCCAGAATAGGTCCATTCAACCTAACCCATTCTGAGTCGCCAAATACATGGTACAGAATTCAAATACAAACTTTATATCATACGGTCGTGCAAAATACGACCACACAACTGTGAGTCTCAATACAAATATATAGAAAATATTAAGATTCAAACTAAGTGCTCATTACAATTATTATCACACTATTTATAAGAAATAGTGAGGACTACTACTGCTCTAACTCGGACCATCACTCTGTCCCCCGACTAGTTCCCGCAACATTCTCATTTCCTGAAGAGGACAACAAATGAAAAGGGTGAGCTCAACTAGCTCAGTAAAGAATATTATGACTAAGATAATGAAAAATAAATTATCGTTAGTCTTCAACAAATCAGATAAAATATAATGGACAACCAACTTCAGATCAATATTCGCAGCGGAAATAACAGTTCATTAGAAGAATTAAGCAGAGAATAAAGTCTACTATCTTCTATGATTTAAAAGTCCATCATCAATATTTTATCCCTGTAACATCAATCAATATACATCTCGAATCAAATATTCATCTTTGCACTACAGGCCAAAGATATTCATTTGTATCATCAGTGGTCATGTTCATCTCAACACCTGTCATCTTTGCACTACAGGCCAAAGATATTCATCAGGTAATCATTCATCTTTGCTCTACAGGCCAAAGATATTCATCAAGTAATCATTCATCTTTGCTCTACAGGCCAAAGATATTCAGTTACATCACCTTTTAGGACTGAGAATGATGAAAAACATTTAAAAAAAACGAATCCAGTGAGATAAAAGACAAAGACTAAGGATTCGTATTTTAGTATATCCAATTCAAAATACCTTGTAATAATCAATTATGGAGCAAAATTCAAGAATAGAGCTCAAAGCTTGGATACAATCAAAGATAGTAACCTTAACAAGCAATTTGGACAAATAGAAGAAAATTTATTTTTTTCGTGAATAGTGCCGTATACGTGAATAGTGTCGTATACGTGAATAGTAATCCCGACGGAAAAAGTAAGAATTTCAACATAAAATCCATGACAATATTTTTGTATAATGATATTGAAAAGAATAACATCATTTACGAAAGAAATAACATCCCTTACCATCCCTTACCTCAAAAAGATAGTACCTCTGACTGGAATATCGGATATAATACCGAAGGAAACTTGCGCTGAATACTAATACTCAAAGTATTGAAATACTCACAAAAATACGCTCGATATTATAGAGAGAGAAAACTTCTGATTCTGGTGTGATTTTCAATTCTAACCTAAGCACCCTATTTATAGGAAAAGCTTAGGATGCCAAAGGAGACTAAAATAATAAAATATTATTATTTTTTCAAAATTTCCGCCGCCTGGCGGCTAAAAATTTCAGATTTTTCAACAACAAAAGTGGGGCCCACCATTTTATAATATATATTTTCCGAAACTTCAATAATTCATAATAAATAGCCCCTTCGTCAGAAAAATATAAATTCTATGTCCTTCCATAGGAAATTTAATTCTCTACAACTTTGCAGAAGGAAGTTTTTCCAAATTCCAAACATAAATTATCCGAAATCCAAAAACAAATGATTTCTCACACCAAAATATTGATAAAAACTCACCAGCGCCAATTCCTTCTTTAATATCCACAAAATAAATATTTTCTTATCATATAAATCAATAATTAATTATTCACAAATAATATTATAGAACTACAATATTAACAACCAGGTCGTTCCCAGGAAAGAGGGGGCCTTCCGATAAGGACTTCTCATTACTGGTGCGCAATTAAATAACCCCTCCTAGACAGAACTTCCTTAGACATTGTCAATAATGCTATCTAATAATATTATTCAAATAATATGAATTATTGAGTTGATAACGTGAAATACTGTGCAACGACAATTATTGAATCAATACTACAAAATATCAACTGTAACCATTATTGAATCAATCATATAAAAATAGCAACGTAGCAATTATTGAGTCAATAAAATATCAATGCAGCAATTATTGAGTCAATAATATAAAATATCAACATAGCAATTATTGAGTCAATAATATAAAATATTGAACAGTAATTACTGTAACAATAATTGAGTAATGGCTTCTCACGTAAGACTCAATAATTCGAAATACTGTGCAATACCGTGTGCTACTATGCAACACCGTGTATCACTGTATTTTAACCACCGGGTATTTCAACAGTACTAACGGTAACAACTACGCCGTTATCTTGTAAAAAAGTTATTTCTGTCGCTTTCTATATCCGACAGTTATTCCGTTGTGGGGGCCCACAAATAGCTGCGCCGTCGTACGAATATTCCCCGACAACAAGAATATTCCACGACCAAACGAATATTCCCCGACAACAAGAATATTTTATAACCACTTGCTCATTTTAAAAATATTTGCACATTTCACCCATAACTTTCGTATTTATCAATCAACACCTTACTATTTCAAAATAATATAAAGAAAATTAAATCTTTATTCATAAAAGTTGGGGTCTTACAACCTCTCCTCCTTATGAAATTTCGTCCTCGAAATTGACGTACGTACCTGGTATGTCGAAAAGGTGAGGATACCTCATTTTCATTTCCGATTCCAACTCCCAGGTCATTTCCTCAATTGCATGGTTTCTCCACAAAACTTTAACTTAAGGTATAATTTTCGAGCGTAGGACATGCTCCTTTCTATCCAAGATCTTGACAGGTACCTCTTCGTACGTTAAATCTTCGGCTATCTCGTCTGGTTCTAACTCAATAATGCGGTTTGGATCCTTCACATATTTACGTAACACGGATATGTGAAACACGTTATGAACACGAGACATGCTTGGAGGTAAAGCGAGTCTATAAGCCACATTTTCTACTCGGTCAAGAATCTCGAATGGACCAATGAATCGTGGGTTGAGCTTTCCTCTCTTCCCAAACCTCGTAACTCCCTTCCATGGAGCAATACGTAATAACACATGGTCTCCAACGTTAAATTCCACGTCCTTTCGATGAAGATCCGCATAACTCTTTTGTCGATCTTGTGCTGTTTGTATACGTTGTCGGATTATTTGGATATTTTCTATAGTCATACGTACTAACTCTGGTCCCAACAATGTTGCTTCACCCACCTCATCCCAACATACTGGAGAACGACATTTTCTCCCATACAACGCTTCGAATGGAGCTACGCCTATACTTGCCTGATAACTGTTGTTGTAGGAGAATTCCACCAATAGTAAGTACTTATCCCAACTCCCTTTGAAGTCTAGAACACAGAGTCTCAATAGATCTTCAAGAGTTTGGATAGTCCTTTCCGATTGTCCGTCTGTTTGAGGATGATAAGCCGAACTGAATCGTAAATCCGTGCCCATAGCTTTCTGCAAACTGATCCAAAATCTCGAAGTAAATCTGGCGTCACGATCCGAAACTATGGATACTGGCATGCCATGCAACCTCACAATCTCATTCACGTACATATGAGCAAGACGTTCAAGGGAATAAGTCTCTCGTATCGGTAAGAAATGAGTAGACTTGGTTAATCTATCAACAATAACCCAAATCGCATCTATGCCTTGAGAAACCTTGGGAAGACCCGTAACGAAATCCATCGTAATGAGTTCCCACTTCCATTTCGGAATCTTCAGTGGTTGCAATGGACCCTTCGGCACTTGATGCTCCTCCTTTACACGTTGACAAGTTAAACATCTCGAGATGAACTCCGCGATCTCTCTCTTCATATTGCCCCACCAAAATGTATGTCGAAGATCACGATACATTTTAGTACTCCCAGGATGGATTGCAAATGGTGTGTTGTGTGCCTCCATCATGATTCTATACTTCAAGTCGGAATCGTTAGGAACACAAAGTCTGGAGTTGACTCGAAGTATTCCATCTTCATCGATTCTTGCTTCTGGAATGGCACCTTCTTGCACCTTCTTCTTCATCTTCATCAGCTCCGCTTCCGTAGCTTGAGCAGCTTTAACTTTATCAATCAAAGCTGGTTCTACGCGTATACTTGACATTATCGCACTCGTTCCCACATATGATCTTCTACTCAACGCGTCAGCTACCACGTTCGCTTTTCCAGGATGGTATTGGATAGTATGATCATAATCTTTCAA
This sequence comes from Panax stipuleanatus, assembly GCA_020205555.1. NCBI lineage: Eukaryota > Viridiplantae > Streptophyta > Magnoliopsida > Apiales > Araliaceae > Panax > Panax stipuleanatus. Next base: position 119,239,711 of record CM035123.1, read on the forward strand.
CAGCTCAAGCCAACGTCGTTGCCGCATGTTGAGTTCCTTCTGAGTGAAGAAATATTTAAGGCTCTTATGATCCGTATAAATCTCCACTTTCTCTCCGTACAAGTAATGTCTCCAGATCTTCAACGCGAAAACGACTGCTGCCAACTCTAGATCATGAGTAGGATAATTCCTCTCATATTCTTTGAGTTGTCGCGAGGCATAGGCTATGACTTTCCCATGTTGCATGAGAACACATCCTAACCCTTTGCCCGAAGCATCGCTGTAAATAACAAATCCATCCGAACCAGATGGTATTGTCAGAACAGGTGCCGAGATAAGTCTCCTCTTGAGCTCTTGGAAGCTCTTCTCGCATTCCTCGCTCCAAACGAATTTCGTATCTTTCCGAGTCAACTGAGTTAATGGAGTAGCGATTCGAGAAAATCCCTCTACGAATCTCCGATAATAACCAGCTAAGCCTAGAAAGCTTCGTACTTCGGTCACCGACTTAGGTTGCTCCCAGTTTTGTATTGCTTCAATCTTCGTCGGGTCCACAGATACTCCACGTTTCGATACCACGTGCCCAAGGAATGCTACTTCCTCAAGCCAGAACTCGCATTTCTTTAACTTGGCATATAGCTTGTTCTCACGAAGCTTTTGAAGTACTAACTTCAAATGGTGTTCATGATCTTCACGGCTTTTAGAATAGATGAGAATGTCATCAATAAAGACAACAACGAATTGATCTAAATACTCCTTAAATACACGGTTCATCATATCCATGAAAGCAGCAGGAGCATTAGTCAATCCAAAAGACATGACTAAGAACTCATAATGCCCGTACCGTGTTCTAAAAGCAGTCTTTGGAATATCCTCAGTTTTAATCTTCAACTGATGATATCCAGAACGAAGATCGATCTTTGAAAAGAATTGCGCTCCTTGCAACTGGTCGAACAGGTCATCAATACGAGGTAGCGGATACCTATTCTTAATGGTGACATGGTTCAACTCTCGATAGTCAATGCAAAGTCGCATACTCCCGTCTTTCTTCTTTACGAATAAAACAGGAGCACCCCAAGGAGACGTACTAGGACGAATAAAACCGATATCTAACAACTCTTGTAATTGGATCTTTAACTCCTGAAGTTCAATAGGAGCCATTCGATATGGGGTTTTAGAAATGGACTTTGTACCGGGCTCAAGGTCAATAAAGAATTCAACTTCACGTTCTGGGGGTAGACCGGGAAGTTCTTCGGGAAATACATCAGGAAACTCATTAACAACGGAAATATCATTCAAATCTGATGTATTCTGATTTAGATCAGTGACATGAGCTAAGAAAGCTTGACATCCGTTTTTCAATAAACGAATAGCTTTATGATTTGAAATGATATTGACTGATTTTAGTGGTTTGGTGATTTGGATTCGCACAACAGGTTGATTAGGAATATGAAAACTAACAACCTTACGAAAACAATCAATTCTGGCATGGTAAGTGGTTAACCAGTCAATTCCTAAAATCACGTCAAATGCAAGTATTTTCAAAGATATAAGATCAACAGGTAAGGTAAGGGTACCAATCTGAATCAAGCAAGATTTGTAAACTGTAGATGTAACAAAGGTTTCTCCTAACGGAGTTTCAACAGATAAGTCAAAGTCTAATTTATCGGAAGTCAAGTTCAAACGTTGAGCACAGGCAGGTGAAATAAAAGAATGGGTAGCACCGGTATCTAACAAGGTATAAACTTCGCAAGAGTTTATGATCAGCTTACCCGTAATCACCTCGTGTGGATTCCTCGCGTTTTGGGCTGTCACGACAAACGCTCTTCCAGGAATTACCGACTTTGACTTGTCTGCAACCGCCTTTGGAATCACCACTCCCGCTGAACTTGGTTTCGCAACAGGACAATCTCGAGCTATATGTCCTTCTTTTCCACAGTTATAGCATCCTTTGAATTGTCGTGGACAGTTTGGGCTGATATGTCCCTCTTTCCCGCATTTAAAGCATACGACCGGTGGTCGTTCTCCTCCCCTCGAAACAGTTGATGCTGGTGCTGATGTCGACGTCTTCGCGTTTTCATTGTTATACCTTCTCTTCTTGAAATCTCCTCCCGATTCGCTTCTTCTACTATCATGGCCACGATAACCACCGAAGTGGTTACCGCTTCTGTCATACTTTCCTCCTCGCTGGTTGTCATTGCTCCGATGACTGCTGCCACCGGTACGACCTTGGTTGTGGTCCCTCGGTTGAACATAATCATTATCTCGTTCTAATAACTGGGCCCTGTTTACTACATCCGAATATAAAGAAAATTTATGAGAAATGAGGTATTGACGTATTTCGGGTTTCAAACCTCTTAGAAACATCCGCGTCATACGTTCCTCATTCTCCACCAAATGAGGTGCAAACCTGGACAGCTCCGCGAACTTAGCCTCGTACTGGGATACCGTCATGTTATTTTGTTCGAGTCTAATAAATTCTACCTCCTTTATATGACGAATACTTTCAGGAAAGTACTTGTCATTAAATAATTTTTGGAACGCTTCCCAAGACATCTTGAGTGCGGTAGGCTGGGTACGTTTCACAGATTCCCACCAGTAATCTGCCTCTCCACGGAACATAAACGTGGCGAATGGAACCTTCTGTTCCTCCGTGCATCCCAAGACATCAAATATCTTGGTAATTTGTTTAATCCACGTCTCCGCCTTGATCGAATCTGGCTTTCCCAGAAACTCTGGGGGTCCCAATTCTTTGAACTGCTTAGCAGTGACAGCTCGTGTGTTGTTATTATCTCCACCTGTATGTTGCACACGAGTCTCCCTCGTCTGATTTTGCATAAACTGCAAAAAACTTCTAAACATCTCATCGTTTATCGTCTGACCAGCGTTATTTTCAGGATGAACATTGCCTTCTTGTTGCATGTTCTCCTGGTTAACGATTAAAGGTGTCTCCACGGTCTCATTCACTTCGTTGTTAACATTCTCAGCTGCCATTCTTAAATACTGCCATAAAACAAGGGTTAATTAAACAAATTAACATATCCCATATTAACCCTATGCTCCGACTGACCAATTAAATACCACATAAGCTTAGGTAGGACACACTAGCGAAGGATTTACTCGTCTCTCTCCTCCTAGTTCTATTCCCCGATCTCCGCCAGAGATCATATCCCTAAGCTCTGATACCAACTGTGACGCCCCCAGAATAGGTCCATTCAACCCAACCCATTCTGAGTCGCCAAATACATGGTACAGAATTCAAATACAAACTTTATATCATACGGTCGTGCAAAATACGACCACACAACTGTGAGTCTCAATACAAATATATAGAAAATATTAAGATTCAAACTAAGTCCTCATTACAATTATTATCACACTATTTATCATAAATAATGAGGACTACTACTGCTCTAACTCGGACCATCACTCTGTCCCCCGACTAGTTCCCGCAACATTCTCATTTCCTGAAGAGGACAACAAATGAAAAGGGTGAGCTCAACTAGCTCAGTAAAGAATATTATGACTAAGATAATGAAAAATAAATTATCGTTAGTCTTCAACAAATCAGATAAAATATAATGGACAACCAACTTCAGATCAATATTCGCAGCGGAAATAACAGTTCATTAGAAGAATTAAGCAGAGAATAAAGTCTACTATCTTCTATGATTTAAAAGTCCATCATCAATATTTTATCCCTGTAACATCAATCAATATACATCTCGAATCAAATATTCATCTTTGCACTACAGGCCAAAGATATTCATTTGTATCATCAGTGGTCATGTTCATCTCAACACCTGTCATCTTTGCACTACAGGCCAAAGATATTCATCAGGTAATCATTCATCTTTGCTCTACAGGCCAAAGATATTCATCAAGTAATCATTCATCTTTGCTCTACAGGCCAAAGATATTCAGTTACATCACCTTTTAGGACTGAGAATGATGAAAAACATTTAAAAAAAACGAATCCAGTGAGATAAAAGACAAAGACTAAGGATTCGTATTTTAGTATATTCAATTCAAAATACCTTGTAATAATCAATTATGGAGCAAAATTCAAGAATAGAGCTCAAAGCTTGGATACAATCAAAGATAGTAACCTTAACAAGCAATTTGGACAAATAGAAGAAAATTTAATTTTTCCGTGAATAGTGCCGTATACGTGAATAGTAATCCCGACGGAAAAAGTAAGAATTTCAACATAAAATCCATGACAATATTTTTGTATAATGATATTGAAAAGAATAACATCATTTACGAAAGAAATAACATCACTTACCATCCCTTACCTCAAAAAGATAGTACCTCTGACTGGAATATCGGATATAATACCGAAGGAAACTTGCGCTGAATACTAATACTCAAAGTATTGAAATACTCACAAAAATACGCTCGATATTATAGAGAGAGAAAACTTCTGATTCTGGTGTGATTTTCAATTCTAACCTAAGCACCCTATTTATAGGAAAAACTTAGGATGCCAAAGGAGACTAAAATAATAAAATATTATTATTTTTTCAAAATTTCCGCCGCCTGGCGGCTAAAAATTTCAGATTTTTCAACAACAAAAGTGGGGCCCACCATTTTATAATATATATATTTTTCGAAACTTCAATAATTCATAATAAATAGCCCCTTCGTCAGAAAAATACAAATTCTATGTCCTTCCATAGGAAATTTAATTCTCTACAACTTTGCAGAAGGAAGTTTTTCCAAATTCCAAACATAAATTATCCGAAATTCAAAAACAAATGATTTCTCACACCAAAATATTGATAAAAACTCACCAGCGCCAATTCCTTCTTTAATATCCACAAAATAAATATTTCCTTATCATATAAATTAATAATTAATTATTCACAAATAATATTATAGAACTACAATATTAACAACCAGGTCGTTCCCAGGAAAGAGGGTGCCTTCCGAAAAGGACTTCTCCTTACTGGCGCGCAATTAAATAACCCCTCCAAGACAGAACTTCCTTAGACATTGTCAATAATGCTATCTAATAATATTATTCAAATAATATGAATTATTGAGTTGATAACGTGAAATACTGTGCAACGACAATTATTGAATCAATACTACAAAATATCAACTGTAGCCATTATTGAATCAATCATATAAAAATAGCAACGTAGCAATTATTGAGTCAATAAAATATCAATGCAGCAATTATTGAGTCAATAATATAAAATATCAACATAGCAATTATTGAGTCAATAATATAAAATATTGAACAGTAATTACTGTAACAATAATTGAGTAATGGCTTCTCACGTAAGACTCAATAATTTGAAATACTGTGCAATACCGTGTGCTATTATGCAACACCGTGTATCACTGTATTTTAACCACCGGGTATTTCAACAGTACTAACGGTAACAACTACGCCGTTATCTTGTAAAAAAATTATTTCTGTCGCTTTCTATATCCGACAGTTATTCCGTTGTGGGGGCCCACAAATAGCTGCGCCGTCGTACGAATATTCCCCGACAATAAGAATATTTTATAACCACTTGCTCATTTTAAAAATGTTTGCATATTTCACCCATAACTTTTGTATTTATCAATCAACACCTTACTATTTCAAAATAATATAAAGAAAATTAAATCTTTATTCATAAAAGTTGGGGTCTTACAGAATTGGACCCCATACTTCAGGGCCCAGATCGGGATGGCCACCCACTTACCTTCGGGGCACTAGTACATCCTCTCATCAGCCTCGGGCACTCGAATCTTATACTCCATCGGGATTTTGAAGAGAGTACGGATGTCAGAAATCTGGGAGGGGACCAGGGTGGACTTAGTATTGACGTGAGAGAAGTCCGCCTCAGATTGATAGGCGGCCCGGATCCCAGCCTCGGTACCATCGACGATGTCACCAACGAGAGCTTCCGGCAAATCGACCGGCACCAAATCGGTGCTGGCGATAGTCACGGCGGCGGCCATATCAGTAGAAATGGGAGTGGCCTCGGTGGGGGGTAGACCTGAAAAACGGGCGGGCTGGCCGTTTTTGGGCCGGGCCAAAACAGGCCGATTTTTTATGGGCTGAAAAACTACGTGCCGGCCCGCGGGCTTTTGCCTTCTTTTTTTTTTTTTTTTTTTTTGCAAAATTTATTTTACACAATCTTTTTATGTCATAATTTTGCAAAATTCAAGTTCCCTTAGCTTCATGAGTTAAGGATGTTTGTTATTGCTACAATCAAAACAAATCGAACTCTTTTTTTGGAACCTAAAAAAGAGGCAAATGGACTCTTTTTTTAGGAGCGGAGGGAGTAGGATTTAACATTTGTATGATTAATGTTTGGACGACTATTATACCTTACCAATAATAACATAATTATTTAGTAGCACTGTTATCACTTATTCATATATTAGTTTCATTATAATATTAAATATATTCGATATTAATTCCATGTTTTTATAGCACTGTTATAATATAATATAATGAAACTAATATATTATAACTAATACTATAATGAAACTAATATATTACAACAGTGATATAACATATTATAACAGTGCTATAATTTATTAGTTTTATTATAATAATATATTAGTTTCATTATATTATATTATAACAGTGCTATAAAAACATGAAATTAATGTCGAATATATTTAATATTATAATGAAACTAATATATGAATAAGTGATAACAGTGCTACTGAACAATTATGTTATTATTGGTAAGGTATAATAGTCGTCCAAACGTTAATCATACAAATGTTAAATCTTACTCCCTCCGCTCCTAATCAATATGAAATTTCATAATCCATATGAAATCTTAATTAATAAAATGCATATTTTATCAGATCTGCTATGAATCTTAATTATAATAAATGTAAAATGTCATACGCCCATACACAGTAATATTTATATTTTTACGTTTTATTATTTTATAAATGTAAAATGTATGTTTAATAAATGTAAAATGTATTATAAAATGCAACGCACCAAATGTATGTTTACATGAATATTTGTTTCTTAATTAATGAAAACATATATTTTTTGCGTTTATAAAATGTATTATAAGTTAATTAAAAATATATGCTTACAAAATAATAGTGATATAAGAGGTTGAGGTTAATTTGATCGAAAAACTTTTAGTCTCAAACAAGCAGTTGTTGTAGCTCAGTTGGTTTAACTCTTATTTAATAAGTTGGAGGTCTTGTGTTCAACCCTCACAAACATCATTATTTTTATATAAAAAAAAATCACGAACGGGCCACCCGCTGGCCGGGCCGTCGCGGGCCGGGCCAAAATGGCCCAGCTTTACATGGGCTGAAATAATAAAGCCCATAGCCCGCTTTTTTTCGGGCGGGCCCTGGTTTATTTTGCCAGGTCTAGTGGGGGGGTCAAATCAGAGGTGGAAAAAATAACAGGATTGCTAAATTCTGCCATTAGAACGAGAAATGAGAAGAATTTGAGGTCTAAAAAGTTCGAATCGGAGTGGTGAAATTGCTTGCCGAAAATCGCCCTTGCCGGTAAAGTTTTCAAAAAAAAAAAAGCTTAGAGAAGAAGAGTTCGCAAAGAGTAACAGTTGGGGCAGAGAGAGGGTACTTATAATGATCGCTGCACGAATCTCAAGAGGCGGCTAATAATGACGTTGGGCCGTTCATTTCTTGTGTAACGTGTACTGCATTAATTAGGTCGGTTGGATTACCCAGGCATCTCTTCAAATCTCTCATTAAATATCCCATTAAAGGCTTGTTATAATGAGAGACTGGGGGGCAATGTTCAGATATAATCGACCGACCCCTACTATGGACTGAAGGCCTGGGCCGAGCAGGGATCGTCGAGCCCACTAGGCCGAAGCCAGGATTGGAGTAGAAGAGTTCGAGAACGGGTATCCGAGCCCTTTGGGCTGGAACCCAGACCCAGCTGGTTGTATCCGGATCGGGCATCGGGCATCCTAATCCACTGGACCGGAGCCCAGACTAACATAATGGTGTTCGGGGTCGGACTACCGAGCCCTTCGGGCCGGGGTTCATACCACTTTGTAAGGCCCATACCGAATGTTATTTCTCGGATGGAGCCCGGAGCAATAAGGAGTCTAAAGAATTAAGGGTTTCAACCCTAATCGTATCTAAATACCAACTCCTATAAGGCAAGTGGTTGGATAACCACCAACTTGTACTTTTAAAGGAGATTGCGTTGGACCCAAACAATGGTAACTGCCATATTTAGGAATCCTAATCCGACTGGGACATAGACTCTAGAGGTGGTGAGAATGGTTATAAATGCAAGGCTTGACCTAATGGTAACAGGTAATATTCACTTGAGCACTATACACTACTGCCTCCATTGTTAACCTTGTGACCAGCCTGTACTTATTCTCACGCCGGAGCTATCACCCGGCGGCCCCAGCCGTCAAGCTTCGTTTGTGACGTGTTATTGTGCAGGTTTGAGCGCGTGAATTTGGTGATTGGACGCGCCAGCAAAATTTAGCGTTAACAAGGAGAAAATAACCTAGTTAACTCTTAATTAATTAAGAGTTGACTCAGTGAATTTTCTAATTGACAGCTGAGTTCTATAATTGAAAGGATCGCCTTACGTCCCTTTATATATAGGTATTGATATGTAATAATGCAAGAAAGAGTGGTCGTCAGCTAGATATACACAATAGATCGATCTGGTTTGGTCTGGGCCTATTATGCCTTGGACTTTGAATAGGTCAACCTGGTTTGGTCTGGGCCTGTTATGCCTTGGACTTTGACCAAGACAGGACAGGTCGTTGACTTAGGATTGTCAGACAAGGCCTTGACTAGACTATGATCTGATTAAGCCTACAGGTCAGGTCAGGTCAGACCTAGGCTGACCAAGCTTAGGTCGGCCTGGTTATCCCATTTTTTTTCTTTTAATGTTAAAAATTAAAAAATTTTAAAAAAATTATAAAAATGATGCAAGCTTTTTGAGATTTATTTTATTTAAACATTCTACTGTACATCAATATATGTTGGATAATTAGAACAAAAATAAATATATTCTTCTAAAATTAAAGGAAAATATAATTTATATGTAATTAGAATATAAAGCAAATTGATTTCCTAAATGTATGTCTATTATGCACCGTTTCTCTTCATAGAAAATATGATTCGAATACAATCTACTGCAATACATGACTCTAGATGCAAAATAAAATTAACTTACTGAATATAATATTTTTATATTTTGAATATAAAATTAATTTCTATTTTTTTTAATACTAGGATCAGTTGGACATATAATTTGTAAAGTTTAAATACACACATATTTCTTCTTTTATGATCATTAAACACTTACATAATTATATCTCAAATATTATATTTAATTAATTTTTTAATTACTTTATAGTTTAAAGATTATTTTGGTTATCACTCTCAAAGAGAGGACTATATACGAATTATACACACACTTAAAATATGTATTACTTTTATTAAATTAAATAGAATTTCTTAACATGTGCCCTTAGAGCATTTATAACTATTTTTCTAATCAACTCTCTATCCCCAATTTTGAAGAATATATCAACATATTATTATCCAACAGTTTCCTTATCCTTATTTGAGTCTCTATTTTAATCCCTATATAGAATTTTATACCTTATCCTTATTTGAGTCTCTATTTTAATCCCTATATAAGATTTTACTCTCCAGTATAAGGGAGTTAAAAGACTGTTCTTTATATATATAAAATGATATTTTACACCCTCATTTAAGTAGACAACTCATCAATCATACACATCTTGATATTTTTTACTACTTCAATATTTTCAAATTATAAAATTAATATTGGCCTATTTTTAAAAAATTAATTTCAAATATATTCCAATTTAAAATTGATATAAATTTATTTAATTTATGTTAATATAATTATACATATTATAAAAGTATTATTAATTATAAAATTTAGTATTTTAAAAATTTAAATTAATCATATTAAATTTAAATTTAAAAATATCACAAATTAATTTTTAAAAATTTAATATTGATATTATGTACATTTGCAGTAGACCTGGCAAACGGGCAGGCTCAGTCAAAATAGGCCGAGCCAAAACAGGCGGGCCAAAAAGGCCCGACTTTTACTAGGCTAAAAATGCCCAGCCCAACGCCCGGCCCGCGGGCCGGGTCAAATTTTGCCAGGTCTAATTTGTAGCTACAATCCATTCAATACGCATTCCATAAATTACTTAAAATTTAAAATAAAATAAAAATATTTTACAGTAAAATATAATTGATAAATTATACTATCTCTTTTATAAATTATAAGATTATTATTAATTTGATATTTTGACGGTTGGAATTTTTAAATTTAAAATTTTAACTTTAAATTTAAAATTTTATTATTTAAAGAATTAATATAAGGAACCTGTTGGGTACATAGTGAAAAAATTGAATCCCTATTTTGTAGAATGACCTAATAGACTGCAGAATAGGGATAGAGATAAAGAAACTGTTGTGAATGCTCTTATGGCACATGCTAAGCACACAGTTTAAGAGAATATTCCCTTGAATTGTGTGCATATTATCTTGAACTTGGTGCAAATGCAGAAATCAAGAGAATATGTACACAATTCAAGAAAATATTTTTTTGAACGGTGTATTTAACATATGTCCTAAGGGCATATATTAAGAGGAACCAAATTAAATACAAAGCCAATCAAACCTCACATGAACACAGTCTATTATATAATGATCGTACAATGTGATTGGTAAATTGAAGACAGATATCTCGTATAAGACATGTATATTTCTTGTATTATTATTTTTGATGGTAAGTTATTGGTGGGCTAATTAGCACTTCTGTCCCTCTAAGTTATCACTCACTTTCAAAGTCGTCCTTAAAGTACCATTTTCGTCAGTTAGGTCCTTAAAGTGGCAATTTATTGGCGTTTCTGTTCGTTCAACCCATTTTAACCTAAACCCGACCCATTTTGACCAAATTTAATCCAACCCGACCCAATTTGATCCAACCCAAAATTTTAATATTTTAAAATATAATAGTATTTTTAAAATAAATTTAAAATAATAATTATATTTAACATTTTTAAAAAAATATTTAATTTTTTAAAATAAATTATTATTAAAATAATAATTATTTTAATATTTTAAAATAAAATAATTATTTTAAAAATAGTTATTTTTAATATTTAAAAATAAAATATTAGTTTTTCTATTAAAAAATTAATAATTATATTTAATATTCTAAAATAAATAATTTTTATTTTTAATATTTGAAAAGTAAAAAAAAAATTGTAAAAATTATTTTTAAAAATAATATTTACTTTTCAAATATTAAAAATAATATTTATTTTAAAATATTAAAAATAATAATTATTTTAGTTTTTTTATAAAAAAAATTTTGAATAATTATTATATTCATTTTAATTTTTTAATATTCTAAAATAAATATTTTTAACAATTATTATTTTTGAAGGAAAAACAATAATTATTAAAAATATTTATTCTTCAAAAACAATAATTATTAAAAATATTTATTTTATTATATTAAAAATAATAATTATATTATAATATTAAAAGTGAATATTAAAAAATTAAAATAAATATAAATATAAATATAATAATTATTCAAAAAAAAATTTAAAAAATTTAAAAAAAAATTTATTTTTAATATTCTAAAATAAATATTATTTTTAATATTCTAAAATAAATATTATTTTTAATATTCTAAAATAAATATTATTTTTAGTATTTTAAAAGTAAATTTTATTTTTAAAAATAATATTTACAAAAATATTTTTTACTTTTAAAATATTAAAAATAAAAAATATTTATTTTAGAAATATTAAATATAAATTTTATTTTATTTTTTTTAAAAAAACCAATATTTTATTTTTAAATTTTTAAAATAATATTTTTATTTTAAAATATTAAAATAATTATTATTTTAATAATAATAATTTATTTTAAATAATTAAATATTATTTTTAAAAATATTAAATGTAATTATTATTTTAAACTTATTTTAAAAATATTATTATATTTTAAATATTAAAATTTTGGGTTGGGTCAAACTGAGTCGGGTTGGGTTAAACTTGGTTAAAATGGGTCGGATTTAAGTTAAAATGGGTTGAAGGAACAGAAACGCCAATAAAATACTACTTTAAAGACCTAACTGACAAAAATAATATTTTAGGGACGATTTTAAAAATGAGTGACAATTTAAAAGGACAGAAGTGTCAATCAGCCGTTATTGGTGCCTAATGTTCACATTATGAAGGGAATAAAGTGACTCGTGGTCTAACATAATTAACTCATATTTTTAATTTTCATTTTCATTTTTCTATATTATTTAAAGTAATAAAATTTCTGGGCTCTGAAAAGGGCGGGAGGACTTGAAAGCAGAATCCAAACTTGGTTAGGTAATAGTAATATACAAGGTGGGAATCCGTCCGTGGACATACATATCATCATGATTGGGTGAGCAATCAAATTGCATGGTGGCACAATTCACCAAGTGCTATAAACTAAGTAAAAAAATACTCCATGGCATTGGTATTGTCTATTGAGTAGGTTTTTCAGGAGATTCTCTCTATGTCGATGTCGGTAATAATGTTATTACTATCTTCTGTCTCATAATAAATATTTTTTTAACTTAAATTACACATACCAATACATAAGTTAAAATGATAAAAATACCCTTAATATACATTCTTTGTTTTGTTTGAAACTTTTTTTTATTGTCATTTAGTCTCTCTTTCTCTTTCTTTCAATCTTTCAACTTTCCAATAAATACGCAATTAATACCATTGGTTGCACAAGGGCATATATGAAAAAATATTATAAGAATTGTATTGGAGTCCTAACACATCACTTATTTTAGAAAAAAATATCAAGGCTAAAAAAGCACTTATTATGAGACGGAGGTAGTATCATATAAAATTTTTTACGGAATTTTTAACATGTGTCCTAATGACACATTTTAAGCACACAGTTCAAGAAAATATATCTTTGAATTGTGTGCTTATTCCCTTGAACTTGATGCAAAAATAAAAATCAAGAGAATATGCACAAAATTCAAAAGAATATTATCTTGAACTGTATAATTAGCATGTGCTCTTAGGGCACATGTTAAGAAATCTATTTTTTACATAACATTCACATACATTCACATACATATTATGAGTCCCACATATTTGGCGGGGGCCCACAATATGTATATGAGTGTATGTGAGTGTTATGTGAAACTTTTTAATGTGATAGTAGCATTGCTGGTGCACCCCCCCCCCCCCCCCCCCCCCCCCCCCCTTTCCCGTTTTTATAAAGTGTTTATTATTATTATTATTATTATTATTGACAAATACAAACATCAAGTTGGGCATTGCAGTAGATTTGTCATAGTTTCAGGGACACATGCTTCACGCGTGCAATAAAGATTAAATAGAAATTTTATAATAAAAAAAATATTTAAGAAAAATGAAATTATAATCAAATCAAAGTTATAGTGTTGCATAGGGTGAGCATGATGTGGTTTGAAATTCATAAATTGCACACGAAATCACTTAGGTGCGGTTTAAAAAATTCAAAATCGCATATGAAACCGCTTGTGATTGATGAGGTGAGATTTTATTTGGTGCAATTTCGTTTCCAAAATCAATTGAAAACAACAAAATTGTATGAAATTTAATTAAATAATTTAGCATCACACAATATTAAATACCACTTTGATAACATTCACAACCTTATAATATTTTGTCTAAACAAAAGCTAAATAGAACCAAATTCAAGTCGTAAGTTCGATTTTATATAATGTAGGGTGTGACTAATTAATGTTGAACACAAAATGATAAAATAACATTATTTATAATATTTTGTCTCATGCTTATTATCATATCTCACGTATCTATTCATATTTATTTAATATCGATAAAATTTGTTATGATATATAACATTATTTATATAAAGAAAAATAAATAATACATAAGTTTAACCTTTTAAGTTTAGGATAATAATATTAGGAAAATAGAAAATATATATGTATATTAGCCGTTATGTATCTATATAAACATAGTGGTAGATAATAATAAATAAAGTTTGTTGGTGTACTTATTATTGTTATTATAATGATGATGACGGTAAGCTCAATCATATTCTCACTTAAAATTTATAAATCACTATGAATAACTTGATTTCTTTTTTTTTGTTGGCGTATGGTGTGGTTTCGGTTTTATGCATGTGATTTTGGTCAGTAATTAAAACTAACTCATAAATTTAATTTTTCAACTTACTTAAAATCGTTACATACGCCAAAACCATTGATACGATTTTAATTAGTGCAACTTGTGCGATTTTTTGTGTTGTTTGGAAGACAATTTAATTCATTACTTAGTTTAGTGTTGCATACTTGAGTGGCCGGTAAAGCTGGCTGATTCTTTCCACTTGGACCAATGAAATTGAGAGAGATTATTTGGCGGCAAAAATCATTGGGATGAAAAAGAATAAAAAATATTCAAGTTCTCTTCAATGTTGTTCCATGGTTTATAAAAAAAATAAAAGAAAAACTTAAATTTTATATTTAAATTATTAATTTACCCTTATATTTGTTTTATGGTTGTTAATATAAATATGAGGATTGTAAAAGAATTATTTATATTATTTAGGTTTTGGTATAGATCCGTCCATTTTTGAGCGAAAATTTTGACAAAAAAGGGTTGTCAAGTTTTCGTCTCTTTAGTATATTTAAAAAACTCAGCAAGACGAGTTGGACAGGAAAAAAATTAAGTTTAAGAAATTCTCAACCTAAATAATAAAATTTAAAATATTATAAACATATTTAATTACTCATAAATTTGGATCATATTTGAGGAACATTAGCAGTTTGGCATGATGCTATTGCTATAATGCTGGTATTTTCAAGAATTTGGCATCTTTTCATGCATGATGCAACTATGCAAGTGAATAAATATGACTAGGCCTAGGGAGCGGAGCATAGCATAGGCATAATCATAAATAGTCTAGTACGTACCTGGATCAAGGCAGTCATATGTAGGGCGTTTTCGCTGCGGTTTGAAGTTTAAATTGCACAAGAAATTGTTTAGGTGCATATTGATAAATTCAAAATCGCACATGAAAACGCTTGTAATTGGTGTGGTGCAATTTTGATTCGTGCAGTGCAGTTTCATTTGGTGCGATTTCGATTTCAAAACCAATTGAAACAACAAAATTTAATTTAAATTAACAATTTAGTATCACATAATATTAAATATCACTTTGATAATACACACAACCTTACTTATAATATTTTGTATAAACAAAAGTTAAATAGAATCAAACTGAACCCGTAAATTCGATTTTATATAATATAGAGTAGGACTAATTAATGTTGAACATAAAATGATAAAATAATTTAATTAGTTAATGAGTTTCATGCTTATTATCATATCTCACATAACTGTTCGTATTTATTTAATATCAATAAAATTTGTTATGATATATAACATTATTTATATAAAGAAAAATAAATAATACATAAGTTTAATCTTTTAAATTTAGGATAATGATATCAGGAATATATATATATATATATATGGGAGCTCATCCATGGACCGGTTGCTATAGCAACCTACTTTATTTCAGCCGCTACTCCTTGTAGCGGCTTGTATATCAATTTCAAAAGTCAAAGCAATTAAGTACAGTGGGCCCATTAGGAGAAAAAACCCCTAAGCCTCTACTCCTTGTAGCGGCTCTTTCAATTTCTTTGTCCCACTTTTCTTGTCTCTTCCATTATATTAATATTCTAAAATTATATTATTATAATAATATTATTAATTATTTGATTTATTAATAATAATAAATAAAATTATAAATAATAATTAATTATTTGATTTAATAAATATAATAATATTAATAATAACTAATAGTAATATTAATTATTTGATTTATTATAATAATAATAGTAATAATATTAATTATTTTATTTAATTATTATTACCTTAAATTAAATTAAATTATTACTATTATTACTATGTGTAGCGGTTGGAGATTAAAATAATAATAATAGTATTAATAATAATAATAATTTAATTATAAATAAAATTTGACTCTTGACATTGTAATTTGACTATTTTTGTGGAAGGAACGTTAGAAGTATAGAAATTGAAAACAAGTTTAGAAGGTATATCATTAGAATTTCTAATGACTTCAAGTTATATCATTAGAATTAAACATTAGAATAAAATTTCTTTAGAATTTCTATACTTCTAAATTTCTAATGATTTCAAGTTATATATATCATTAGAATTAAACATTATAATTAGAAATATAAAAATTGAAAACTAAAAATGATATATATAATGATTTCAAGTTATATATATAATTGTAACTTGTTTTCAATTTTTATATTTCTAATTCTAATGTTTAATTCTATGTTTAATTATTTATTTTTCTTCAGAATCACTATAGGGATATTTTAAATTTTAAAGTTGACGGGATTCGTTTTCTTTTGAAAAATATAACTAATCAATTAGTAGTATTTTACATAATATACAATTATTATGTTCTCTAAAATTTAAAAGAATTTGTATTAATATCAAATATTAAATATCTGATATTAACTTCTAAAATATATTATTAATTAATTTATTCTTTCGCCACAAAATGGATGATAGACCTTTTCAGATTTGTTTTGAAGATTAGAAGATATTTTCTATGCTCAGCTAGAACACGTTTACTATACTTTCAATAACTTTATGTATGCTCTTTTTAATGTTAAAAATTAGAAACCAAAATCATTCTCATATTTCAAAATATAGAATTAATTAATAATATATTTTAGAAGTTAATATCAGATATTTAATATTTGATATTATTATTAATACAAATTCTTTTAAATTTTAGAGAACATAATAATAATTGTATATTATGTAAAATACTACTAATTGATTAGTTATAATTTTCAAAAGAAAACGAATCCCATCAACTTTAAAATTTAAAATATCCCATAGTGATTCTGAAGAAAAATAAATAATTAAACATTAGAATTAGAAATATAAAAATTGAAAACAAGTTACAATGATATATATTACTTGAAGTCATTATATATATCATTTTTGTTTTCAATTTTTATATTTCTAATTCTAATGTTGAATTCTAATAATATATATAACTTGAAGTCATTAGAAGTTTAGAAGTATAGAAATTCTAAGGAACGTTTAATTGTAATGTACGTTTAATTCTAATGATATAACTTAAAGTCATTAGAAATTCTAATGATATACCTTCTAAACTTGTTTTCAATTTTTATACTTCTAACGTTCCTTCTACAAAAAGAGTCAAATTACAATGTCAAGAGTCAAATTTTATATATAATTAAATTATTATTATTATTAATACTATTATTATTATTTTAATCCCCAACCGCTATACATAATAATAATAGTAATAATTTAATTTAATTTAAGGTAATAATAATTAAATAAAATAATTAATATTATTACTATTATTATTAATAATAAATCAAACAATTAATATTATTATTAGTTATTATTAATATTATTATATTTATTAAATCAAACAATTAATTATTATTTATAATTATTAATAAATCAAACAATTAATATTATTATTATAATAATATAATTTTAGAAGATTAATATAATGGAAGAGACAAAAAAAGTGAGACAAAAGAATTGAAAGAGCCGCTACAAGGAGTAGCGGCTTGGGGGTTTTTTCTCCTAATGAACCCACTGTACTTAATTGCTTTGACTTTTGAAATTGATATACAAGCCGTTACAATGAGTAGCGGCTGAGATAAAGTAGGTTGTTACAGCAACCGGTTGTCATGGATTAGCTCCCTATATATATATATATGAGCTGGTATGTATCTATATAAACATTGTGGTGGATAACACTAATAAAATTTGTTGGTGGACTTTTTCTTGTAAATTATTATTGTTATTATAATGATGATGATGGTAAGATCAATTATATTCTCATTAAAATTTATAAATCACTATAGACAACTTGACTGCTTTTATCTTGTTGGCGTATGGTACGGTTTCGCATAAAGGTTTTGGCCAATAACCAAAACCAAACTATAAATTCGTTTTTTTAACTCACCTAAAACCGCCACATACACCGAAATCGTTAATGCAATTTTAATTGGTGCAATTTCATAAGTAATTTAATTCATTTCTTAGTCCTAGCTAAGGGTGTAAACGAACCGAGTCAAGTCGAGTATTGAGTTGCTCAGATTTGATTCACAAAATTTATCGAGTATAAATTAAGATTTGATTAAGTCTCATTTAGCTACCGAGTCGAGCACGATTTCGAATCGAGCCCGAGCAGTTTGAACTTTTCGAACGAATATGATCCGAGTATCAATAGAAAATTACAATTTAAGGAGGTTCGAGTAATTTATCGAATTTTAAAATTTGCTCATATTTGACTCATTTATATTTCAAATCGAACTTTTAGTCGAACGAGTACGAATCGAGCCTGAACTATTTACTCATTTTACAGCCTTAGTCCTAGCCGTATGTATACTCATTCAATTGTTGCACCACCACCATATCAAAATTATAGCTCGAGAAATTTTACACCAAAGTTTGAATAATCAAATTCTGTGTCATGATGCCTATACATACATTATACATACAAGATCATGTACTAAACAAGTGCTGCGGGTCTAGCTCTTAATGAGGAACTAATGCTTGCTTCATAAATGGTCATTGATGAAAGCCAGTTCAATTTTTTGTTTGTTTAAAATAAGGAAAAGAGATGAAATGGTCAAATTATGAGATCATTGTTTTATTTTCAAAGTCAATTTAAAATATTTTGAAATTTAAATTCATGTAATTCATTAAAAAATTACAAAATAATAAATTGTGAGAGTTGATGTTTTTTAAAAATAAAAATGATAATCTTACAAAATCCCTCTCACAATAATTGTAAATATGCCTCATACTCAAAACTCCTAAACCTTAGAATTAATCATATTTTTTAGATAGCTTGTAATATTTGTCATTTTATTGTCTAAAAGTAAATAATCTATGTAGATTTGAATTTGAAATATATCTTGATTTTTAAAAATTAATAATGATCTTATATTTTGAAACAAAAATAATATATATTATTATCTTTAATTATTGTACATATTACTAATATATGTGAATCGATAGGGTGCTTCCGTTCCTTAATATATGTCGTTTTAGAGTTGTACATAAGTATTAATTAAATGATTGTATAACATTATATAAAATATCAATTGTCTATATTGTCATTGTATTGAAAAAAAGAGTGTTATTTATTAAGTAGAAAATAATGAGAAAATCAAAGTTATATTTAATACTTGGGGTAATATTAGAAACTAAGTCATTAATGTTTAATTAAAATTTTCAAATGATAAATATTAAGAGATAAAATACTACTCTAGAACAACATTTAAAAAGGAACGGGGGAGTGTCACTTATGAATCTTTTTTTAAAAAATTGTTGAAAAGAAAATTTGTAGGATAAATTTAATTTAATTTCTTCAAACTCATGTTATATTTTATAATGTTCATTAAACATAAAATAAGAATAGTCTACATCAGTACGTTATGCTTAGGCAAAAAGAAATTGGAACATGTCAAATAAAAAGAAAAGAAAAATGTATGAAGAATAAAAATTAATATATCTTACGAGTGTTTGTGTTGATTTTTTAATTGTAAGTTTTGTAAATAAGTATAAAAATGCATCCAAATATATTAACATTTTTTATAGACAAACTTTTTGTCATGCCTAGTAGAACTCGATAAGTATTAGTAATATTTTTTTGTGGAAAAATATGTAATAAGCGATATTCTATTATAATTTTAAGTATATATTGTACTTGATAAGTATTAATAATAATTTTGTAAAAAGATATTCTTTTCGTCCCATAATATATGATGTAAGACCCCAATTTTTATGAATAAAGATTTTATTTTTTTATATATTATTTTAAAATAGTAAGGTGTTGATTTGATAAATGTGATAAGTTATGGGTGAGATGTGCAAATTTTATAAAGTAAGCAAGTGATCATAAAATACTCGTTGTGTCAGGAAATATTCGTTTGGTCAAGGAATATTCTTTTTGTCGGAGAATATTCGTACGACAGTGCAGTCATTGGTGGACCCCACAACGAAATGAATGTAGAATATAGAAAGCGACAGAAGTAATTTTTTTATAAAAATAACGGTAAAACTGTTACCGTTAAATTGTTGAAATATCCGGTGATAAAAATATAGTAATACGTGTTGTTGCACAGTAGCACACAATATTGCACAGTATTTTGAATTATTAGCTCTTACGTAAGAAGTCACTCATTCAATAATTGTTATAGTAATTACTGTTCAATACTTTATATGATTGATTCAATAATTACTACATTAATAATTGCATAATATTTTATAATTGTTACGTTGATATTTTATATTATTGATTCAATAATTGTCACAATAATCGCTGAACAGTATTTCACATTATTAAATCAATAATTCATATTATTTGAATAATATTATTAGATAGCATTATTGACAATGTCTAGAAAATTCTATCGAGAAAATAGGTTAGGTTATATAATTACGCGCTAATAAGGAGAAATCCTTATCGAAAAGCCCCCTCTTTTCTGGGAACGAACTGGTTGTCAATATTGTAATTCTATAATATTAATTATGAATAATAATTGATGAATAAAAAAATTTGTTGATAAATATGATAAGTAAATATTTGTCCAATTTTGATATAAATGGAGAATTTTTGGTATAAGACATTTATTGAAAGTTGGTATTTTATTTTTTTCGATAAAGTAATTCATTCAAATATATTATTATAATATTATATTATAATAGTATAATGTGATAATATAATAGTATAATTTGAATGGTAATATTATTATAGTAAATTCATGGTATAAAAGTAAAAAGAGGTGGAACAAATCAAATTGAATTTAAATTCTTTTGAGGTAGGCGATGATATTATCGGAACGATGAGGTAAGCAATGATGTCATCAGAACGATGAGATAAGCGATGATGTCATAGGAACGATGAGGTAAGCGATGATGTCATAAATTATGGCAAAAGACTATTTTACCTTTACTCTGCCAAGCCTATAAATAAAAACTCATTTTTTCATTATTTCTCATCAATTCACTAAAGTAATAAAGAGAGAAAGTATAAAGATAATAAAAAAGAAAGAAGAAGAGTATTCTGCTATTACTCTAGTGCAGTATCCAAATTTCTATTAAGGTCAGGGGTATTATTTCTTTCGTATTCGTAAAGGATATTATTTTTCTCGTAAATGATGCTATTTCCTTTCAATATTCATAAAGAATATTATTTTCTTTCATATTTCATATTATGAAAGTGATAATATTTCATTTCATATTCCTAAATTTAAACTTATTACCGTAAGTATTGCTTCTATAATTCCTAAAATGATCAGAAATTTCTTGAGTTTTGCGATTAATCTAGTATCATTTCACTAGAATATTGGTCTGAACTTTCTTATAAAAATTTTATCTTTTCATTTCGGGGTACTATTTATTCGAGTACTATTCACTAAGTACTATTCACGAAAAAAAATTAAATTATTTTTTTTGTCCAAAGTATCTTTGATTGGATCCATGTTTTGATCTACATTTTGAACTCTAGGTAAATTCTCTAATATTTATCCTTTATTTAACTGAATTCGTTCTTTATATTATTTTTCATCATCTTCAGTCTTAAATTGTGGTGAAAGTTATCTTTAGTCCGTAGTGCAAAGATGAACTGTTGATTGATGAATATCATTGGCCCGTAGTGTAAAGAGGAACTGTTGATTGGTGAATATCTTTGGCCCGTAGTGCAAAGATGAACTGTTGATTTATGAATATCTTTGGCCTGTAGTGCAAAGATGGACAAGTGTTTGACGTGATCATAACCACTGGTGATACAAACGAATATCCTTGGCCCGTAGTGCATGGATAATTCGTTGATTGAAAATATTATTGATTGGTGTTACAGGGATAAAATATTGATGATGGACTTTTATATCATAGAAGATAGTAGACATCATTATCTACTTTACTCTTTTAATGAATTGTTATTTTCGCTGCAGTTGTTGATCTAAAACTTGTTGTCCATAATATTTTATCTGATTTATTGAAGGCTAACGATAATTTATTCTTCATTATCTTAGTCATAATAATCTTTACTGGGCTAGTTGAGCTCACCCTTTTCTTCAATTGTTCTCTTTAGAAAATGAGAATATAGCTGAGACTAGTCGGAGAATGGAGTGATTGTCCAAGATAGAGCTGTAGAAATTCTCAATATTTTATAAAATAGTGTGTTAATTGTAAGACCCCAACTTTTATGAATAAAGATTTAATTTTCTTTATATATTATTTCGAAATAGTAAGGTGTTGATTTGATAAATATGAAAGTTATGGGTGAAATGTGCAAATATTTTTAAAATGAGCAAGTGGTTATAAAATATTTTTGTTGTCGGGAAATATTCGTTTGGTCGTGGAATATTCTTGTTGTCGGGGAATATTCGTACGACGGCGCAGCTATTTGTGGGCCCCCACAACGAAATAACTGTAGGATATAGAAAGCGACAGAAATAATTTTTTTACAAAATAACGGCGTGGTTGTTACCGTTAGTACTGTTGAAATACCCGGTGGTTAAAATACAGTGATACGCGGTGTTGCATAGTAGCACACGGTATTGCACAGTATTTCGAATTATTGAGTCTTACGTGAGAAGGAACTTATTCAATTATTGTTATAGTAATTACTGTTCAATATTTTATATTATTGACTCAATAATTGCTACGTTGATATTTTATATTATTTACTCAATAATTGTTACATTGATATTTTATTGACTCAATAATTATTACGTTGCTATTTTTTATGATTATTCAATAAAGGCTACAGTTGATATTTTGGTATTATTGATTCAATAATTGTCACTGCACAGTATTTCACGTTATCAACTCAATAATTCATATTATTTGAATAATATTATTAGATAGCATTATTGACAATGTCTAAGAAAGTTCTGTCTAGGAGAGGCTATTTAATTGCGCGCCAGTAAGGAGAAGTCCTTATCGGAAGGCCCCCTCTTTTCTGGGAACGACCTGGTTGTCAATATTGTAGTTCTGTAATATTATCTGTGAATAATTAATTATTGATTTATATGATAAGAAAATATTTATTTTGTGGATATTAAAGAAAGAATTGGCGCTGATAAATTTTTATCAATATTTTGGTGTGAGAAATCATCTGTTTATGGATTTCGGATAATTTATATTTGAAATTTGGAAAAACTTCCTTCTGCAAAGTTGTAGAGAATTAAATTTCCTATACAAGGACACATCATTTCTATTTTTCTGACAAAGGGGCTATTTATTATGAATTATTGAAGTTTTAAAAAATAAATATTTTTTTAATGGGTGGGCCCCACTTTTGGTTGAAAAATATGCTGATGACTTTTTGGAGAGCAGCCGGCGGCTGGAGAAAAAAAATAATATTTTATTCATTTAGTCTCCTTTGGCATCCCAAGCTTTTCCTATAAATAGGGTGCTTAGGTTAGAATTGAAAATCACACCAGAATCAGAAGTTTTCTCTCTATAATATCGAGCGTATTTTTATGAGTATTTCTATACTTTGAGTATTAGTATTCAGTGCAAGTTTCCTTCGATATTATATCCGATATTCCAGTCAGAGGTACTATCTTTTTGAGGTAAGGGATGTTATTTTCTTTCGTAAATGATATTATTCTTTTCAATATCATTATACAGAAATATTGTCATGAATTTTATGTTGAAATTCTTACTTTTTCCGTCGGGATTACTATTCACGTATACGGCACTATTCACGGAAAAATTTATTTTTCTTCTACTTGTCCAAATTGTCTGTTAAGGTTACTATCTTTGATTGTATCCAAGTTTTGAGCTCTATTCTTGAATTTTGCTCCATAATTGATTATTACGAGGTATTTTGAATTGGATATACTAAAATACGAATCGTTAGTCTTTGTCTTTTATCTCACTGGATTCGTTTTTTAAAAATGTTTTTCATCATTCTCAGTCCTAAAAGGTGATGTAACTGAATATCTTTGGCCTGTAGAGCAAAGATGAATGATTACTTGATAAATATCTTTGGCCTGTAGAGCAAAGATGAATGATTACCTGATGAATATCTTTGGCCTGTAGTGCAAAGATGACAGGTGTTGAGATGAATATGACCACTGATGATACAAATGAATATCTTTGGCCTGTAGTGCAAAGATGAATATTTGATTCGAGATGTATATTGATTGATGTTACAGGGATAAAATATTGATGATGGACTTTTAAATCATAGAAGATAGTAGACTTGATTCTCTGCTTAACTCTTCTAATGAATTGTTATTTTCGCTGCGAATATTGATCTAAGATTGGTTGTCCATTATATTTTATCTGATTTATTGAAGGCTAACGATAATTTATTTTCCATTATCTTAGTCATAATATTCTTTACTAAGCTAGTTGAGCTCACCCTTTTCATCTGTTGTCCTCTTCAGGAAATGAGAATGTTGCGGGAACTAGTCGGGGGACAGAGTGATGGTCCGAATTAGAGCAGTAGTAGTCCTCACTATTTCTGATAAATAGTGTGATAATAATTGTAATGAGGACTTAGTTTGAATCTTAATATTTTCTACATATTTGTATTGACACTCACAGTTGTGTGGTCGTATTTTGCACGACCGTATGATATAAAGTTTGTATTTAAATTCTGTACCATGTATTTGGCGGCTCAGAATGGGTTGAGTTGAATGGACCTATTCTGGGGGGCGTCACATTAATAATTATAATTAATGAGATCTGAATTTGAGCGTTTATATTTTCTACATAATATTTGTATTAACGCTCACAGTTGTGTGATCGTATTTTATACGACCGTATAATAGTTGAAATTAGAAGATGTGTATTTGGAGTCTGTACCATGTATTTGGCGACTCAGAATGAGTTGTGTATTGAACCTATTGTAGGGGCGTCACATATAACGTTTTAGAGTTGTGCACAAAAATTAAAAAAATAATTATATAACATTAAATATAGTATCAATTGTTTATAATACTCTCTACCATACTTATCTCATAATCTTTCTCATTCCTATTATTTTTCCATAAGAGATTATTTTTATGACGCCCCCAAAATAGATTCAATACTCAACCCATTATGAGTCGTCAAATACATGGTATAAAATTCAAATACAATCTTTTATATCATACGATCGTGCAAAATACGACCACACAACTGTGAGTGTTAATACAAATATGTAGAAAATATAAACACTCAAACTAAGTCCTCATTATAATTATTATCACACTATTTTATAAAAATAGTGAGGACTACTACTGTTCTAACTCGAACCATCACTCTGTCTCCCGACTAGTCCATGCAGCATTCTCATTTCTTGAAGAGGACAATAGAAAAAAAGGGTGAGCTCAACTAGCCCAATAAAGAATATTATGACTAAGATAATGAAGAATAAATTATCGTTAGTCATCAACAAATCAGATAAAATATTATGGACAACAAGTTTTAGATCAATAACTGCAGCAGAAATAACAATTCATTAGAAGAGTTACGTAGAGGATGATGTCTACTATCTTTTATGATTTAAAGATTTATTATCAATATTTTATCTCTGTAACATCAATCAATATATATCTCAAATCAAATATTCGTCTTTGCACTACGGCCAAAGTATATTCATTTGTAAGCACCAGTGGTCATGTTCATCTCAACACATGTCCATCTTTGCACTATGGGCCAAAGATATTCATCAGGTAATCATTCATCTTTGCACTACAGGCCAAAGATATTCATCAAGTAATCATTCATCTTTGCTCTACAGGCCAAAGATATTCAGTTATATCACCATTTAGGACTGAGGATGATGAAAAATAATATAAATAACGAATCCAATGAGATAAGAGACAAAGATTAGGGATTCGTAATTTAGTTTATCCAAGTTTAAGAATACTCCATAATAATCAATTGTGGAGCAAAATTCAAGAATGAAGATTAAAACATGGATCCAATCAAATATAGGAACCATAACAGACAACTTGAACAAAAAATTTTAATTTTTCTATGAATAGTACCGTATTCGTGAATAGTATCGTATACGTGAATAGTGCCGTATACGTAATAGTAACTCCAACATGAAAAGGTAAAAATTTCATAATAAAATTCATACCAACATTTCAATGAAATGATACTAGATGAAACGCAAAATTCGAAGAATTTCTGATCATTTCAGAAATTATAGAAGCAATTCTTACCGTAGTAAGTTAAATTTGGTAATATAAAATGAAATATTATTACTTTCATAATATGGAATATAAAAGAAAATAATATTCTTTATGAATTTTGAAAGAAAATAACATCATTTACGAGAAAAATAATATCACTTACCTTAGTAGAAACTAGATTTAACTGAAATATCGGATATTATTCTGAAAAAAATTTGCACAAAAAGCTACACTCAAAGTATCTTTATACTCAAGAGAAATACTCACAATACTATAGAATAAGAATTTCTGATATTGTAATGGTGTGTTTAGGAAGGAGGGGTAACCTCCCTTTTATAGTGAAATTTCGGAGGAAAAAACCAACAGGCTGCCTAACTATGCATTTTTTCTTCCCTGCCTAACTTCCTAACTTATTTCTATGCCTATCATTTCCAATAGGTGAGAACCACAACATTTGGAAAACAACCTTGCAGGCAATCAATCAACCACCTCTTTGAAAAAAAATGTGCAGGAGAAGGAAACGTGCACGAAATGAATTCAAAATAAAAATAATACCCTTTTTTCCACTTTTATTCACATACTGAAAATTATATATTATTATAATAAAAATATTACCATTTAAATTATAAAAATTTATATTATTATATTATCACATTATTATAATGTAATATTATAATAATATACTTAAATGAATATTTTATCGGAGAAGATAATTGCCAAACTTTCAACAAATATTTCATGCTAAATTCTTTCATTTATATCAAAATTGAATAAATATTTACTTTTCATATTTATCAACAATCAATTATTATTCACAAATAATATTACAAAATCACAATATTAACAACCAGATCATTCACAGGAAAGAGAGGGCTTTTCAATAAGAATTTCTCCTCATTGACGCGCAATTATATAACCTAACCCCTTTTCTCGACAAAACTTTTTAGACATTGTCAATAATGTTATCTAATAATATCATTTAAATAATATGTGTGACAATTATTAATTTAATACTGTAAACTACTATGCAGTGGTTACTGTAGCCATTATTGAATCAATAATATAAGATATCAACGTAGCAATTATTGAATCAATAATATAAATTATCAACGTAGCAATTTATGAATCAATAATATAAAATATTGAACAGTAATTACTGTAACAATTATTGAGTAAGTGACTTCTTACGTAAGAACCAATAATTAGAAATACTGTGCAATACCGTGTACTACTGTGCAACAACGCGTATTACTGTATTTTTATCACCGAGTATTTCAACAGTTTTAACGGTAAAAGTTTTGCCGTTATTTTTAGAAAACTTATCCTTGTCGTTTTCTTCATCCGACAGTTTTTCGTTATGGAGTCCACCAATGATTGCGCCGTCGTACGAATATTCCCCGACAAAAAGAATATTCTCCGACCAAACGAATATTTTATGACCACTTGCTTACTTTGTAAAACTTGCACATATCACCCCATAACTTATCACATTCATCAAATCAACACCTTACTATTTAAAATAATATATAGAAAAAATTAAATCTTTATTCATAAAAGTTGAGGTCTTACAATTTTAAAAAGATTATAGTTAATTCTGTTAAATTATAGAAAATATTAAATGAAATCATATAATTCTATACATAATTGCAGATATGTATAACAATTAATTTGGGTAGGGTTAGTTGCACTCCTCATTTTCTCATTCACACCACATAGTTAAAAAATCTCATTAAAAATTATATGATTCTGAGTACACTCTTTTTTTTTTATATTTTTTCACAAAAAGCCAAATACACCCCAAACACAGACATAGTAGAACTACAAAAACAGAGCAAAAATCCTTTACATGAACTGAAAATTAAATTTTTACATGAACTGGGCATTAAAGCCTAAGCATTCAACAACAAAAATAAGCTAAATAACTAAGAACTAAACATTTGCATCAATCGATGAACTCAATAGTTCCTGTTTCGCAATTGGTGAAAGAGGTAAACATCTTGAACTTCTCTATCCTTGAAGAAAACAACTCTCTCGGCACAGGAGTGTGCCTCTCGGCAGTCAATTCCTACATAATGAGAATATGCAGTGGACATTTTAACTAAACCCTAGGCAAATCAGTCATTTCAAACCAGAGAAGACGAAGATAAAGGATGAAACTTACCAGGTCTTTTGGGTACTCCATCTCTTCTGTATACTCCATCTCTTTGTCAGTGAAATCTCCATAGTCTGGATCGACCTGATAATGCTCGTCGTCTATTGATACAATGTGGTGGTAGTGGGGGAGAAAGAGGAAACAGAGAGCAAGAGAGAAGAATAGTAGAGAAGGAGAAAGTTGAACAAATGTTCGCGTTATGGGTTGTTTATTAATTTAAGTTTTTTTTATAAACTATGGAGTGTGAATGAAAAAGTAAAGAATGTAACTAACCCCTACCATTAATTTAAGACAAACATGTGACAATACGTACTCTAAAGAATATATTCGTGTGATGAGAGTTATAACCCCAATCCTAACTTTATTCGGAGAGTGGTTAACATAAAATTTATTTTTTAATAAGTTGGTCAATTGACCAATAGAGTGCTGACATGCAGACGATAAAATATTTTTTTTCTCTATATGTCAGTACTCTATTAACCAACTGATCAACTTACCAACAAAATAAAAATTCATACTAACCGAATAACTTTACCCAACCCCACATATACAAATCACTCTCCCTTTCCCCCTCTCTCCTCTATTTTCTGTCTCCCACAATTTGGAACCCTTTTAAACCTCAACCCAAAAACAGAGTCTTTGTTTTTGTTCTCACTGGAAACGGATAGAAATGGGGAAGTACATGAGAAAAACTAAAATTACAAGCGATGTTGCAGTGATGGAGCTCTCACAATCCTCTTTTACCGTCCGTACAAGAGCCAAAACCCTTGCTTTACAGAAAATCCAATCTTCAAGCCACCCACCAAACACACCTGATGATTCCTCATTATCTTACCTTCAGCTTCGCAATCGAAGGCTTGAAAAATCAAGCCTTGCTGGAAAGCAACAAAAATCAACCGCTAAAGAGAGTTGTAGGCAAAACCCAGAACCCAATTTCTGTCCAACAAACCCTAACCCTAGGATGAGGCCTATGGCCACTGGTTCTGTTGGGTCGGACTTAATTGGCTATTCAAGGAAAGAACAGGGTTTTTTTGTTGAGAACATTTTAGGGGGAAGCAGAGAAAAAGAAGAAGCAGAGGATTTTACTGATTTTGGTGGTGAGGCTTCTTTTGGCGAGAACAATTTGGGGTTTGAAGGTAGAGAGAGGTATATCTTCTTCTCTATGTGTCATGTTTTTTTTGATGTGTGTTTTCATGTCTTGGATGGTCTGTTTAGTTCTCACAGAAAAATTGGGAATGGGAAGGAAATGATGAGTGCCGAGGAAAGGGGTTGGTTTCTCTCTGCTTGCTGGTAATTTTTAAAATTTTATTGGGGTTATGATTTTTGGGGTTTTCCAATTTGATAGCTAGAAAGCTCTTTGGGAGAACTTTCATATCCTAATTGAAAAGGGTTCCTTTCATTTTGTGTTGATCTGGTCGGTACTGCATTTTTCAAAAGAGGAAAAGGAATGAGCTTGCACTTGTAAAATTTTATAACCTCTGTTGGTTAATGGTACTGGGTGCTGCATGCCACTTTTCACTTGTTAATTTGCTGTTAAAAGTAGTTTTTGGTTTTTTCTCTTTGGGTTTTGTTCTTGTTTAATATCTCTCTGCATGTTCTCTTTCTTTATTTGTAATTCAGTTTCTGTGTATTGGTTTCTATATTTTTTTGATCTGTCTATTATTTGATATTTCTGCATGTTTCTTTCATTTTTTAATGTTATTTGTGATCTATGTGTTTTCTGAATATTATTTCTCCATTAAATAGTCTCATTTACCTCTTCTTCTTTTTTCCCCCTGAAAAATGAGTCCCATTTCTTTTGATTGTATTAAATGACACAATGTGCTTAAGTTTATCATCACAATTATGTTATGATGCCATCACTACTAAACTAAACTCGTTAGTAGTTTAATAAATTTAGGGGTAAACACCGGTGTTCTTAAAATCGTTAGGCGGACCTAGGCGGTGGCGGAGGGGCCGCCTGGCGCCTAGGCGTTTCTCTAGGTGAACTAAGCGTTTTTATAGGTAGTCTTATTTATTTATTTTTCTATTGTACATACTTGTTATACTATTTAAAGCATATAATAGATTTAATTTTTTAAAATTTTACAAGAATCATTGCCAATAAAAAATCTTTTAATACTTAATAAATTCATTTAGAGTATTGTAGAGCTTCATAGTAGAGGTTTAATTGTGCCTAGGCCAGGGCATAAGTACCCAACCAAATCGAGGCGGTAGAGGACTGCCTAGTGCCTAGGTGGAGATTAATCGGACCTAGACAGGGATTTTTAGAACACCAGTAAACGCAAAACAAAAAAAAATCCCTAAAGTTTGTAAATTTTACAAATGAGAGTTAAAAAAAAATCAAAGTGATTAGATTTTCTTGTAGGCACCACTTTCTTTTAAAGGTCTGTAATGTTTTGTGTAGTCTATCGTATTTTGTGTTATTATATAATGTCAGAAGCACGGACACCGTGTAACTTTGCTTTCATAAGAGTTTAATGATGTTTGTGACTGATGAGAGGTCCTTTTAATAATATAAATAACATTGGTACTGCATCATTGGTTGCCCCCACATGGTTATTTATGGTTGAAGTCGCTCGCTTGCTTGCTATGGTGAGCAAACTTTATTCTATGATGTTGCAGTTGAACTTCTCAGATACTCCGTATTAGATAAAATTTAAAGGATGATGTTATAAATTTTTTTTTTGGCAATAATAGCTTTCAGTAGTGAGATTCCTTTGCTCGGTTACCCAATTTGATTTTCTTATTGATTTTATTGCATGAATTAAGAAAATTGCCAGAAAAGTTTTTACTTTTTGGCAGTAACAAATACACTGAAAAAAGAAGAAAAGGATTGCTATCTCATGGTTTGAATTTATTGTAATCATCGAAACTAGATTTTTTTTCCCTCTTTGATTACACTGGCAGCTAAAACTTAACTGCCTCATTTGTGTTGGCAATGATGTATTTATTCATGGAGCCTTACGCAAAAGTATGTGGGATACTCTGTTGTGGGGATTATAGGTAAGTAACAATGAATGTCATTTGGATATCTACCAATAAAAGTGTCTGTAATAATTTGCAGCCACATTTTGCCTGAGTTCCTTTTCCACCTTTTTTTTTATTTGTATTTTCTTCTTCTAAATTGTATAATATCCCGTTGAATATTGTTCCCTATAGATTTTCTGAATTACCCTCTCATTCTATATAAGGAACAGCTCTGTAATAGACCTGGTTCTTAATTGTTTCTTTTTAGGCATCTCAAGTGCATAAAATGCACCTTGTTGGATACAAGTATATAACCTTTATGTAAAAGAGTATTACTGAAGTGTCTAGTGCAGAATATTGGACATAATATTATTGATATACCACTAAATTTGCATATTACCAACAGGAGCACCAGGGAAAGCACACCTTGTAGCTTGATAAGGGGATCAGACACCATTGGGACCCCTCCTGGTTCTAGTACGAGACCTACAAGTTTAACTGTATCTAATCGACAAATTTGGAATTCCATGCGAGATATGCCAACTACGCATGAGATGGAAGAATTCTTTACCTTTGCTGAGCAGGAACAACAAAGACTTTTTACTGAAAAGTATGTCATAGCCTCTAATATTTTAGCATTGGCTTAATAAATTTGTTTCAGTCTTGTCTTTAATTATTATTATTATTATCTAATAAAGCAAAATGCTTGTGGTAGATTACATTTGCAGTTATACTATACCTTATTTGGTTAATGAATCTATGTGTTATTTTCAGGTACAACTTTGATGTTGTGAATGACTTACCCATCCCTGGTCGTTACGAATGGGTTAGAGTCTGTCCCCCCTAAAAGCAGGACTGATGACTTCCTGTTATTCGATTTCCTGAAAGTCCTCAAATGTTGAGAATATGCTCTGCTAAAGGGCCCAGGAGTAAAGGGTGGTTAATTTCTATAACTCTTAATGGATGTAAAAAAGGAAACAAGCTATGAACTATGTGTAATTTAGTGATTCGTAACATAACAGAGCCAGATGAGTTACTAACTTATTGGAACCAGATCTTTGGGAGAGGTTTAGGCTTTTGGTGGTTTTATCAATGTAATTTGAAAATGCTTATAAACGAATCACCTGATTTTCTTTCCTCCCTCTCTGTATAAATTGGCTATGAAGCCATCTTTTATAACTTGTAGGAGTAATTCATAAAACTAATTGGTTTGCCCCCTATTTTTTTTTTCCCTTTTGCTGAGCAATTTGTCTGCATTACAGTTTTGTTCCTTTGAATTTAAGTCAAGATTGTTCCTATGCTTGATTGGATTTTTTGTTTAATTGCATTGGGCTTGTGTGTCTAGGGAGGCTTCTAAGCACTAACGTGCCACACTGCTACACCAAAAATGGTGTTGGTGTGTGGGGTTTGAGAATTAAATAAGTTCTATTTTAAAAAAAAAGAAGTCAAATGCGTTTTTCTTTCAAAAACTGCCAACCTAAACATGCACTTACAAAGCGCTGGTGGTGGGAGTTTCATTAACCATACTGGCCTTGTACATGTGGATTTGGAATTTGGTTAAGTACTTTGCTGATTTTGCAAACTCTCTCTCTTATTTTTCTGCTACAAAATCTTTCTATATTGGATGTTAACTGCTTAGCTAATGAATCCCAAGGAGTTGCCCAAATGATAAATGAGGTTTGCAGTTTGCTATTTTGGGGTTAGCATTCAGAAGAAAAAAAACTTCTGAATGTCTCAATTGATGCGTAAACTGACCAATAACACCTTTATCATAAAAAAAAAAAAAAGAGTTTATCTAATGTATTACTACTATAAACTTTATAATTTCTTTCCCTCTCTTTCTTGAAAGTGAAGCAGGTGCCCTTTTGTATCATGTGGTGGGGCTAGCTGAATAAATTTTGGCATTTCGTTAGAGGGTTTCAGGTTCTGAAACAAAGTCAGAAGCTTCAATGTCAGTGGCAATGGAGTCTAAAAGTCTATTGGTTTCTGAAAGTAATATTTTTGTCTTTTTGCCAGACTTTTGTGGTGGGGTAATAACCGGTAAAGCTAACCATTAAAATCAAGAAGAGGTATGATTGAAGGCCACGAAGACTTTTACGTGAATAAAGTGTTGCCTTTTTCACATGGGACGCTATTTTATAGATCTGGCACTGTTTGCATCACATTTTGTAATTTCAAAAACTCTATAAAAATTGGATATTTAAATTTTAAACATACTCTTATTTAATTTTTATGTCCACCTAGAAGAACTCTTGTAATTTGCATATACATTTTTATTTCAACCTAGATTTGATGACGTGCATTTTCTTTGCCATGGCTAAAATCTTGGTTTATTTTTTATGCTAACCATTTCTTTTCTTTTTTTCCCCTCTGTTGTCATTGGTGGTCTCATCCGAAATGATAGAGGGACAAAATAGTCACCTGTTCTATCTTAACCACGGAAATTTGAGTCATCCCAGATGGTCTTATATTTGCTTGGGACATGAGAATTCCTAACATAGAAGTGTAAACTGATTCTAGCGCTATTATCAAACTCATAATGGAGAGAGTCGTTAAGGATCACCCAGATATAAGTTTGATCATGGAATGCCGTCAACTTTTAAGAAAGCCTTGGAATGCGAAACTTATACACGAGACGAGAATGATATAGATGCGCGGACAAGCTTGCGGATTTGGGCCATAGCTGCGGTTTTAATATTATTATTAGTAGTAAGGATCCTCCTGTTGATATCCTAACTTTGCTAGAGATTGATTGTAATGAAACTTTATTATATTAATCTATGGTCATGAGGTCTCCTTTGCAAAAATAAAAATAAAAAAATTCAATGTGCTATAAACCTATCAAATTTATAATATCAGTTAAGTTTATAGCTTGGTTTTGCAAAATTTCCCCTTGTGAATTAATATGCGTCTCTCTTCCCTCTTGCTTTCAGTGTAGGTTGTTTTGTCAAAGATCACTTTGGCTAGCCTTTGCTAAATGTCACTGGTGGTTGAATTTCGGCATTCAAATCATTTCATTTCTCCCTATTAACGCACAAGTCAAAAGGATTCTATTTCTCAGTTTCTTTTGTACCCCCGTCTGTTATAAAACTAATGATATATTTTGATATTTTAGAATAAACTTGAGGATTTAAACTTTGAAATTTGTATGAACTAATTAAGTTTTGAAAACAACAAATATGGATGTTACTAGTGTATTCTTATCAATTTTGGATTTTTGAATTAACTTTAAAAGGTTAAAAGTGTATGACTATTTTAGAACAGAGGTGATATATAAAAGTCTTGATGTTATGGAAAATAAGTTTCACTATCATTACGATATAACTGAAAAGTTAGCTATCCAAGAGAGAGGTCCAAGCCTATATCAATCCCACATTGATATCTCATACTACCAATATGAAATCTGCCCCCATATGACAAGCTCACATTGGTATTCATAACATTGCATTGCAGCAAGATCAAAAGACTGATAACTTGCCCTAAGCAACAAATATCCATATAGGATTAGGCCATTCACACCTTGTGGTCCATTACAGGAAAGCAACAAGAATGGTATGCTGGAGCTCACAGAAGAAGCACATTAAGTGCCAAAAGAACATTTAATTAAACTAAATTAACAATTCCAATCCATTAATTTTTTTCAATAAATGCAGCTGGCCGCATACATATATGGCACCTTGTGATATTGTCATATGGATGGAAGCCGAAAGTGATATAAACATGTTCTTTTACCAGATAAAATTCAAACATCCTAAAACCCCCATATTTTACACAGCTGCCATGTAAATTTGACACACAAGGGGGTGGAGGGGGGGGGGGGGGGTCTCTCTTAACTAGTATAAACTGAATTATTCAATGGGATTCCAATTACAAGACATATCCCCAATCCTTAAGCTGATTCGGTATAGAAACGGATGCCAACTGCCACACCCAAGATGAGGATTGGAACTAAAAACTGGAGAAGCTTGATGATGAACTCTGATGTCTTGTCCTGATTGTATTGAGGCTGCTTTGGAGGAGTGTACTTGACCTTCGAAGGGATGCTTTCTGTATCAATGTCTCCCACATATAATTCATCCAGCATTGCCCTTGCAGTGCTACTGTGCCCCACATCCTCAAAATCATCAGTTGCATCCTTTCCTGCAAGGGCAAACCATTAAGGCATAAGCAGGCATCAACCGGAGCCATATATATATATATATATATATATATATATATATATATATATATATATATATAAAAGCATTAATATCACAACATATATTTGTACCTGTGGCTGATAACAAGACCTCATCACCTCCGGGATGGTCCTCCAAGAACTTTGTCACATCATATACCTGCTCCAACGCGTCAAAATTGAAAAAATGGATGAATTTTTTAAAACTAAAAGCACATAAAATAACACATTATACAACAACCAAGTAACTAACACTAACAGAGAGGCATGATGAAAACCTTGATAAATTAATTAATCCACAACATGCATTTATCAGCTGACTTTCCGTACTAACCCAACTGCATTTGTTCACTCAATGCTTGGGGGTATTTTCTTGAACAAGTTATGGTTATCTAGTAGAAAACTAAGATGTATGAGATGAGAATATGGACCCCTCTTGGGTTACCTTGATAGCACATAATTTGTCTTGGCACCCTAGAACTCTTTTAGACGCATGTGCTTTAGACAGAGGCACGCGCTCACACACACATACACACGTGTATATATGAACATACTGAAATATATTTATGGCAACCAAGTTCTAAGAAGCTATCTAGAGTATAAATTCTATTGTATGCATGATGACAGTGAATTTAAAACAGTGATAATTTGGCCATATAACCACCATGCCTAAAATTTAAGAATTGTGCGAATCTGACAACTAAATGATTACCTGAGTCAGACGCATACCTAAGTAATGTAATAAAATGGTGCCTTCCATAACTCGTGGGTAGATGTAGTAGTCAGAACATAGGCCAATGTGGCAAATGGAAATAATAGTGGTACATATAGCAAACATTAAATTTAACTGAACTTAATAAACAGATTGCAAGTAGACTAAATAATCTAGATCTTAACGGAGTTTCATATTAATCAAGTCATAAATTATCATAAAAATTGTTCAATTCAAAATAGCCGTTTCCTTCTAAAAGCATAGAATGCACCATCACTCTCAAAACCGGGATGAACAGTTAAAAAGCATATAAAAAAACATCAATTATTTAAACAAGAAAAATTCATTCTGATATACATCTGCCATGATTAGATCAAACATAAAACATCAACTTAAAATGGGAAGAATCATTAAGTTGCACATGTAATACAGCAGCATTCAACTATCAATAGAACTACCCAACCTTAAAACCAATATTAGTAACGTTTAATCTACCAACAACAGCTTCCCTTCTAAAATTCTTTTGTTTTGCCCAGTTCATGCACTAACTTTTTAACAGAACTTCTTAATTCATAGACTTCCCATTGGGACATTTTTCTGAACTTTACTTGCTTGTGAATCTTGCATCTTATGCTTAACCAAATGCATATTCCAACCATTAGTTAATGTTGCATTTAAAAACTCAATATCCAAATTCCATTTGACTATTCTGATACAGAAGTACCAACACTAATAGGCTAGCATCACAATAGCAGAGTGGGTATTAGAAGTGTCAAATCATTTGGTAATCTGAAGCCAAAATCATTTGATCCCATTTGGGCAATTTAGCACCACAACTTCAGAAATAAGCATGCAAAAGTAGTTGTCTCATACAAGATTAACTGAGATGCGTGGCCAAATTTGGGTCTCATACAAAATTAATTGAGATGCTTGGCCAAATTTGGGTTACATCTAAATATAAGCAATCGGTTATCACTATTAGAGAAATAACATAGGATTGTTATTTAGAATAGTTTAAATTTATTAATTAGTTAGGATAGTGTTTTGATTATGTCAATCCCTTAAATTTAGTATATGTGATTGTGTAAATCCCTTAATTATAGCTTAGGTGTTCACCCTATAAATAGGACAAGTCTCTTTGTAAATAAGTATGAGTGAAATAATACAAATTATATTACATTAAGCTCATCAACTCTCTCAATTCCAACATGGTATCAAAGCATAGAGCCTAACGGCAATTCTTCTTTCGATCCTTTCTCCTTGATTAGCCAAGCAAAGGCTACAACCTAAAATCTCTTCTACAATTCCGAACCTTTGAAGTGCAATTTTGCAGAACTTGATTTCTCCTTCGTCAATCATTCATCCTCTCCAATTCTATCTCTATGGCAACAAATACTATTCACCCAGATTTCCACTCCTCTCCATATGATCCCAAATGGTGGCTTGATCTTCCCTTTGAGTCAACTGATAATTTTTCTCACCAATATCCCATCTCAATTGATGATTTTTCTCAAGAAGGAGATATTTCGTATATTGATGATTTCTTTCCTGATCAATCCCATCTCACCTTTCAAGATGATGATTTCTCATATGAATGGTCTCCTGAGTCACAAGATACATCCTGTGACTATCCTCAACAATCTGATTGCTAATGGTGCGGTGAGCGTGGACACATAGCCAAACACTGCTCTCTTCTCAACACCCAAATCTCTTCATCGACAAATGATCTTTCGTGTCTTAATGACCTTTTTCCTGAATTTTCACTAGATGATTTCTCTGATGAGTGCACTCCTGAATCACAAGATAAATTCTGTGATTTTTCTAAATTTTCCACATATCAAGACAATACTTGTGAGTTTTCTTTACAAAATGACTCTGCAAATGATGCTAATGACTTTTCTCCGAATTGGTATGTTGCTGATCTTTTAGACCAATTGAGATATCTGGAAAAACTTCCTTCTCAATCTATGAAAAATTATATCTCCGAGGCGAAATCTCTCGCATATGCACTTAATCGCGCCGGTGCACCAATTGATGACAATGAACTCATCGAGTGCATTATTGAAGGGCTTGATGACTCGTTCAATTGCTTTCGCATGATGCATCCTTCCCTCTCCTTAGATTCCCTTTCTCATATTCTTCTTTCTCAAAAAATCGACCCCATTCGACCTTCATCAGAACACCATCCGACCCTTTCTAACCCAATCCACGCCTCATCCGACACCATCCGACAACAATCTAATGAGCCGTTGTCTGCTCCAGCCCAATCTCTACAATCACTACCGACAAAACCAAAGGTCTCTGATAATCAAAATTGGTGTTGTCATTCCCCTCATTTGTCAGTCAGCAGAACACGTACCATTGGTGGCAAAATTGTTCCAGTTTCTTCTATGCCATCTGCTCAGCTTGCAACTGCTGGATCTCTAGTGCATTCCCTTCTCTATGGATTTTCGTCTTCTCCACACCTAGCTCGCTCGATTTTTCTCTCTGATAATTTCTTCTCACAATATGGGCAGCCTCAGTCTGCAACCATGGACTCCCTAAACTTATTATCTGCAGCAACAATGGTGCAACAACCACCACCGATGACCCAGATGTACCCACAAGTCCATTATGCTAATCTTATGCCATATCTTCAGTTTCTCTCCCCTGTCTATGTTCCTCCAGTGGACGTGCCTATCCCCTCTAATAACCCTGCCTGTCCTCATCCCTCAAATGGCAATGGTTACTTAGTTATGCCTGGAGGCAGCTACCATTTAACTGCAACTGGTTATACGATTAATGATACTGGCGTTTGTAGGGCAATAGGACTCGAAAAATCATCCAGGCTGAAGTACAAAGATGGGAATCTGTATGTTCTAAATCCTCAAGCTGAGACATCTAAAATCTGGATGACTCCAAGGGATCTACCTAGTTTGCAATCGACGTCATACTATATGACGGGACAAATGCCTCATACTGCATCACACACTGATCATATTTCATTTAAATCAATGTCACAATCTTCTCACATGTTTGGACGATCACTTCGGTTTTCGTCTTATTTCTGGATTGATGTTATTCTCATGCATGCCAAACTCTTGTTCAATCTCTCATGGAAATTGTGCGTGTTCTCTATTCTTCAAGGCGTAATTGTTTCATTAGTTTTACAGTCGCATGGCTATTTTCCAACGTTCAAGCTCAAGCTCCGGTTACCTCCGTTTCGCTTGCGGGGGCGTATTAGAGAAATAACATAGGATTGTTATTTAGAATAGTTTAAATTTATTAATTAGTTAGGATATTGTTTTAATTATGTCAATCCCTTAAGTTTAGTATATGTGATTGTGTAAATCCCTTAATTATAGCTTAGGTGTTCACCCTATAAATAGGACAAGTCTCTTTGTAAATAAGTTTGAGTGAAATAATACAAATTATATTACATTAAGCTCATCAACTCTCTCAATTCCAACAATCACTTCTGTTTTACAGCCCTTTAAATTTCTTTTTAACAGAATTATGAAGTCCTGCTCCTACACTTGGACATGTTATATAAGAGTGAAAAAGTAAACTAACTAACACTATAACAAATCTTAAATGCAGTTTACCTCCCTGAAACTCCCTAAAGAAAAAATTACAATCAAGTTCAATCAAATTGCATCTAAGCCTAAAAACCAATGGGGAAATAGATAAAGAATAGTAGCATACAAGAAAATCAAATACTTCAGAGTATAAGGATCACAAATTCACAGATTCTAACAACACAAATCAACCCCAGATGACAAAAATGTTACCAACAAATATCTTTAACAGATCTAAGTTATCTAACCCATTTCCACAAAAAATTACTTAATAAAAAACAATCTTGAAAAAATAGATAAAAAACAATCTTGAAAAAATAGATTAAAAAAGAAAGTTAGAAAGAAAGAAATAACATTAAGATACATGATTAGAATAGACCTTGCCATCGATGATGAGCCAACAATCCTTGGGCGTGTTGTGCTCGGAGACCTGGACCAAAGAAAAGACCTTGCCGTCGGCACCCATTTCCGGTAAGGGGATAAACAGAGAAAAATTGGAGATATGGGTGGGAAAGAAATCTATCAACTTAGCTCTCAGAAAAATGAGAAAATGAGAAATTTAAGTTGGCGGTTAGAGGGTTGGTGAGAGAGCGCAAAGTTCAGATGGGCTGTCTGATTCTGGGCTCTGCTCACTGGGGTCAAAGCGTCAACAATTTAGGTGGGAGTTTTTTAATTATTCAATCCATCAGTTCCGTAAAAATAGTAAATAATGCTACTATCACATAAAATAGTTTACATAAAGTTCACATAAAATCGGATGACACTCTCTGATTTATTATTGACATGACCCACTTGACTCAACAACAAATTAGAAGGTGCCACCAACTTTATGTGAACTACTTTATGTGATAGTAGCATTACTCAAAAATAGTCTGGTTAACTAAATTTATTTGAAAACTGACATGAAAATTGGATAAAGAAAATTGGACACGAGTGTCACTATCTGTATTTTGACCTTCAATAGGGAGTAAAAATACAAATAACTAAAATTCAAATACACTCAGGTCTAATTTTTTTGTCTGCATAAAAAAACTCAAATTTATAAAGATAAATTTCAGATTTTCGGTTTATTCAATTTTACACATCACCACTTCAGTTTTAAAAATCGACACAAAAACACTTGTAGTATTAAGACCAAGTAAAAACGATATATTTTTCATGGAATTTAACAAAACGTGTGTCACTCACTTTTTTTGCTTGAGGCTTGCATAAAACATTCTTAAGACTCTAAAATGTCCAGAATACCCCTTATTTCTAAATTATAACCCTAACCCACACGACCACACCTATGCACTCTCTCTCATCATCTCCTTTACCCAAACATACCAATTGCCGCACCTAAAAAATTATTTCCCTAGAAAACCTTATTGTTGAACTATTGCTTATGTACAAACCTCATCTAAAGAAGGATGAATAAAAGAAAATTTGCTCATCATCTTCAACGAGCCTAGAAACTTAGCCGATCAAGGAGCAAATCTGAAAAAGAAAGAGTCAAAGAAGTTTGCAACATGCAAGGACAAAAGAAAAAAAAAAGGTAATCCAAATTTCAATAACCCATAAAAAATCAAGCTTTTGTTACTTGATCTCAATACTATACGTGTTTAAGTATCCATTTTTAAAACTCAAGTGATAATGTGCAAAAACAAGTAAACCACAGGCTGTCATGTGAATTTTTCCCAATTTATAAATATTAAATATGTGTATTTATAATGTTTTTTCAGATTTTATTATTGATAATATGATTGTGATAAAATTATAATAACAAATTTAAGAGATGTGTTATTTATATTATTATAAAGAAGAATAGACTCTTTTTCATTTTTTTTTATTATTACAAATGAACCCTTCTTGCGGAACGGAACAAAGAGGGTATTAATTAATAGTAACATATTTTCTGTTATAATTGCGATTTTGTCCCTAATTTTTAATTTAATTCCATTTTATCCTTTGTATTTGTAATGTTGTTGAGTCTAACTCTTCTTCAGCCTTGTCACTTTATTTGTGACTTCTAAGCTTATATCTAGGCTCTGTAAATGTTTCGTGAGGTCGATACTATTCGACTAGGTTGGACTTGAACTTGTTAAACAAGTCAAATTCGAACAATTTTATTTGTTTGTTTAGTTAAACATGCAGAACTTGAACAATGGGGGCGTCCGGCTCCAAGCCTCCAACCAAACTCGTTTAGACTTCGTTTAACATTCAATTAATTAATTATTCTATAAAATAATTAAATGATCTGGGTTTATTTAACTCAATTAAGCTTGACTCCATCTCGACTAATTTATAAACAAACTAAGTTCGTACACCAAATTTCGAGTTCGTGTCAAACCCGACGCAAACTCGACTCATATAACTTTTAAACGAGTTCAAGCCGACAAATTAAGACCACTCTTTTACAACTCTACTTATTTCTCAATTGTCTTACTAGTGTTTTTCTCTTATTGTCTGATATGCCGAGTTTTATTACTCCCTTGTCCCGCAAAAATAATTTTATTTTTTAAAAAAAGAGATATTTATCGAATGGAGAGAGATACTCTTTTTATTAATAGTACTAATTGATAAAGTGTGGTCAATTTTTTCCTCATGATTTTACTACTAACTCGATAATTTCTTATATTTGTAAAAATTTTATAAATGATATTTTTTTTTGTTGGAATCGAGGGAGTAGTTGCATGGTTGGTTGAGTGGAGCCATCCATCTCATCCCATGCTTCATTTCCTTATTGAAATCAATCTAATTTGGACCGAAAGCTTTGATAACATTCCCTAGTTTCATTTTACCATCAATTTTTTATAAGTAATAAATTTATAAACATTATTGTAGTTTTTTATTTTTATTTTGTTTTAATTGAAAAGTTAAAGAGGTAAATTGCCCTATTACTCTTTAGTATTTCAATTCTCTTCCCCTCATAAATCCAGGAGGCCAAGTAATAATTCCTCAACATCCTCAATTGGACGTTTTGTATGGATTGCATATTAAATTATTTATTTATTATGAGGCTTTATTAGTTTTGTATATATAAAATACTAGAATTATTAATCCCTCTGTACCAGAAAAAATAGGCCCATTTACAAAATTTACATGTTAAGAATATATATATGTTCATCTTCAATATTTTAACATAAATTTATTATGTTTTTTAGTTTAATGGTGATCGTGCGATAACAGAATTATAATAATAAACTTTAGTATATTTTATCATTTTATAGTGTCAATAATAATAATAATAAATAAATAAAAAACTAACAAATAAACTCTTATTATGGGGAGAAATGAATGGAGTATATAAAGACCTTTAGCAACTATTACATCACAGGTTCAATTGAAATTATTTTTGGGTATACTTTTGCGTGTAATCCTTTCTTTCTTTTCTTTTGTTATTAAGAGCCCAAGTCCCTGTACACATTTTCTTCCAAGTTGGGCCGTTAGCCCTTTGAAGATCTTACAGTTTGTGTTCCGTTCTAATGGACGGACGGACCGACCCATGTTCTACCAAATGAAAAAGTATTTTATTTATAATGAAAAGTTTTATGTAAAGAAAACTTAAATTACACATTTAAATTATTAAGTTGTCCTTATATTAGTTTTATTATATTTATAATGTAGAAGATACAATAGGGATTATAAAAAGATAATAAAATTCTTATTTTTTTATACAGTGTCAAATGAAGAAAGTAAAATTTTTTATTTATTTTTAATTTTCTTGAAAATCATTTTAGTGTACTAAAAATTTCTACCTCCAAACTAGGAGTAGTACTAAACTACGGAGATCACTGAACAAAGTAGGCAATCCTACCTTCCAACAATTATTCGGAATGCTTATTTTTATACCCAAAAATAATAATAAAATATTTTTGCACAATCTTATTCGCATAAATGTGAGTTCAGTTAATTAATTATTGTGAAAAAATATCAATTTCTTTTATCAGTTTCATTGAAATCTAACGACTCTATTCGCTTTGATTGTATTTTACTTCATGTTAAAAGCTTGTTTGTTAATTCGTTAAAGTTCAAGTCAATTGAGTAAAAAGCCCTGTTAATTGTCATAAACAAAAACTCACCACACCCATTTTCAAAAAGCTCCTCTTATATATATATATATATTATTGAAACGTTGTAATCCACCACAAAAGTATTAAAAATATAAAAAAAAGTCGAAAGAAAATTATTATATGAAAAAAGTGTTGTGAAAAGATATTCATTTTAGTACTCGATTAATTCAATTCTGATAACGAAATATAAGTGATATTTTAATCCTCACACCTAGTTATTTACTATCTATTTCTATCATCACATTTAAAAACGAAAAAAATAAATAAATTTGTTTTTTTCTTTATGTGAGACTTATTTGTGAGTTTGTTTCTTCATCCTCTACTCTACTCTACCAGCTTTGATTGATTTAT
Source organism: Panax stipuleanatus (assembly GCA_020205555.1). Classification (NCBI taxonomy): domain Eukaryota; kingdom Viridiplantae; phylum Streptophyta; class Magnoliopsida; order Apiales; family Araliaceae; genus Panax; species Panax stipuleanatus. Next base: position 119,283,918 of record CM035123.1, read on the forward strand.
TCATTCTTTATCAAGTTTTATATTGATATTGTAATAATGATGAAATTATATTGTATTCCTCAAAATGAGGCTTACAAAAAAAAAGAAAGAAAGATACATTTTGACAAAAGACTATAATAAAATAGATAATTCTGAAAATTTATATCATACTCCCTCAGTCTTAAATGCTCAATTTTGACTTTTTTTTGGGTCAAATTGACCATTTGTAAAATTAATTTTTATAACTTTTTTGTCAAAATATAAGTGGAGAGATTATAACATAAAAAAAGTATATAAAATTTACTATTAACCCTAGTTTTTATAATTTTAAAAATGCATTTTTATGTGCTTAATTAATAATTTTAAAAATAAGTAGTTTGATCCAAAAAAACTCAAAATTTGGACATTTAATTTGGGACGGATGAATTATTAAAAATGGATACTCAAAAAAGAATACATGTAACTATTGAGGAAAACTAATAAAGTAAATTAAATTCATCCCCCTTTAAGAAGAAAAAAGAAAAGAAAAGAAAAAATAAAGCGGCTAATGAAAACACTTGATAACCTCCGTCAGTTGCGGACGGCGGCGTCTCATTGAGCCCGGGAAATATGAAAAGTCGAACCATCAAACAAAACAATAGTAGCGTTACAAGAACAAAACAACAAAAACAAAGTAAAAAATAATAATTACAAATCAAAGGAAACGTGTTGTTATATGCAAATTTATGTATATAAATATATAAAAAAATGATATATTTTATGAATTAATATATTAATTTTTTAGTGTGATTTATGTGAATAATTATAATTAATAATATTTTATTAATATATTTAATATAATAAGCCAAACTTATAATCCAATTCAATCATATATCATATGCATCCATCCGAGAACTTTTATATATATATATATATATATATATATATATATATGGAATGAGAGTGAAAAATGTAGTTATACTCGTTGTACTACCCGCCTCCGACACTACGTACAAAGAGGAAGGGGGAGAAGAGATTGTCAGCGCTAAAGAATGGAGGAGGCAGAGAGCGAGCTCGAGAGGAGGAGGAATAATTAAGGAGGATCTGAGAATGAGAGAGAATAATTTTTTTTCCTTTGAAGTTAAATAGAATATAATGGACGGTGAGATTTATCCTAAATTTTAGACGGTCCTGATCGTTTATTAGGGTTAGCGAAAAATTCAAAATCAGTCCTGTTTTATTAATTAGATATATTAATTTTTTAGTGTGATTTATGTAAATAATTATAATTAATAATATTTTATTAATATATTTAATATAATAAGCCAAACTTATAATCCAATTCAATCATATATCATATGCATTCATTCGAGAACTTATATATATATATATGGAATGAGGGTGAAAATGTAGTTATATTAGCCGTATTACCCGTGCCTTCGACACTACGTACGAAGGAGAAGGGGGAGGAGAGATTGTCGGCGGTAGAGAATGGAGGAGGCAGAGAGCGAGCTCGTGAGGAGGAAGAACTGGGGAGGATCTGAGAGCGAGAGAGAATAATTTTTTTTTCTTTGAAGTTAAAAAGAATATAATGAACGGTGAGATTTATCTCAAATTTTAGACTGTCCTAATCGTTTATTAGGGTTGACGAAAAATTCAAAATCAGTTCTGTTTTATTAGTTAGATTTAAATTCATATTTGTCTATAGATAGTTATATAAAATAGGAGAGATGTAAATAATTTTTATGTGGCTGATTGGCACTTCTGTCCCTCCAAATTGTCACCCACTTTTAAAATCATCCCTAAAGTACCATTTTCGTCAGTTAGGTCCTTAAAGTGGCATTTTATTGGCGTTTCTGTTCCTTCAACTCATTCTAACCTAAACCCGACCCATTTTGACCAAGTTTAATCCAACCCAATCCAGTTTGATCCAACCCAAAATTTAAATATTTTAAAATATAATAATATTTTTAAAATAAGTTTAAAATAATAATTATATTTAACATTTTTAAAAAATAATATTTAATTATTTAAAATAAATTATTATTATTAAAATAATAATTATTTTAATATTTTAAAATAAAAATTTGGGTTGGGTCAAACTGGGTTGGATTGGGTTAAGCTTGGTCAAAATGGGTTGGGTTTAAGTTAGAATGGGTTGAAGATTATTAAAATAATAATTATTAAAAAATTAAAATAATTATTAAGATTATTTTAAATTTTAAAATAATAATTATTAAGCTTATTTTAGTTTTTAAAATAATAATTTTTAAAAGAATAATTATTAAGATTATTTTAATTTTTAAAATAATAATTATTAAGATTATTTTAATTTTTTTTAATAATTATTAAATAATAATTTTTTTAATAATTATTTCAGAATATTAAATATTATTTTTCCTTAAAAAACAATAATTATTAAAAATATTTATTTTAGAATATTAAAAATAATAATTATTTTAGAATATTAAAAGTAAATATTAAAAAATTAAAATAAATATAAATATAATAATTATTCAAAAAAAATTATAAAAAAACTAAAATAATTATTATTTTTAATATTCTAAATTAAATATTAATTTTAATATTCTAAAATAAATATTATATTTAATATTCTAAAATAATTATTATTTTTAATATTCTAAAATAAATATTATTTTTAATATTTTAAAAGTAAATATTATTTTAAAAAATAATATTAACCAAAATATTTTTTACTTTTAAAATATTAAAAATAAAAAATATTTAAAAATATTTATTTTAGAATATTAAATATAATTATATTATTTTTTAAAAAAACTAATATTTTATTTTTAAATATTAAAAATAACTATTTTTAAAATAATTATTTTATTTTAAAATATTAAAATAATTATTATTTTAATAATAATAATTTATTTTAAATAATTAAATATTATTTTTTTAAATGTTAAATATAATTATTATTTTAAAAATATTATTTTATTTTAAAATATTAAAAATTTGGGATGGGTCAAACTGGGTCGGGTTGGGTTAAACTTGGTCAAAATGGGTCGGGTTTAGGTTAAAATGGGTTGAAGGAACAGAAACGCCAATAAAATATCACTTTCAGGACCTAACTGATGAAAATAATACTTTAAGAACAAATTTGAAAGTGGATGATAACTTGGAGGGATAGAAATACCAATTAGCCATTTTTATGTATACTAAATTTAATGTAAGCCATTAGGATAACATAGTAACGTACGCGTCCTTCAACTCAAAAGAAGAAAAAAACACAAGAAAAAAGAGGTGGCTCAATCGCCGGCTCAAAGCAACTGCACGGCGCTTCCAAATCCCAGGCAGGCGGGCAGGCAAAAGCGGCCGTTCTACGCTACTCTCTGTTTCTCTGTCTATAAATACTTTTTTGACAGCGACGGCCCATTTGTTAGTTTGTTTCCAGAAAAGATACCCCACCTGCAAATCCTCCGGTATATGATTTTATTCTTTAGATAATTATTTATTTATTATAATTATTATTATACATACATACATACTCCAATATATATAGAGGGAGAGAAAGTGTATAGAAAGATTGAAGAGAGTGAAAGAGCCATCGTAACCAGAAAGCAACGTCATCTACGCTTTCACGAGAATAATACTTACAGTGAGAGAAAGTTTTAGAGAGAGAAAGAGTATCAATACATCAACACAACCTCAACTACGCCCACTGTTAACGGGAATTATATACCTCTAAATCCCGAAATACGAAGAGGATTGCTCATTGATCGCCTTCATCATATGAATGTAGCTGCGGAGGCTGCTTTTTTCAAGGTACATAGATTCGATGGATCATCGATTCATACGAAAATCTCCGATATTTGATAATTCTCATCTTCTTTTCTGAATGTTTCCTGTTTTATAACTCTTATATAGCTCAATGTCTGTTTTTTAATCACTTCTGCTGCTGAATTTTGTCGTATTTATCACTGTCATGAATTCCTCTTGATTTTGACTTGTTCAATGGCTAAAAGTTTGAACTGAGAATATTGTAGATCTATCATATATTCTGTTTCCGTTTTAGAATTTGTTTAAGGATATCACAAGTTTTACGTTCTTGTTTGATGCAGATTTTTTCACGTTGTTCAATTTTATCCATTTGAAATACAATGCCAGGTACTTCATTTTGATAATTACAAGTTTTATCCTATCATTTTTTTAGTACAACATGTTCATATTCGATCAGGTGGACAGAAAAAGTGTCCCCTTTTGCTCTATATGTATCTTTGATTTATTGATTGATTGAAATTGGGTGTAGGTCTAACTCAAGAAGATGAAAGAGCTAGAAGATCTGATTTTGAGATTTCTGAGGACGAGAAGAAAAGAATTCGGGTCAGATCTTTGAAGAAGAAGGCAATGAATGCTTCAACAAAAATTTCGCAAACTCTCAGGAAACGTAGTAAGCGAGTTGCTCATTGCCGGTATGCATCAATATCAATTCATGATTTTCGAGATGAGAAGGAAGAACAGTCGGTGAATGCGTTCCGCCAGGTTTTGATTGAGAAAGATCTGCTTCCACCTCGCCACGATGATTACCACACCATGTTGAGGTAAGTTATACAGTTTTATGACCAAATTCATGAAATTTTTAATTTCTGTCGAGATCAATATATTTGATTTTACATCATCTAAAGTTTACTTTAAATTTCAGGATACGTAATTTGCGTAAGGTTACATTTCAGATTTTCAATTGCCAAGTGAAAATGAGGATTAGAAAATTGGATCATTTCATTGAAGGAACAGCCATTATACCAAATGTATAATGCTAAATCAAGTGTGTTGCACATATCAGTATGGTGGTCATAGTTGTATATGTATATAGAGTCATTACATTCATTTGTTGGATAATACGTTCACTGTAAAAAGAACCTTATTTTTAGACTAAATTCTTACCATATTTCGTTAGGCCAAATACGAGGCACATTAAATCTACTTTTGAACTTTACCAACTCTTTTCAGACTTGTACACCCCTACTAAAAGCTTGAAAGAAACCACTGTCAACATTCTTATCTTCTCTGGAGATGGAGGACAAAATGATAAGCTTTCACTGTTTGAGGAGCGTAGATTCTGCATTCGGTGATTACATCATTACTGACTCAAATGATAGAACACAAGATTTAGTCAACATGAAAGAATTACTGGTAAAGGAGAACTAGTTATAGTAAGTTAAAAACAGCATATAACTTGAGATTCGGAAATTCAAAAAGAATTCTGGAAAGAACCTTAACGCAAGAAATGTAAAGGAAACGCCAATGCTTGCAGTTCACGACAATTATGTAGTTATAAACATCATACATGAACATAGTTTAAACTCAGTGGCCAGTCTGAAATATTAGAAATTGCACAACCAAGTTGGGAGCATGCATCCATTTAAAATTCATCTGTAATTTGAGAGACTCTTCTAATTAAGAAAGTTATGATAAGAGGCTTAAACATTATGGTTGGTGCCTAGACACTCATGCATGCTCAACTAAGCTTTCTTGATTTCCTTCTCTTTTCTGTTTCAAGCATTGTGCACTGATTTTCACTGATAAACTTTGAGTCCCATCCTTATAAATGCAATGCAACCAGATTGGCCTTTGTGCACTGATTATCAATCCTTTTGGATCTCTCCCCTCAAAGAGCAGAGATTGGTTATAGTGGGTGAGCTATACTTCACATGATCAATTGTATATGTCAGTAAAGAAACTATTTAGTAATCAATCATACTTTGATAAATGATGTGTTCAACCCATACTGATGTAGTTTGGCATTGTTAGAAATTTCAGTTTACAAGCAACTGAAGGAGTCTCGCATACTGTCTTCAAAGAGGTCAAATTTACATGAAGAAGTTCAAATATGAGTTGAGTTGAACTAAATTGACCTAGGTTTCAGCCTATACTTAGGCTTATCAGAATACTCTTAATCCTTTGTTGTGTTGCTGATATGATGGACGGTATAGAAAGTCCCTTGCTGAAGAGGTCTGACTGAAACTATAGGATAGTTGTATTGAAGCCCATGGTTTTGGTGGAAGGCCAACACATTCTTCTCCTACTCATTCTCCTCTTTCTCTTTCCATCCTTTTCTCTTGGATGGTTGGGGAGGGGGGAAATGTTAATCTTTAGTTGAGGAATGTTGAGATGATTGACAGTGTAGATGAGCACTCTTAGATAGAAGAAATCAATTATTTGTAAAGTGATACACATGGACATGTCTTCTAGACTAATTACTTTTGGCCAGTTAATATTGACACCAAACGGACGTAGAAATTGGGGGTTGGCTACTTCTTAATATGTAAATGGAAATTGGCTGCACGCTAAGGTAGTTGTGTTGAAACCCACGGTTTTGGTGGAAGGCGAACACTTTCTCCTCCAACTCACTCTCACTCTCTCTCACCCTGTCCTTTTCTATTGTATGGTTGTATTTTCGGTAATGTAATGAAATCTTGTAATGCAGAATGTTTTTATGTTACTCCACATTAAAGAAAGCACAATTGCAGTATGACTCTAAATAATTGAGATCTGAAGTGATTTATCTTGAAGTTTACTAGACTTTTGGTAGTGCTATATTTAGGTTGATCTTTGCATTATTTTGAATATGGACCACCTCTTTGTGCGTGCTTATCTTCTTAAAAATCCATGAATGCCTTAGCTACTGTCTCATTGAGTAAAATAATTACCTTCTTACTTGACATTGGACTTCCTGCCTCATTTTTAAAATATTCATCGGCTATTCAGCAAAACAACCCTTCATTGCTTGTCTGTCCTTTCTGGTTTGAATGACTACACATCTTGGAAATCAAATGAATGGTCCAGCTTGCTGCATCTCACTTAAGATATCTCATTGACAAAATAAGGGCAGCTGCTAAGTTTTCTTCTCTGTTTTACGTTCTGTGTGCCTTGCCTTCTATTTTGTGATACACTGAAGTTAAGTGAAAGTACTGAGTTTTCTTCACTCATAATCTTATTAATTTAAGTGAATGTTATGAAAATTTGGGTCTTGCAAGTATTCTGTTATCCTGTAATCACCTCAAAATGCTGTGTTCAATGAATGGAGTTTGTTCTTTTCTTATGTTGTCTTCTTCTTTTCTGCTGCTATTCTCCTCTTCTATCCTACCAACTACCGTGCATAAAGTACCTTAAAAATTTACTTTGTATGAGTGAAATTGTCTGGTTCACATTTGTTTCTTCTGTTTGTATTCCTCGATGCCATAATTACCCAAAAAAGGCCTAGTGCCTGCTAAGTTACGTAAAATATGTATCCCGTAGGCTTAATTCATCAAGTAACTTGTATTATCTCAAATATTTTGAGGTATTAAAAACTTCTCACTTTGTTTGTCTTCTCTACTTTTTGTTCAAATTGTTAGAGGACATTTGGTTTTTTTGCAGATTTTTGAAGGCACGGAAGTTTGACCTTGATAAGACAGTCCATATGTGGGCAGAAATGCTAAACTGGAGGAGAGAGTATGGAGTAGACACTATAATACAGGTAAGAGGCTATCATAGTATGAGGTGTGACTGTAATGGTTACACTTTAGTTTCTGTCTTCTTCCTAATGTCTGGATGAATCTATTCTTAATCTTGATCGAGACGAGCACAGAGATGGGGCAGCTGGGGCTCATAGTTGGGGTTTAGCCTTGGTTGCAATTTCATCAATCCCCCCTTCCACTATACTAGTACCTTTAACATTAAAAATAAAATAAGTAACTCATACAGATGTTTTTGACTCACTAATGTATCTGCTATATTTTTGTCATTGTGTAATTATACTATTATAGTTTCAAGCATTCCAATAAATATATATATATATATATATATATATGTATATGTATTGATTTTCTAATTGATATTGAAGTGCAATGATCAATGTTAGGACTTCGTATATGATGAACATGAAAAAGTTCAGAGATATTATCCTCATGGTTACCATGGTGTAGACAAAGCAGGACGGCCCGTCTATATTGAAAGACTTGGTAAAGTTGAACCGAGTAAGCTTATGAGTGTCACCACAGTCGACAGATTCTTAAAATATCATGTCCAAGGGTTTGAGAAAACTTTTTCTGAGAAGTTTCCGGCATGTTCAGTTGCAGCCAGGAGGCATATAGATTCTACCACCACGATACTGGATGTGCACGGGATGGTTAGTTTAGAACCCTCTAAGATGATTCATCTATAAATAACATCTCCATTTTGTACAATCTTCAATGCTTCTCAATATTTGTCAATTGTGTAGAATTGGATGAGTTTTGGCAAGGTTGCACATGATCTGGTCATGCACATGCAGAAAATAGATGGTGACAACTATCCTGAGGTGCTTAGTTTTTCTAAAGTTACAGAGATTTGAATCTTTTTATCCCACGTTCATTGATCCATTTTGCTTGTTCCCTGCAGACTTTAAATCAGATGTATATTGTTAATGCTGGTAGTGGATTCAAGTTTCTGTGGAACACAGCCAAAGGATTTCTCGATCCAAGGACTACAGCAAAGATACATGTATGGAAATTTCTTTTTGGACATTCCTAAAATATTCAAGGTTACGGAACTATCAATCATTGATGGTGAGCTGATCCACAGGTTTTTGGCAACAAATTTCAGAAACAGTTGATTGACGTAATAGACTCAAGGTTGGGATTTCTTTCTCTAGTACTCTAGAATCTTTACATGGTTACTTCTGGAGATGTTTAGAATTCTCTTTTGGTGTTATTTAATCTGCACCTTTATTCTGAACAGCCTGTTGCCAGAATTTCTTGGTGGAACCTGCTCATGTCGAAATGAAGGTGGCTGTCTTAGATCTGACAAGGGACCCTGGAATGATCCAGAATTGATGAAGGTATGATCCTTTGACAGTTGGAAGTGGTATTAGTCATAAAATGTGATGAACAAGAATAACAGGCTTCAGTGACGCGGTCTGTTTCCTTGACACCTTCCTTTGTTCTTATATCTACCTCTGAATTGTTGCTTCTTGGACCTGTTAATGACAGCTGGTACATATTGAAGAAGCAATGTATTTGGGGAAGATTAGTAGTTCTGATATCGATGAATTAGAAGTCAAGTCTGTTATTCGTAAGGTGTGATGTTGATTTATTATTACATATATGAACTTTCAATCATCTAGTAATATGCGATGCTCTAACAAAAACTTTGGTTCTTTATAAAGCGTCCAAGTTCAGAAATTGTTACTGCTGAGTCAGGATCAGATGCAGGAATTTCGTCTTTTGCTGTCATGCAACCCAGGATGCTTCGTGAAGAAGTAGGTATTTTGACCTTATGCTCCCTCGTACCCCTATGAAGAAATGGAAAGCTAAAAGATGAATTATTTAACAATTGAAGAATTTATATGCATATTATCAAATGGTCTCATTGTATTAATTGAATACTCAGTAATAATGCTGGGAAGTGTGAGTTCCCCAGTAGATTAATTTAGGAACCATTTGATATGGTTTTGTGTTATTAAAGGAAACCCTACAAGGGATAATGAAATACATTACCCATACCTATAGCTTGTGTTAGATGCTATAAGAAACTTAAAGCAAGTATTGAATTTCTTGTACTTGCTTGCTAAAGGCTTCTAGAATGATTTGGGACACTTGCTCGCATGATATATTGCTTTATATACTTAAAATTAGAATAAACATACTAAGTTGTTTCTTGCATTTCCTTGTAACAGTGAGTAATTTATTAGCAGCTAGAGATGTAAAAATGATAATTGTTCTGTATGTATGAACTTTTGCAATTCCACACTATTATTTTATATATGCAAACACATTAAAGTGATAAACTGATTTTCAGTATTCTTTATTTTTCCTTTCATTGGATTAGAAAACAAGGAGAGATCCTGTGTACAACCGTAGGTCAGTTGAACCAGTTGGTGGTGGGCCTAGAATAAATACGAGTCCAACAAGTAAGTGTCCTTTATTTACTCAATTTCTCTTTATATTAGTATTAATATTTAATGTTGAATTATGGAAATCATAGCATGTGTCATAATGGTCTGGACACCCATAAAGATGTACTTTTTGTTAGATAAAAAGCAAAGGTTCAATGAATAAAAATCCATAAAGAGGATGAGTGACCACAACCAATCAGCCACCAACTGGCTTGGTTGTCCTAGATTCAACTTAAAACTTTGAGACCCAGCTACATATCAAGTCTAAAGCAAGCGAGATTTTCAGATGGCTATGGACCCGTTCAAGCCTAACTTATTCTGACCTTGCCAACAATACTTCATACTTGATTACCTCTGAATCTATTATTAAACTATGTACTTTCATATTTTAAACTTTGTGATGATCATAATGCTACTTAATGTAGATTAACCTTATGTAGACTCTCAACAGGAATTTGTTCGCTACTGCATATTGGCATCAGTATCAATACTTCGGTCATCAATCAACCTATGTCTGCTTGGAACTTGGAAGTATATATTGATATCAGCAAAATACTTGTCATCAGTTAGCGTTAATCCGTAACCAAAATACTTACTTTCTATTATGAAAATCCATAAAGTTATTAAATCGAACTGTATGAGGGACTTAAATCATGAAGAGTAAATTTAGTAAAGACATACCAGTTTGACCTTTTACTGACCAAGACTGTAGAATTTATTACTTTCTCATTACCAAGGAAGTTATGATATCCACTGCAAGGAATTTATATATATTTCTTTTGACCCTTGCAACAGATGATTTGATCAGTGATGTTGCACAAAGAAAGCTGATGAATAAGTTCATAACAAGTGTAGTTGACTTCTTATTCAAATTATTAGCATGTATATATTTTTTACTGCTTGGGATGGGGAAATTTTTTGTGAAGAAAGGAGTGGAGAAGTCGGAAAATGAACCTGAATTCTCAGATGCCATTGGGTCCCAGCAGATTTCACATGCTAAAGAAGAGGACTTTCTTCTTCATCCATGCTGGCAGAGATTGCAAAATTTAGAATCTATGGTAACTGAGCTGGTCCATAAACCTACAAGAATACCTCCAGAGAAAGATGACATACTTCTTGAGTCACTGAATCGCATAAAATCCATTGAGTATGACTTGCAGAAGACAAAGAAAGTAAGTTGTATTCCTGCGTACGTCATCAAAGGACAAAACTGAAACTTAGATTGCATATTCTTTCTTGATTGTCTGCAACTGATGGTGGAGCTAAACTTTGTTTTTTGCAGGTGTTACTTGCAACGGCATCAAAACAAATAGAACTTGCCGAGTCAATGGAAACTTTAAGAAAGAACAATGTAAATGTAAGTCTTTTACAAGAACCAACTAATAATAATCTTTGATCTTGAATGGGAGGAACATAAACTTGGGTTTCTTTTTGAGGCATGCCATCAAATTATCTTTGGAACAATATTCTTTGTATAATACCTATTTTACTGTGACCATTGGTCGGTCCATCTTTTTATTTTTATTTTCTTTAAAAAAGAATTAGGTAGTCCCATCTAACAAGTGAAACTGATATGGTATTGGTTGGCGATTTCAGGGGACAAACTCGTGTTGGTCAAGAAGTTCAAAGTCTTGTCAACGTGAAAGATGACTAGCATTAATTAAAGGCACAAATTTTCTTTGAGTTTTCATTTACAGAGAGCTTTTGGCCTAATTTGAGAATATATCTTCACTCAAGTTGTTGAGCAATTTCAGAAGAGTCCATTGGAGGCTGGCTGGGATTCTAGTAGGTGACCTTGTCATTGCCGTACTGGTTATCCCTCTTTTTTGTGCACTTAATAATAATAGGAGGCGTAGTATGAAATGATTTTTCTTTTTCTTCATGTATTTGTTCAGGTCCTCCTCCTCCTTTGACGGTTAGTTGAGTTATTACCCTCCTCCAGAGAGAATGCTACTTGGAATTTTCATGTGTTTGCCAAAACTCCTCTCTTGTCTTCGTTGTACATAATACTAATAATAATACACTTAAAAACATTGACAGAAACCTGAGTTTTCTTACTGATGCGTGAACCCATCCATCCATATAATACTTGATAGATGTCGGATATATACTTTTCTCAACTCTTACGATATACTCCATCCGTCTCGTCTCTTAAAAGTGTATAAATCTTTTTAAATATGTTAACCAACAGTCGCTCTTTTTCAATGCGCTATAAGAAGAAACACAATGAGTTTCAAATGAGGATTGAAGATGCTGCACATTTCTTATTTAGTCCCACATCAGATCACATAATAAGGATACAAGTAACATAGGGAAGCTACAATGGTAAGATGCTTACCTTGGATGACGGGTTCATACGGATATAAATAAAATAATAAATCATACTGGTTGGTTGATGATTGTGTTGTGTTATATTAATATGATAATAGTAATTTTTATTTAATTAAATACCGCATAAATTTTATGGATATCACTGTATTCGAATTCGAACAAAAATCTTTATCTAAAACAACAAATAAAAAGATATAATATAAAAAATAAAAAAGAACAAAAATCTGTCTCATGACCAATATCAAAAGAGGAGTACAATTAAAAGATACTTAGGGGGGCGGCCCCTGCCCAACTAAGCTGTAAGTTGTACGTATTGTGAAGCTGTAAACAGGTTTATTGTCCATAAATTGTCCAACACTGAAATGAAACTAAAAACCCATGCACAGACCAATAAACAATTATGTAGCAAAAAATTATATTATTATAATAGCTCCATCTTACTTTCCTTGCTATTTAGTAATTACTCTTATTTCAATTTTTTAAAGTCAAATTTTTAAAAAATTAAATTCAAAATTGATATGAAAATAAATAAATTATCTACCCTCTTGATTCTCTCTCCTTCCCCCCTTTCTCAACATTAATGAACTCATCATGATGAAATAAGTATTGAAAGATCAAGATTGCAGTTGGATTGAAGGAATTGAGTAGGTTTAGTTGGTGTTGGTGATGGGGATGGTGCTGAGTGTCACATTCATCTAGTTCAGTGCGATGGATCTTATTTCATCATCTCTTTTAAATGAAAATTTATTACAGTCCGGCCTTAATTGCTCAGCCCAAGTCCGACCCAATCCCAACCCAACCCCAAGCCCAAGCCCAAGCCCAAGCGGCTAAGCCTAAGCCTAGGAATTCAGGTTCGGATCATTAACTCCAAAAAAATCCTATGCATACATACCCGGCGCATTATAGAATAACCCAACCCCCACCCCCACCCCCACCACCAACTACCAACAACCACCACCAACTCCACCATCAACACCCACAACAAGAATAGCATAAAAACACTAATCACCCCCGTTTCCTCCAAACCCTAATCCCCATCAATGGCATCACCCTCTTCATCCCCATCACCGCCACCACCACCAGCAGCAGCAGATCAAAAAGGAGCCCAATTCCCACCACTTCTCTCTCCTTCTCCACCACCGCCTTCAAATCCAAATTCCTCTGAACTACCAACACCGGACAACCCCACTACCAAGAAAACCCAGCCCCTCCCCTGGACCCATCAAGAAACCATCAATCTCATCCAAGCTTACCAAGAAAAATGGTACTCCCTCAAAAAAGGGCAGCTCAAATCCAGCCAATGGGAAGAAGTTGCCATCACCGTCGCCGCCCGCTGCGCCTACGACGAACCCTCAAAATCCGCTACCCAGTGCCGCCACAAGATCGAAAAACTTCGTAAACGTTACCGCTCTGAAAGGCTCAAACCCCGCCCCAATTATTGGCAGTATTTTGACCTCATGGATCGCATGGAACGCGGACCCTTACCCATTTCAGCCGCCCGACCCATGCCCATGGTTCAGTACCATCAGAGTAATCAACCCAATTCTTCAAGTGAAAGTGATATTGATTACAATTCCAACCCCAATCTTGATAGCAAAAAGAATAAGTCCAAGAGCATCAATCACATTGTTAGAGGGATAAATAGTACTAACACTGGTAGGGCTTTGAGAGTTTCAAGAAATCCAATTGTTAGAAAAAGAAAGGATTTTTTTGAGAGTGATAATGATGATGAAGATGATGATGATGAGGAGGAGGAGGAGGAGGTAGAAGGGACTGAGATGGTGGCAGAATTGGCAGTGGAAATTAGGTCATTTGCCGAGAGATTTGTTAAAATGGAGAACAAGAAGATTGAGATGATGAGGGACACGGAGAGGTACAGGATGGAAATGGAAAAGAAGAGGATGGAAATGATTCTTGGATCGCAGCAGAAACTTGTAGATGCCATTCACAAGGCGTTCAGCAGCTCTCGTAAGAAAATGAAGATGGCTCAATAATTTCTTAAGGTTCTTTTTCTTTTGTTTATATTAAATATGTTTTTGATTTCGTATAATATAATAGAATTAGGTTATGACAATTTTGGTTGATATTAGTTATTTGAATTATGTTCAATCTACTTTTGTATAGTCATTTTACAATTGATAAAATATGAATCTTGTCATTGCATTTTAAATGCAATAGGACATTATTGTAGTTCTGTATTCTGTTGAGGTGTTTTATATACAGTTGAACTTTTGCGGCTAATTACAGAAGTGCTTGATTCTTCATGCTCTAAATGTACATTTCAATTCATGGCTTGTGTTCAAGCTTATTGTCCGATAAGTTTCATGGAAGTTTCATATGGAATCCTTATATTTGAGAATCTGTTTTGATATTTCATATATGTCAACTCCGCGTTTGTTCCTTTCTACCAGTAATGTACTATATTCTGCACTCATGTTCTCTATTGAATAGAATAATTATGCGTCGGTTATCATCTTTTGAAGCTAGGTACTGATTAGTTTTGTAGAGGTATAAATTTTCCATAAGGTATAATCCTAATAGTAGATAAGTGTCATTAAAACGAATTAATCTACTGCTAGGCTAATCGTAATACTGATTCTTTTGTTTTTTGAGTCCCAAGAGGTATTTTCGAACATTATCAACACAATAGTTCAGTTGTTCTCACATATCAGCTTATAACTTGCATCAGTTGCGTATGTTATTTTTAGTTAAAAATATTAGCTTAACCTATATAACAAGTAGTTAAAATTGTTATATATTCTCTTTCACACCAACATACCATACTTGCTAAGCTGTAGTACTTGTCTTCACTATGATGAGGCTACCTGGAGCAGAGAACCAACTATTTTCAGCACAATTACTTTTCTTCTTTGCAGGGCATATGAGTTGATATGTGTAGACCGAATTGAATATTCTACCTTGTTAAATCCTAAAATTATATTGTCATCACGTATAATAATCATCTTGCTGACGGCTAATTGGGTGCTATCTTTTCCATTTATCAACTATGCATGTACACAGTTTGATTATCTAAAGCTCCTCTTCATCAGTAATGATGCTGCAGACTTCTGTCACTGAATATCTATTTGTATGCAGGCTTGTTCTTCTAGCAACCTTTTGTCTCTTGACTTGTGAATTCTATATATTTAGCTTCACTTTTCAAACATGGGTTCCTGGATAAGTTACCAGTAATGTGATCTGGATCTCTTCTTAGTTCATATTCCGCCTGGCTAGATTTTTGTACAATTACTTATCATTATACATTTACTAGTCGAACGTGGGTTTGTGGACTATGTACTTGCGAAGCTATCTGTAGCTCTTCTTAGTTCCCATATTCTCTAGCTCAAAATGAACTGAATGGAGACTTCACATAGCTTTTACATATATACTTCAGGGATATTAGTGTAGTACCTGCTGATTCTATTGCCAAGATACATAATAGTATAAAAATGTGTCATATTAGTGTCTTTCCAGGGTAGCAACTCAAATTATATGGACACAATTCAGATGGCATTTTATTTTCATGATAAGTTAGAAATTCACCATTTGAATCCCTTTCAGGTTCTTTTCCACTTTAAGCATTATGTTATCTTTTGGCTGCAAATGAACGGAAGTTATCACTTCCAGGATCAGGGCACGTGGATCCCAATTGTCCTTAGTTCTTAATGAATATGTTGGGCAGTGAGTCTTTGAATTTTTTAGTCTGTCTTATTGTAACATCTGTAATCTTACAGAATTCCTATTGTAATATGTGACATAATAACATGGTGGGTGCTCAAGTAACACCATTGTGAATTAGTATGTTCTTTTGTGTTTTTTGAAGTGAGAGCAACTTTTACTAGGGAAACCGAGAAACCAATTTTAGTCTATTGGAACAAAATCATATTATGTCCTGAACATGCTGTTCAGAACATGAAACAATAGGAGGGTATTACATGTTCAGAACATGAAACAGGGTATTAGAGTTTTTGTTTGGCTACTTTGCTTAGTATTCAGTCGTGCGACCTGTAAATGCTTCTTTAAGTTCAAGTTGCTATGAGCTATTCAGTGTAGGTAGGGTTGTCCAAGATATTCGCTCCGAAAATTTGCATTTGTATTCACGTTATCCATGTCAAAATGAATTTTATCTGTATTTGTATAAATAATGCTACTATCACATAATAAAGTTCACATAAAACTCACATACTGCAGGGTGGCACCCATTGATTTGTTATTGATATGGCCCACTTAACTCAACAACAAATCAATTGGTGTCACCCATGCAATATGTAAGCTTTATGTAAATATTATTATGTGATAGTAGCATTATTGTATTTGTATTCGTCAAAGACATACGAATACGAATATATGCATATTCGTATCCGTAATATTAATATATATATGTGTGTGCGCGCGTGTGTTTTATATATATAAACCTCTCATTTAATATTGATATACAATACAACAAATGTATTAACATAATATATCTTTTATGGCTATTTTATGATGTATGATAAAAAAAAATTGCATATGAATATTGTCTAGTTTTATTATTTTATTTGGTTAATTGTACATCATTTGTAATTTTTATTTGATTAATTAAACATTTTTTGGGTATTGATTCAACATTGTGCAAGAATTAAAAAAAATTGAAACTTCTAAATTTAATTTTGAATAGATGCCGATACGATGTGCAAATATTTGATATATTTACAAGTTATATTGTACAAAATGAATACAAATAATATCTGACTTCAACTTTTAAACAATTTTTTTGTGTGTGTGTGTTTTAGGGTGGGGTCGGGGGGGGGGGGGGGGGGGGGGGTGTTATTGGGGGTTTAATCTTGCAGCAATTTTCCCAAAAGTCAAGATTGGTAATTGCCCTCCATCTCTACATAGACTTGATGGGGTCTTCACTCCACCGCCAAGCCTCGAAAGCAAATAATTATGTTTCAAGACTGCTAATTGAGACAAATCTTTCGGTGTTACGAGAATCTTCATTGCTAATCATAGCAACAAATGATGTTTTACATATCTAGTTTTTAAGATTTGACAGATTGATGGTTACAGAATCTGTAAACTCTTGTTTTGGAAGTATGTTCACCTCTTTGTAATCTGTTTGGAAGCATGATAATAGATTTTAAGGCATTTACAGTTGGCCACAAGGGCTGTGGAATAGATTTGAAGCAACCAAGAACCAAGTAAAAAGGACCAGAGTAGTAGATTTGGGATCATATAATACCCAATTCTTTGCATTCTGTCAATCTTAGTAGTTTGCCCAAGAAGACAAAAATAAATGCAAAGGTGCCCACCGCTTGATGAATGATTATTCTTTAAACAACATTGATTGGCTTATACACCGCAAGACTTGTATTCACAACTCTTTTTTTTCTCGGGTTTCAGCCAGAACAATGACGGCTACCCCTAATAATACGAAATGGCATAATTCATGGGCTAATCTATGGGGCAAAAATAGGGCACCTCCATACATGAACAAGGCCAATTGAGGGATGGCAAACAACATAAAAATCTAGCAAAATAAACTAAAGGAAAAAAAAAAGTAAAAGGAGAGAAGAAACCCTGTACACGTACCCCTATATCGGTCTCTCATCTTCCCAACGCTCTAGGGTAATGGTAATATACATAATTCCCAAAAATTAATTTGCCAACATCCCTTCAATTGAGTATACTTGACCTGTAGATATAACAATAAGCACCCACCCCCTATCCGTCTTGTAATGCCCTGATGGAACTATGAGCTTCATCTGCACAAACTTCATGCCATTAGCATCATTGTTCACTAAAACCGTGATAGAAAGATGCAACTCTTGATATAATACTAATCAAAAGCGCAGACGCCAGCAAGTGCTACAACCATGTGAAATAGTGAGTTTACCTGTACATTGTTGTTACATCCGGCATGCCAACCCAACCCGAGCAAAACCAGCTGGTCAAAGAATTACTCAATCCGTGGGAGTACTTTTCAGTTTATAGTTGAGGGGGGCCTGACATACAAACTAGTACTCCCTCCTTGCAGAAGTTGGGTCTCCTGCTGAGATTGCTGCTGTTGTGTTTCTTCTGGTTGCTGCTGCAACGAAGGCAACGGTGTGGGAGGTTGCAGCTGCAAGGGCTGCTTTGACCACTGTACACCACCATCATGCACTACAGGGGGCAAGCTCCCTGAAGACTGCCTCTGCCCTAGCCCTTGACTGACAGGAGGCAGAGGCTCACTACTGGAATTTGTCA
Source organism: Panax stipuleanatus (assembly GCA_020205555.1). Taxonomy (NCBI): domain Eukaryota; kingdom Viridiplantae; phylum Streptophyta; class Magnoliopsida; order Apiales; family Araliaceae; genus Panax; species Panax stipuleanatus. The sequence continues at coordinate 119,302,315 of CM035123.1, forward strand.
AAGACGAAGACCCAGAACTCAACTGCGGTGCATGATTGGGCATACTGGAATCATACACCGTTTCTGATGCCTTCTTTTGAGGAACACTAGCAGAAGAAACAACTGGTATTACATTAGCCGCATCAACACAGACTGGCACTGGGGCCGTTGTACCCATCTGAGACAAGTTATTGACAGGGCGCAGGTCAGCTTGAGCTTCTCTGGCTTGCAGCTTCTTTAGTGGGTCAGAATTCACTTGGCGATTCTGGTGAAGCACTCTTTGAACAGTTGGCTGAGTTTGATTTACTAACTTTAGGTGAGGCTGTGACTGCTGCTGCTGTTGTTGCGGGTTGGAAGAAGATATAACCGGTGGTGGAACAGCTTGAACGGAAGTGGATAATGTAGGACCAGCAACAACTGGTTGATCGTGATTTTGATTGTTATTATCAGAATGAGAAGGGATCTGTTGGATCTGCTTTGATGGAGTGGCCTGGGCAGAATACAGATTTTGCTGAGGTTGGGCCTGATGAGAAGGAACTAATTGCTTCAGAGGTTGAATGGAATTTACTCCAGGCCCTGTATATAATCCCTGACCTTGGATCATGTGCATAACCTGCTCCCCTTTCTCTGCAGATTGGCTTCCTGAAGTAGTTGACAGGCCATTCAAAAGAGAGTGATCCATGGGAAGGTTCTGATGCATCAGCATGTTCCCTCTTCCTACACCTTTCAAAACCTTAGCCTGCTGTTGAGATTGTGAATGTTGCCGCTGTTGAGGGTGATGCCTACTAGCTTGCTGAAATTGTTGCTGCTGTGGTTGATGCTGTCGCTGTTTCCCCATTTGATTGGTTAACCCACCGCCACCAACTTGTGGGTTCCGGCCAACCCCATGAGGTGACATGTTATGTTTCTGCGGATGCTGCGACATTGTAGACATCAGAGATGATGTTGTCAGCGGTGATAATGATACTGGAGAAGTTTGTGACTGAAGTTGGGCAGTATTTAGTGATGATGATACTGGTAACTGAGACTGCCCTTTAACATGTGGCATCAAAGTATTGGATGGAGCAAATTGTTGCTGCTGCTGCAATAAACGCTGATGCTGAATCTGCCTCTCTTTAGTTAAACGGATTGCATAAGCTTGATGCTGTGTGTTGGTTGCATGATTAGGTCCTTGAGGATGAGGATGATGAGAATTAGGAAGCACATGGGACTGTTGTGAGGACACTAGATGTGGCCGCTGGTGATGGAGTGGGTATGATTGGACAGGAGGCTGAGTTGTCTGATTAGAGGAGGAACTTAACCCACCAAATGGAGAAACTCCTGGGCTATTCCCTTGTGAAACCTGCATCTGAAGCTCCGGAACAATCATTTGCCTCTGATGTTCCAGACTCTGGGTAGGCTTATTTTACAAAAAAAAATAATTAAGAAAACAAAACAAAACAAAAAGTCAAAAACTTGAAAAATGGGGATGTAAAAATTTTATGCACTGATAACAACTGGACAAATGCCAAGAGTACAGAACTGAAAAACCATGTCTATTTGATAATCATATTCCACTACAAAAGAATTCTGGTAGCAAACTATTTCAGCAAAGACCCAAAAAAAGTGATCTAATAATATCAAGGGAGCTACTCTGAACTTCTCCAATTTTATTTGCAAAATAAATTTGTATTCTACCGCCAATACACCAAAACCACCTCTATCAGTTCGAGGTCAGCTCCATCAAGATTCAAGCCAATAATCGAGTGGGTAACAACACAAAAGGAAAGGTGCGTAAATTTAAATAAAATGAGAGTAGGTACCAATTCCCACAAACCCTCCAAAAATAATAATAATAATAAATAAAAAAAATAAAGGAATAGAGAACTTTCAAAACCTTGTGTCAGAATATTCTGTTTGAAAATCACACTTCTTGGTCCTTACGGCTTTACTAAAGCATAATATAAATACAATTATCTATACACATTCTAAAGCTTTAAAAAATGAAATACTAGATGACTCACCCGCATCATATGCAAAGCATCACGAGGTCTCATCATAGAGTTCCCTTGACTAGCACCAGGACCAGAGTGAACATTGACAGGATTTGGCATTGTCACCATACCAACAGAGGAAAGCATGCTGCCAGAATTCAACATAGATGACGAGGCAATTCCTTGAAGTCCTGCCCTTGCCATTGGTATGCTTCTATTTAAGCCACATGCAATGCCCACACCATTTCCAACAGTTAACATTCGAACACCACGATCATTTCCTGGATGAACCCCAGGAACAGGCATACTGGACTGCTGGATGTTTCTACTAGATAACATTTGATTGTACTGTTGCATTCTTTGCTGTTCATCAATTGATAAAGATGCAGATCTAGGAATACCAAATCTACCATCCCTAAATGTAGATTAAAAAAAGACCGATGTCTAAAAATAAGAATATTATATATGTACTGTGGGAAAAAGATGATCTCAATATCTTCAGCATTACCTGACAGCGGCATTGAGTGGACCAGGTGGCAATGAAAAATTACTACCAAGAACCACATTAGAAGACGCTTGTACTGAGGGATTCACACCAGATGCAGGAAGCATTGGTGCAACATTACCCTGATTAGAAATTGGTAACCCACCAGTGTGAGGGCTTTGATAACCAAGGGAAAGAACATCTGGACTAGATGCAGTTGCATCACACAGATCAAGAGGCCTTCATTGGAACAAATTACCAAACACAAGAAAAATAAAGTTAATATAAAAAATTTAGCATTAAACATAATCCATACTTACGTGGAGAGTTGAAATACTAGATAATAAAATAAACAAACATAAATATAAGACAGAAGCATAAAATGTAAAGCTAATAAAATATGAATGAAATAATCACCATGACTTACGTGAGGACAGGACCTCCGGTCATGTTATTTGGGCAGACTTGAGAAAGAGCAAGTGTATGAGAATTGTGAGGCTGCTGGAGTTGTTTCGGATCCTGGTTATTATTCTTAAAAATTCAAGTCAAAAATGAATATTATAGTAAGAAACAAGCCAAAATGGCAACTGTGGCAGCAGATCAAAATTAATGTATAACGTAGATTTCAGAAATTAATTCGGCAGTTCCACTGTAGATGACCTTTAAAACAACATAATTTCGTGCTAAAGTAAATGTCACTCTTTTTATTTTCATTATTTATTAAAAAAAATAGAATCATCCCAAACATAATGTATTTCAGTACAAAGCAGACATTAATATTACGAGTTGGGATTCAATATCATGTGCCAGCTTAAGGGTAAGAAATTAATTCTTTTACAGGGAAGTAGGGAACACACAGAATTAAACATTTATTAACTTGAGGATGGTAGAAAATTCTCAATCATTTACATATGTTTCAGACTTTCAATTAAATCTCTAGTACGGCCAACACCACTGGTATGAAGCCAGGAAAGTCACAACAACAAACCAATTTTGGAACTTTCTGAGGCAAAATTTCTGGAATCAATTTTTTTTGATGTTATTCCACATCAAGTATTGTACATACTGAACTAAAATTAAGAGGAAGGAAGGACATCTTGAACATGTAGGCGATCTATGTAAATAAACCGGCTAAATTCTAAATCCAGCCATCATTCAAATGCAGAGAAAGATAAGAATAAGAACCTTCACAAGATGCAAAACTTTAAAAAACTGGCTTGAGAACATAAGTAATATGAAACATTAAAGAACACTTGAGATAAAGGAAACCAACGCCAAGGCAAAAGCAGGCAGAAATAAATAGATAAGTTTGGATTTTCAGAGATGTTAAGAGTAATTTTTTGGAAATAAACAAACCTGAGTCCTTCTATGATGCTGCTTTTTCCCAATTAAAATTATTTTCTCTAAATGGGATTTAATTGTATTCTCTTCCATTGGCCCCTGCAAACGTTGAAATAACTGTCTCGCACTGCCCTGTGAAACATGCAGCATCCGCAGTTACTTAACTCAACAAAAAGCAGGTATGGTTACAAGAAAAATCATAAGGAAAAAAAAGGACAGAAAAAGACATGAAAGAAATGGGAGGTTTGAAAAAAAATAAAAATATTTTAAGATTTGCCTTTGGAATGCCAGGTAAAGTAGACCGATAAGGTTGAGATGACCCTGAATCTTCAGCACTATCAGCCCCGTCACCAGCAGGGCTATCCATTAAAACCTTATGACGTTCCTTGCATTCTTTAGGCTTGCGGAATATGCACTGAACATGTTAAGTAAAAAAATCAATTATTTTGTCCAACAAGAGATGTATAAAATGGACAGAAAGGAAAAATAATAACTAAATAACCTATGCTAGACGGACTAGGATGGACTGTCCGATTGACACGGTATTTTGAAGAGACCGACATGGGTACTCCTCAATTTTGTCAATTTTTTTACACTAAAATGAAGTGTCGAGTACCCATACCCTTGGCTGAGAATCAATTGTCTGACACGGGTAATTTAGGGCAAACTAAAGACTGAAGAGTCCGTATAACATAGGAAATAACTACCACAATATATAAAGTACAAATAAGAATACATCAACGTCCAGTGAGGCCTTACATACATGCACAGCACATATACACAATAAACGAAACCCCGAAGTTCAACCTACATACCAAAAGGAGGACAGAAACAGAGAAAAAGGAAACATAACGTATGTTTACCTTGAATTGCAAAGTGCTACTAATAGCATCACTGACGAGCTCCCAATTTGGACCCATATCATGAACCAGAACAACGAGGGCCTAAGATGTCAAAATGATGGTATTATAGAACACTTATTTTTAGTGCGTAAAGGTCCATGAATGGTAAATTCTCTAAGAACATGAAAATGTAGAAGGGAAAAAATGAATATAACCTGGTCTTCAAATAGTGACCATGGACCTCCTGAACCTGGCTGCCCAGCATGCATCTGCAATGATTCATATTTAAAAGCTTATCAGAATCAAACCAAAATAGACTTATAGTAATAGGAAAATATTAGGTTGACTAGGTCATCTACTTATAGTACCTTCAGTGCTTTGCCTTTCCGGCCTCGATCCCGGCCACCAAGCATTTTGATGAACTTATTTGGGTTAGACATATTACTCATTTGTGAAGCCACTGGAGAAGGAATTGAGCCGCCCATAGGAGTAAGATTGTCAACCGAATTATCCAGTGATTGCTTCATCATCTTTGGCTTCTTCATAATATGTTGACCATATAAACCTTCACAGAGACATGGATATGTTACAGACAGAGAACATGAAAAAAATTCAGAATGTTGTCAAAATTACACAATGAAGAATTATCAGATGGGAAAAAAGCTGTACCACTGCTTCCATTAGACTCAAGTTGATGACTCTCCAATCTCCTTTTTAAATTATCTTTCTGCATCATGAAGGGGACATAAAATTTTAACGACTACAGGAAAGCCATAGGATAACAAATGGCTAAATAACCCAGTTACTCGGAACAGAAAATGTGTATCAAGTACAGCAATTTAGGAAGAAATATAGTTGAACATAACAATTATTTTTCTTTACATCACAAGAAGAATAAGGCCGCAAGCCTCCCATCATAGTATTTTCAACGTCATCAGCCAGTTTATAGCCAACCTTCAGATACATCTTATGCCAGTCTCTTAAGGATCCAAGGAACATTAAAAGTATCCTAAAAGAGTTTTTCAACAAATATTGGATAGTATAAACTAACCAAAACTTTGCTACCTCTTCTTAAAATAAACTAGCTTACTTTTACTTATGGAATCAAAATATAGATTATAGAGAAATACACTATTATTTTCTAAAGTTTTTATATCAGAATTGCGGATAACAAAATGATAAAATAATAAAAATTCTATAGAATGTATAAAAACTAGTCACTTCATAATATTGTCAAATCTTCCCGCCTAGAAGTTGCACCTTTGAGTTGGAAAATTGAAAATTAGATGCACTATCAACCCTCAAGGCACCATGCTTTGAAAATGAAACAAAACTTACATGCTCATTTTGAAAATTGGAATCCATTTGCCATCTGTGCTCATACGTGGAACCCTGAAACAATATATAATTCAGGGAAGAATAAGACGGGGAAAAAAGACTTAAAATCATTACAATTATACAAGAGGATAAAGAATCCTCTATTAGATGCTCAAAGCTGAGTAATACCGAATTTTTTGCCTTCTTTTTCTTTTTGGGTTTATGTGATTTTTCTGTGGAGTCAAATGGTAGTTGCTTATTGAAGTCCCGTACTGACTCAATCTCCAAACTATTTGGAATGTGGGATCCACCCTGTAAAGTACTCTGATCATCCTGAAAAGAGTTGGTATCACCACTGGAAGCATCTGTCTTATTTGGTGCCTGAACACAACCAGAAGTTGGAGCATTAAAAGGACTTAAAACTCTCTGTCGGGAAGCAGTCCGCATACGTTTTGTTGGAATCGAAACATTAAGAGTGTTGGCAGACCGTTTTCCAATTATTATAGATTGATGGTTCCCAACTTTATTTTCAATGCTTTGCATAAATGGAATGGATCCCAATTCATGTGATCTTGCAGCATGTGCTTTCATCAAATGTTTCCACTTCTTCTGGGAAAATTTGGATGACTTGCTACCATCAAAAGCTCCTGGCAAATAATATGTGCTAGTTTCCCCTTCATCCTCTTCAAAAGCATTCTCTTGAGATCCAAATTCTATAATAGGGAGTAAACTTGTTAAAATACACAATGAACTGAAAACCAATGCAGAAATAAATCACAAGTAATACAAAAATAGATTACAAGCTGTATCAGAACACCTGCTAGAGCGTCATAGCCAGATGTTTCCACTTCCTCTTGCATGCTGCTGTCAGTGTTCTAAGAAAGAGGACAAAATATAGAATTTCAATTAGTCATAAATATGAAAAAAAAAGCCATGACAACCAGCTGAAATAGGAGACACGAAAACCTTGAGTAACATGAACCAATATATGATACATACAGTCGCAAGATATCTGAATTAGGACAATTTCCAGACTCTTTTCTCTCTGGCGGTTTGAAGTTTTCTTTTAGATATATGAAGAAATCTACTCGATAGAAGAGGAATATAGCCAAGGTGAACAAGCAGTTCACCAAACAAACAAAAGTGGGAAGTTCTTCAAAAAGAAAAGCTCCACAGTCCATATAAATATCAAAAATTGCTACATCTCGAAAGGCCCCCATGGCCAACGCCCATAGAGATGCCAAAAGAAATTCAATCCCAAAGCAGGTAAAAGGTAAATAAGAATAATTAAAAATCCTTTCATTTCTCTTTGTGCTTTGACTTCTTTCTTTGTCCATTGCTCTAGAGTTAAAACCTCTCAATAACCATTTCCTCTGGATTTAGATTGATATACATATATATAACGCGAGAAAGAGACTGTATTCCTTTAACAAGGCACAAGGAACAGAGAGCTTTAATTGTCAGGATACTCAGTACTAGAAGTGAATTAATCACCTGCTGGTACTTCATAAATTTTGGCCCATATATTAGAATGTGTTCACACAAAAGGTTTTCATGAATTGGTAAAAAAAGAAGTTGGGATTTATGGCCGACAAAAAGTAAGACTTGAGCGCATGGAGGCTATGAGGAAAGATAGCAACAAAGTTCTAGTTGTCCCATATAACTTATTGATGAGTAATATATTTACCTGACATTGCAGCAAATGGGATTCAATAGATTTTCTATAGGTTTCCATTGCGCCAGCAGGAACTGAATAGAAGAGGTTCTCCTGCAAGAAAATGAAAGGTTCAGCATTGAAAGAGAAATAAGAATAGAAACCATACACAAAATAACATGTGAGAACGTGAGCATTGTCTAGACTTCAGTGGTCAAGCTATCAATTTACTAAGAATTACAAATGACCATAAAGTGTTGGTCCGTACTTCTGTTAAGTGAATCTCCCATGACTTATCCAGGATACCCAAATCAGACATTCTATCAGGAGTCACAGGCGATTCTGCTTGGACGTGTTGAACACTACAGCTATTGTATTTCAGAAATCTCAATGCATATCCCTGAACTGCATTTGCGAAAGCTTTGCCAGGTTTTTGCAACTCCTGCTCTTTGCTTGTTTCCTGCCACAAACAGCGAGGTAATTAAAATAATTATGCAAATAACCCCACCTTTCCCCTTCAAAGAGATTAAGATCAAATTTCAACCTAGAGAAAATCAAAGATAAACTCAAACAAGCAACATTACCAATACAGCAACTGAAAGTTCACACGAAGGCCCAACTCAAACATCTATAGCAATTGCAACAGATACGACACAACTATTCTAGATTAACAATATATATCAAATTAACTCAACAATCCATATATAAACAACTTCTATACTAAAATACACAAGCTTTAAATCAATTTCAAACAAAAAAGTTGCGCTGCTCATTAATTTGTGTAGTGGATAAGTACCAACACTTGACTTTAGAAGGTGCAAATAAGTCAAAATTACCACAAATAAAAGTCATACACAAAAGCCAGATTTTTATACACATGATAATTGTGTTATTGCTAGTAAGAATAAGAAAGAGTTTCAAGTATAATCAACTTGCATACATTTATTTTATAACACAACAAATGGCAGTTATTTAGAAAGTAACAAGGATAAGATCTTAAGGAAAATAATAGTACGCAATGCAGAATCCAACATGATGCTGCTAATTAATGTAGTTCCCAATAATGCAAATAGATCTCAGTATCAACTTGATGAATATTAAGAAAGATTGCGGTGTTACCTAAAAAACGTGGTACATTTAGGTACACGGTGCGAATACGGGTACGCTACATAGCTAAAACGCGATACGCTAGGGTATCTTTATATAAGTTCTTATAGTTAGAAATCCGCTTAGAATCTAAACAAACCTAAGTTTTATAGAAATTTTTTAATTGAATCAACAAGTTGATTGTTTTATAAATATGTTGGTACAAATATAATGTTTGAGCATCCAATACTAAGTTATAATATTGATATTTGTGCAATTATAGTTAAACAACAAAGTAATTTTTCGGTACGTTAAATTTAGAGTATTGGTACGTAAGAGTACCCTCTTTGGGTACGCAAGTACCAATACGCGGTTCGTTAGGTGTATCTGGTAACTCATAGAGACTTTTTAAGTATGTAGAAATTATGTCACATCCATCTACGATTCCATCATCTCTTTTCAACATAAATCTCCAGCAGATCTAGTTTTTTTATATATAAATAATGGTGCATATGTATTCATCCAGAAATAAGGATGGAAAAAAAAGGAATTACCAATTGGGAGAGATCACTGCCTGCCTTAGCATTATATATGAGGTCTAACACTATTTAGACGGGTAACTAAATGAAGAGCACGTGTAAAAAAAATTAAAAACTGAATTGTTGACCAAATATTAATTGACCAACTAGTAACAAGAAGGAAGGAAAATTAAACATCCTGTATCATACAAAAATTCAACCCTATCCTCAATCAGTAACATAAGCATATTGTTGATGTCGGCTTATAGAACCAAAACTTGGATAATATTAATATCAAGAAGTACCTCTACCCAACGCCAGAAGTCCATGACAGCTTTTGCCAGGTTGTGAGCTACTTCTTTTTTATTCCGATAAGAATTTTGCTCATGAAATTTTAAAAGACAAGCAGAAGCAGCTTGACGACCTATTTGAGCAGCAGCACTTATCTTCCAAAGCCGTTCCTATAAAAAAAATTGAAGAGGAAAAAACTGTAAACCTGGAAGGGAGCTAAGCAGAAAGCGGGTACTGAAATAGTTTAGAAGGAAGATATCTCAATTGGTAGTTACAATTACCCTACATGAGAATACATTCTAGATAAGTAAAAAAAACATAAATGATTAAAAAACACAATTTCTAAAGTTAATTGATAAGAACAGACCTGTGCAAAATCATTTGCCAACCATGCCATTTCCTCGAGGACAAAATCCCAGTGAGATTTCCGACGATTCTCCAGCGGTAACGTACGAACAGATAACTCAGCAATCCTCTTACGTTTGGCCTGTTTACCAAATTTTGTTAGAGATTAGGGAATAATAGTGAATGCAAAGACAAATTCCTTTCATGTTCATCAGAATAAATATCACAAGAAGACTAGGGCATAAAGTAACCTTTATAATCCGCGCCTCTTCTAAAATAGAATCTTCATGTGCCTTTGTTGCTAATTTCAAGGTTACTGGAGAACAAGTATTTCGCTCAGGGGAAACAGCAGAAACCCCAGCAGACAATGTAGTCGCAGGAGTCTCTTGAATAGAGGAATCCATTGATCCCTGAAGTCTACGGGTACAATCATTTTCACTTTCATGGGTGGAATTGGAACCCAACAAATTACTGGGCTTTCTGTCTTTTTCTGAAGCAGTAAAACCATCTGGTACCATTCCCATAATGGAAATAGGATCTTTCACCTCTATTTGAGAGCCAGATACTTTTTCTTTTAATGGGTCCTCGTCTTTCAAAATAAAACCATTTTCTAAGTGGCTTTTATAAAAGGAATCGCTGTCGTAATTAGTGACAGTACAAATGTCATCAACTTTGGTATCATTATTTTCATTATCTAATTTATCACCTTCCATATTTGATGTCTCCTCAAATGCCACAGTTTCTTCCTTAGCATTCCCATTAGAGCCACCATTTCTTAAATTGGTACAAATTTCACCATCAATATTTCCATCTAAGCTAAGGTTGGTTTGGGTGCAAGACGACTCTGAATCTAAACCCTTAGTGCCAAGTACTGTGATGTTATTTTGAGCTTCATTTAATGTGCCTTGTCCAACTACCTTTTCACCACTTAACCCATTCATTTGACAGGACGTAACTTGATCTTCATCTTTTGCCAGAGAAGGAGCAAATTCAAGACCTGCTAAAGCGATCTGTCCCCTATCCCCAAGAGATTCAAGTTTCCCAGGAGCCATATAAACAGGAGTTCTCTGAGCATCAGATTCTGAAAACTGATTAAGCTGGTTGGCATCAGAAAGACTTCCTTTGGTAATGCCAATAGCTAATTCTACAGCCTGCACAACATCCACCTCTAAATCTAACCGACTATCGGGCAGTTCAACCTTGGGAGCCATACTACAATTTGGACTTGTAGCCTTCAAATTAGACTTCGAAGAAACAGTATGATCCTTCTGGTTGTCTGCATCAACTACCAACCCCTTTGCATCCCTCGGAACATGGTGAGAAGCAAAAGAAGCATGACCACCGCGAGATGGGACTACATCCGTAGAACTTGATCGAGCACCATCACGGCTTGGCCGGGATCTGTTCCTTCGCCTATATGCTTTCCTTGGGAGCCCAAAAGCAGAAGAATCACCTGATTCTTTGGCATGTTGACTTCCATCCAACTGGGAAGACTGTTCAGAAGGACCAATATTACTCCTAGCAGAATTTGTAGAATTCCTTTCACCTTTAAGAAAATCATTTTCTCCATCAAATAGCAAGAGATTATCAGCGCTATTGGGATCATAAGCTGGAGGTGCCCCTGGTCTACCATTACTCTCTACAGAATCCCCAGGAGGTGAAGCAGCCAGTGCAAAACTACCTTTTGCTTCACTGCAATAACAGAATATCACATTATGCGGACCATAAATAGTAAATAAGATCAATGCCTCCATGACAGAACAGGAAATTAAACCTGGTCACAAACTGTTCAGGATGTTGGTCTGTCAACGAAGTAGACTGAACACTAAGTGAAGCTGCATTCCCTGCTCTGAAGTCCAAAGGATCTCCACCCTGCAAATAAGAATAGATTATTCATCCCAACTAGAGTGATTTCAGATCCATTAAGAAGATCCAAATAGTGAAAGAATATGAGCTACTTACTTTCTCAAGAAAATCTAACTGTCTCTTTGCCTCCTCGTAAGAAATGTAATGCTTTCTGTTTACAATGAAAAGTCTTCACATAGTGTAACTAACATGTCTGATGTCATAAATACAAAAGAAAATAGACATTACCTAAGCTCTACTTTAGTCTCCTCAATTACTGCTAGCTGCGGAGAAAGGTCGGTACCAACACCACCTCCGCGGTCAACAACTCCTCCCATGGAATCAACCTCAGCATTGACTAAGAGAGATCCTAAACTACATCCATGCATTCCTATTACAAAACCTAAAGGTGTTCCAGTCCCATTGATTCAAGTTTAATCAGTTCCTTAAAACAAAAGAATATTACTAGTCAGAAAGAACTTTTAAACATAAAGAAAAGAAAGTATGTATTAATAACATTCAGAAAATAACAACTTTTTAAAAGAATATAGTTCCACTGCAAAAGACTAACATAGCTCAACAAAAAACAAATATTTTCTTCTTTAATAAATTGAGAAAATGGAAATAAGATATACTAAATTTCAGTTAAAAAAGAAAAGGATATATGCAAGGTGGTATCTTAGTTCCTACTAAAGCATATAGATAGAAATAGACTTCGAAGATTTTCAAGATTGAACAATCCCATGTTTGAACAGCACTAACTTTACAATTAAGGGAACACAAAGGATAACTGATACAGAAAAAGTAGACAATTTACTCACTAGAGGTGTTCGCTTATACTTAGAGTAGTTTGCCCTCTTTAGAAGTTAGGTAGTTCCTTAGTGTTCGCTCTCAACAACTAGTACGCCCTGTTCTCGAAAGCCGAAGAGCAGCTAAACTAAACTTCACTTACATAGGCTGAGGCTGGGGAAAGTTCGTTCATTGGACATAACTTTACTAGATATCAACATTGATCCTGCAAAAGTTACATGCATAAGACATCCTAACCAATCCCACATCGGAAGCCCTTGCCTGCGGTAGAACAACATGCTTTTCTTTTGATTCAAGTCCTAATTCTTTACGAGACAGATGTGAACTGTAGCAAACAAATGTGCACAAACTGGAATTTTACTCCAAAGAAATTCAACCACAGGACAATCTCTAAGGGAATGGGCACCCTCCTCAACCGAGAAGATATGTCTGTATATAAGAGGTCTTAAGCTACTATCAATAGTACCTTAAGTCATGATCTTTTGGGTGACCTAGTGGCTAGCAAAAATGACTCAAGAAGATATTATTGGGACAATAGATTGCGTCTTCAAACTCGAGATTTGACTCTAGCTATTACATAAGTATCTAAGCCGACTCTCAAAACTCGGGTCAAGCCATTTGATCGGGCGGAGGTGAGGACATGAAAGTGGTTAATATTATCCCACATGGGAGAGGATGTGTAAGAGGTGGAGGACACGAAGAAACTGGTATAATCCCATAATGGCTAGAGATGCAAAAATTCTGGACAATGTGCTCCTAAATCTTAACAAGAGCATCGATTATTTAAATAGGAAAATTGTAACACCCCAATCTCACATCAGAACATGTGAATAAGATTTGTTTGTATAAAAAATCTTAAACTGCTACCAATAGTACTTTTAGTTAAAACCTTTAGGTGAGCCTATGGTCAAGGGTGGTTGTATTCATAGGGAAGCATAGGCATATCCTGAGGGGGCCAGATTTATGAAAAAGTTAAACTTAGAGGAACAAAAAAACCTTAAATTACTACTACTCTAAAAAGAACTGAACACATTGTTTCCTCGCTAAACTCAAACTCTCACTCTCTGTTAAAAATAAAAAAAAATCTCGCCCTTCACAATAAAAATTCACAATCTCCTATTTCCTGCATCTCGAGTCGGGATGACTCCGTGACTGAGTAAGATCGAGTGCATCAAATCACAAATACAAAGCTTGTGAGTGGTGATCCAATTCCTCTTTACGTCAACAAAGTCGTACCTTTCCAAAACCCTAGATGACAAATATTGATCTCGCTGTTGTTGTTTGTGATTTATTAGCTAATTAGTCTCCATGTGAGTTTGTGCATTTGATTAGTTTATGAAATTTAGGACTTTTGTTTTTGTGGTGTTTAATTGAGTGTTTTCTGATTAGGTTCGATTTGTTAATTGTTGGTTTTGTTTTCTTAAATTTTAATGTGAATGCCAAAATTTATTTTAGGTGATTTACTTATAAACCCGGGTTGTTTCTATTGGTATTTTGTAAATTGGATTAAAAAAATATGTCATTTCTATCTCAATTTGATTTCTGAGCAGTATTTGGGTGAGACTTTGAGCAGTATCTCAATGTGTCATTTCTATCTCAATGAACTTCAATTTTTTTGGTAATTTTGTTGTATGGCCTGATTTGGTTGTGTTTGTGGCTTGATTTTGATGTGTTTTGGCTAGATTTTGTTTGAATACAAAAAACAAATTTGGTCTGAGGCTTTGAGAAGACATTTAAAGATATTAATATTGAGGCTTTGAGAAGACATTTAAAGATATTAATATTGGACGGTTGAAATTGTTTCATTCAAATTGAACTATGACAAAGATAAATAACTTTTTAAATCATTTCTGGAGTCTTGACTAATGTTTTTATTTTGTAACTTTTTATAGTTGATTATGAATATTTACTTGTGTATTTTTGAATTTTATTTATGTTGCACTTTGCATAAAATAATTGTTTGTTTAGGGTTGGTAATTGTATGATGATTTATTTAGGCAAAATTAATGACATGTTTGCAAAATTCAAACATTCCAAAACTGATTCATCGACATCACAATCCATCTGATTCGATGAGACTACTCAAAATCTATCAAATAAAACTCCTATCCAATAACCTTCTCAAAATACCAATTCTCAATCCCAAATTGAATTTGATTAGTTAATATTAGGATTAGTTCAAGTTTTCTTTATTTAACTGCAACAACAAAAATTAGTTAAAATCCACCCATGCTAGGAACAAATCCTGAATCTGCCGCTACATGTGATGGACTAAGATGACCCAAGAAGATATTATTAGGACAATAGATTGAGTCTTGGTATGATTTGATTTGATTCAAACCCGAATTGATCTGGGTTGGTATACCCTACAAAGATCATTTTCCCTAAAGTAAGGTGTCGAATGAGAATAGAAAAAATCATTTTCCAAATGAGTACTGCACATGTATTGGAACTGTGAGTTCCATCAATTTGTAGTGTAATTTCGTAAAAGAGAGAAAAAAGGAAATGGAACTTTTTCCTAACACCATGTTTGTGAGTTAGGTGAAAAAGAAAGGGGTAAAAAGAAAGATAATTTATTTTGGACCATGAGTTTGTTCGTGTGACTTGGTGATTTAGGCTTTTGATAGCCTGTATTTTCACTGTACATGGGTGACACCAGTGCTTCTATGAATAAAATCTTATCAGAATATAACAAAAAAATATTTTATCTAATCTTGGGTATGGAAGAAAAGAAAGGAAAGAGTAGGTTATTACTAATTTGCCCATACTCATTTTATAATAGCATGTTTAACAATATTTGTTTGCTTTGGGTAATATTGGAATCAGGAAAAAAAATATTACCCTCTATTCTACTTTTCACCCACCCGAATTTACAGTGAAAAGTTTTGGGAAGAAAGTGGGAGTTACAACTTTCTACTTTTTTCTATTCTTTTCTTCCCTTAAAAAATTCACAAACAGTGGAATTTGACTTTCCTTAATCAGTTTTTCTCCTTTCCCATTATTTTCTGCAGTAATTAAAACTCATAAAGTATAAAGTTGAGAAGACCAAACACTTCTATAAAGGATCAGTTTATTTTCTGCCCCTTTCATACATTTGAAGATCACTAACAGCTACTGGGCACTCTAAAACACGACCAACAAATTTTGGATGCGAGTAAAACTTTAAATAATTATAATGTATTCAGGGATGGGATGATGTTTCTTTAATATTCTTTACCACATTGTACAATTTTTTGGAACAAATATAAAAAAACTCTTCTAAACAATAAGAAACTGATTTTACCTTTATAGCATGTCTGTTGACATAGA
This sequence comes from Panax stipuleanatus, assembly GCA_020205555.1. Taxonomy (NCBI): domain Eukaryota; kingdom Viridiplantae; phylum Streptophyta; class Magnoliopsida; order Apiales; family Araliaceae; genus Panax; species Panax stipuleanatus. The sequence goes on from CM035123.1 coordinate 119,318,109, forward strand.
ACTATATGAATTAACATATGTGTCTATGTATGTGCAAATAGGTATATTAACAACACCCAGCTGTGTTTGTTTTATGCATGCTAAAAGATTTCCATGTAACCATGTTCATATGCTCCCCTTCTTGTTGCAGCCATGAAACATTAGCCAATTAGTCAAAAATAAAATCATCTTAAGAAGCTTAGTTCAAAATGCTTATTCTTAATTCCATGTTCTCTTTTTGCGCTAAGAACTCAAATCTATATGCTAAAACACATTACTATTCATCAAATGGTATGGGAACTGTATAAGAAATGCCCTACAGTAATGATAGTAAATACACATCAATGCATATCTAGAATCATAGACACAACAAGGTTCTTTTGCCGCTGAACCAAACAAATATAGGTAAAAAAATATACTGCAATAAGATTATTTAACAATTGAAGGCATATGAGAGCTGGCGTGCACACGCAGAGCTGATAAGTAAAAGCATAAAGTTATAATCTTCAGAGTTGTACTTAATTAAACATAACCATAGCCATTAGAGTTATCAATACTCATGAAAAGAAAGATCAATGTAATAAAGGCACTTAAAAAGGCAGATAGCAATTCACCACTCGAAGCCTAGGCCTATCTCAATTAATTGCAAAATATTAACATATGACAAAGTCACCATAGCAGTAATGACCTATATGATATTTTACAAACTAGTTTACTACCTTAAAAACTCTAGCATGATTGGGAAGAGAAATAACAGTTTTCCACGGACAAATAGATTGCATAGACATACGCAAAAACTGAGAAAAATAAAGTACAGAATTTCTATAAGATCTTTGCCATGACTTTGGAAAGGCTTTAACAAACCAAACAAGAGGGGCTGAACAAAAACAGATGAACCAGAATGGTAATAGTCAAAAGTTGAAAAGCACATATATAACAGAGATATAAACTGAATATGCTAGGAGATGCATGAGAATATATCCATTATCCATCGACTAATCCGCGGATAACTGTTTAATAACCAGGTCGTAGTAACTAGTCAATCCACTAACCCACCATACATTCTTGATCACTTGATTAATGAAGTTAAAGTGTGATTAAGTAATAGGATCATGTAAACCTCACAAACCAATGCACACGAAAATAACTATAATAACTGCATTAAAAAAATAGAAAATATTACAAATTTGCAACCTGCTTCAATCTTTTTTAGTAATCTCTATGTTCAGCATAATACCACCAGTATAACATTCAAATTCTCACAAGAGCATCTCAACAGAACCAACAAAAAAATGAAGGCACTGAGTTTGAAATAACCACTAACCCCGAGTTTGTTTCACCAGCAAGACCACACTAAATTCAAGTTCAATTGAAAAAGCTCCACAAATGCATCAACTGGCATGCAAACCCTCCAAGCATTCAATCAAAATGCACTAGCATAATCAAATGATACAGAATTACACACTCATTGCCTCATAATGAACCCTAAGCAGCAGCAATTCGAGCACCAGTCCACATTCTAGGGTTTGCATAAGTCCAAATTCTAGGGCTTGTGGACGAAAATACCTGAATTCTGAATAGCTCCGGAACAATTCGCAGCTAAGGCTTTCTATCTCTTTCTAGGGTTTTGCTCTGATGCAACGAACCCCAACTCACAGCAAATAAATTTGCCCTACCAAATTTCAGCCCCGCTAGCATTAAGTGCTCCCTCAAACTCCTCCTCCTCTATATATGCGTGCATAATTGTGTGCATATATTAATAATATGTATATATATATTAATTTATGTATAAGAAGAGTATATATCCCTCGTTCTGGTTCGTCTTCGTGCTCGTTCCGTAAGTTTTCTCTCTCTAAAATTTTCTCTCTCTAAGATTGTAAAAACCATTAGTCCTCTGCGAGTAGTAATGGGCTGGACATGCAGACGACGAAGAAGAGCCCTTTTTTCGTAAATCCATTTGGGCCATTTGTGTTCCTTCGTTATTATACTTATAGCACGCCTTTTTGTTTTTCCATTTATCTACAGATTCCAATGTCATTTAGATTATTTTTCAGGGTTACCTATGGGAAAAAAAAATTGCTAGAACACTTGGTTCTCCTCTTTAACGAATAGGAAACATGGATTTTCCTAAACGGAAGCTAAATACTCCCGCCATCCCATAATAACTGTGATTTTAGCTTCATGCACATGAATTAAGAAATTCATTTAATTCTATCATTTATTAATTAAAATTTGTGTAAAATTTCATCCACTACCCCTTTATGGAAAGTTGAAAACTATTAATACAAGGGAGGGAATTTCTTGAGATAATGAAAGAAGGTAGGGGTTATATAGAAAAATAAATAATTTATTCTCTTAGAAAGTTGTAAACGACAAATAAATTAGAAAAAAAAAAATTCTTCTAAAATGACAATTATTATGGGATGGAAGGAGTAAAATTTTGCCGCCCTTCTTGTATTTATTGAGAGGGGTAACTGTTTAGCTAACTTTTTGACTTAATTTATTACTCACTTTTTAAAAGGAAAATAAGCAAAAACATAACCTTAATTTATTGTTTCAATGTATCAATGCTAACCAAGATATAATCTCATGCAGGAGTAAATATTTATGACATAATTAATTATAGCTACATAATGTATTTATTACAAGTGCATATATATATATATATATATATATATATATATATATATATATATATTTATTACACGTGCATGTATATATATATATATATATATATATATATATATATATATATAGCTCAGATATGGTTCGGGAGCCCGAATTTTAGTTAAAATACGAACTTTTGATATCATCCGTGAGATGCGATCCAACGGCCCAGGAAAGGAATTTGTTGGGGGGGAAAAACGAAGCTTAGCGGGTCAAAATCAATCCAACGAGTTAAGAAGATCCAGATCTGCATTTCGTCACAACCAGATCTCTCTTTCACAAAGCTCCGGACGAAAAAGTCGCGGCTCTCTGTCACAAAATTTCCGGACGAAAACTCCCAAGAACTGAATCTCTCTGTCTCTGTCTCCCAAGAACAACCGATACTCTCTGTCTCCCAAGGTATTTTTTAATTTTCTGTTTGAACCAAATTATTTGAAATCTAGGGTAAGGCAGTAAAATTGTGATCTGTCACTTCCCCTGTTTATGATCGGCAGTTGATTTGATGTCTCTGTCTAAGAAATTTTTCTGTGATGATATATGGGTTGCCTTTCATGTGTATTATCAAGGTTTCATAAATTTAATGGTGAACCAATTGAAGTTAAATTGAATTTGCAATTTTTGTATGTGGTCATTTGCGCGATATCTTGGGATTGGTGTCCACACATTCATTCAAGGATACAAACAACAGCTATTGCGTGAATTGTTTTAAAGGATATAACTATAATATGCATTAATCATTATTCATTAGTTGTAACACCCCCTTTCCGAAATAAAAAGGGAGGTTACTCAAAACACAACATAACTGAACAAATAATAATAAGTCTCTAAACCACAAAGGAATATTCTCTAACACCAATAAATATCAAAAGGTCAAACCAGAATAAATGCCAAGCTGGCCCGAACCAAAATCTGAAATAATTATTACAACTCCAAAGAAATTAATATGTCCAGCCTAAACAGAATATTCCTAGACCATTGGATCGAATGAAGCTCTCATCACACTTGCCCTTGATCTCCCTGATTACCTGCCGGAAGAAAAAATACAACATGAGTCAAATACCCAGTACGGATATAGAGTACAAAATAGAGAACTGAAATAACTAACTCAATTAATGAACTGAACTGAAACTAACAAAACTAACACAATGAAATAATAGGCTGAATCAAATGGCTGGGGTTATTTCATACCGAGCTCAAAATAAAACAAAAATATACCTTGCCACACAGGCAAGGTCAAATAATGCCACACAGGCAAGCCACACACATTGGACTACGAATCCAAATGTATGCAAAATCGGAAATGCGTGTTTGGCACAAACATCGCCAATCCGTAAAACAGAACAGAACAGAAAACTAGGGTCGACCCATACGCCTCCCACAACAAAACACCAAATGGCCAACTCCCACCGGAGCACAAAACGGAGACGCCGTGGACTGATCACACCGCCACGAAAGGTGTCATGTCTCTCGTGCCAAGACGACATGCCCGTGGTACCCCCACAGGTGGTTATAGCTCAGGTATACCCTACGATATATTTTAATAAAATATCATGTCACAACACATGCGACACAATATTAACACAAAGGGTTCTAGTATGTACATGTAACAACGAAATAAATATAAATACGAAACTCCAAAGATACGTTAACATGTACATCTCTAAAAGATTAAAATAAACACTAAATATGTTAACCCAATTCAAAGAATACAAACACGAGATCTAGGTACCACTACCAAGACGAAACTATCACGAGAATTTGAGAACGAACGATCAGGAGAAACAATAACCAATATTGAAACGATAAACAAAACGAACAAATTAAATTTAATACGAGAATCGTTGAAGGAGTACGGATTTCGTACCTGGATTAAGCAATGTAATACCCAAATTTATAATCCCAATATAGTTCATTAAACTCCTTGAATCCGATCTAATAATTATAAAATAAAATTTTATTACAATCTAATCATTAATAACATAATACTGTTAAATTAGTTATTAAATAAATTTTACAACTTTATCAGTATAATTAATTAGTTTAAATCAATAAACACAATTTTTTTAATTCAATTTACTAATCCGGTTACAAGTTTGACATTATAATTAAATTACTAAAATATGTCACGTGAATATGTCTAGATTTGTAAACTTTCATTTAGTTATTGGGCAGGGTCATGATTACTAAAAAAAAACAATAGAGCACAACTCTATGTCGAGTGAATAATCCATTATTTAATTAATAACTATTTTTCATACTCAGCCACATGTCTCCAGAATCAACTTTATATAAAACTTATACATATAAAATATATATATTTTAAACTTCTCATCATTCACTTGATTTTTATATATATTACAACTAACAATTGAAAAGAAAGATTATTACTAACTTACCGGATTGATCTTCTCGAATACTGACTATGATGAATTCCCTTCTTCTTTATGCCGCTGCGTTCACTTCTATTCTTCTTATTAATATCAAACGAATGATAATGCTTTAGTAAATTAGGTTTTTCTTATTATTAATATATCTTATTAACTCTCCAAATTTTAATAGGATTTTAATATTACACAATTATAAATTAGAGCCAATTACTATTAAGGCCCAATTAATGTAGTCCACATAAATTAAATATAATGTTTGACCCAAACATAAGAAAAGCTCAATTACAATATTTAAAACAAAAATTTATAAAAAAAATATTATTTATTTATTTATTTATTTTTCGGGTATTACATTAGTATAGCATTTATAATCAACTAACAGTTATTGCGTGAATATGTTTCTTTTTTACTCTTCTTGTTTTGTCTTTTTACATTTTCTTTGTTACAGTAAAGCACATCCATCTTGATAGCTATATGCTGGTCTTTGTATCATTCATATGGAAACAATATACTTGTTGATTCTTTCACTAGTCCTTCATAGTGATGGTTTTTTCTGGCTGCAGGCTTGTTGATTATAAGTTGTATACTTGTTGGGTTTGCAGAATGCAGCATTGTGTAGACGAGATAGAAATGGTATCATCTGGTAATTATTCTCAACAACTTTACACTCCGCAAGTTAAAAACGAGTTGATACCGAAAATTGGGCAACATTTTCACAACTTAGGCGATGTTCGTGACTTTTATAACAACTATGGTAGAGAAGGTGGATTTGGTACGCGGTTAAATTCTAGTAAGAAGAGTGCTAACGGTGAAATAATTAGAAAGGAATTTGTTTGTTATAAAGAAGGGTTGAGGAGAATTGTGCCCAACAAAACTCAACAGATTGTACGAAAACGGGGCCTAACTAGAGCTGATTGTGGTGCGAGAGTGATAGTTGTGAAAGGCCGGACCGATGCGGAGGGGTTTGTTATTAGACAATTTATTGAGGGTCATAACCATCCTCTTACGACCCCAAGAAAGGTACATTTGTTGCACTCTCATCGTGTAGTAACACGAGCCAAAAGAAATTTAACAAAACAACTATCAAAAGCTAATGTGCCAACATGGCAACAAATGAGTATTTTAAAGATTGAAGCTGGAGGTCTTGAAAATGTTAGATGTACAACACAAGATCTTTATAATGCTAAAAGAGATAGGAGGAGTGCTTTAAAGGGACATGATGCTAATCTGTTATTTGAGTATTTTAAGGATGAGAAAAAAAAGAATCCCGATTTTACTTTTACATTAGAGCAAGAGGAGGGTGTCATGATTCATTATTTTTGGGCGGATGCAACATGTAGAAAATCATACAAAAGTTTTGGGGATGTTGTTGTGTTTGATACAACTTACAATACGAACTGCTACAATTTGATTTTCGCACCTATAGTAGGGGTTAATCACCATGGGCAGACAACTTTTTAAGGGTGTGCATTATTAAATGGTGAAAAGATTGATGCTTTTGATTGGTTTTTCAAGGAATGGTTGAAAGCGATGCCAGGTAGCCCGCCCAAAATGATCATAACTGATCAAGATCCGGCCATGCGAAATTCAATTCATGCTATGTTTCCAAATACTTTTCATAGGTATTGCATTTGGCACATTTTGAAAAAACATTCTGAAAAATTAGGTCCAATTCCCTACAAAGAACATTATGACGAGTTGAGTTGTTGTATATGGAAATCTGAGAGCCCAGAAGAGTTTGAAAGAAGATGGGCGGAGGTTGTAGGGAAAGCTACATTTGACACGAATGATTGGTTACAGGAGATGTACGAAATCTGCGAGCAATGGGTTCCGGCATTTTCGAGACATATTTTTTGTGCCCAAATGACTAGTAGCCAAAGAGTTGAAGGGGCTCATGCCTTTTTCAAGAAGTATGTGTCTCCTCAAAACTCAATATTGGATTTTGTGACGCGGTTTAATAGGGGACTTGCAAAAATGCAACATAATGAACTAGATTTCGATCATAAGGATGTCAATGAAAAGCCACAAACATTAACTAGGAGGGTCATGGAATACCAGAGAGTGAGTTGTACACACATACTATTTTTTACAAGTTTCAAGAGCAACTGCTTGAAAGTGGAAAGTATGTGGTAACACGTTCATTTAAAGATGACAATAACTGTATGTACAATGTTCAGAGGGTAAAGGAGGGTGATTCTAATGACCGTAAGCTTTCGTTTGACAAGTCATCAAACTTTGTTAAATGTAGTTGTTAGATGTTTGAGAGTGATGGAATTCCATGTAGGCATATGTTGGCGTATTTCACAAAAAAATAGGTTATGGAATTACATAATCAGTACATCTTGCGGAGGTGGACAAAATCTGTGAAATCTGGCAGAGTTATGGATGACTTGGGTGGGAGGGTGAGTGAAATATGTGATACTTCTGTGTTACTGAGGTGTAGTAGTCTCTTCCAAATTGCGTCTAATGTTATTGATGAAGCTGCATTAAGTGAAGATGATACAAAAGAGTTGAAAGAATTGTTGTTATCAACTCAAAGGAGGTTTGCTGCCATGAATCATGGTAGCATGGATGTGGAAGGGAGTATCAACATGCCCATTTCTCTTGAGAGCCAACAACAAAGTCTCAAAGAACCATTTTCGGTAAGGACAAAGGGTTGTGGTAAACGACTTAAGGGAGGAAAAGAGAAGGCTATCAAGAAGGCTAGGAAATGCAATGGCTGTGGGATTGTTGGAGTGTCGCATGACAAAAGAAATTATGTAAAACTTATTGGAGTGTACGATGAGGAGGACGTTGACATTAACGATGATTGTAAGTCTTTGTTTGATTGTTTTCCTTATTGCAATTTTATATCTATCTTGTAGTTGACATTGATGACATTTTCGTGTTTCAGGATGGGAGTCTTTGCGAAGGGGCTGTTTTCATTAGTTTCTTTGGTGCTTGTTTAGGAATTTTAATTTTTTTCTGTATTTTATTTAGTTTCTTTGATGTGTGGATCTATGATGTCTGTAATCTGCCAAATAGTTTCATGTCTTATGTTGTGTGATGATGGAAAACTTAAATTTGAAATGTAATGTGGAGATGGTTATCATTCAGATCAAGGTTTGTGTTGTTCCTTTTTTAAGAGGGGTTCATGAGATTATGTATTCATATATATGTCGTCTTTTATGAAATGGCTTGTTAATTAAGAACCCCAAATCTCGTTAATTTTCACAACTTTTGTGAAATTCCAATATTTTTCATAAATTGTTAGTGCTGGTGGCAAGACAGTATGGGGTAACCCCTCAGAAATTGGGAAGGTTTTGGAGGGTTCAGCATTTGATGTAGTGTTGGATAACAATGGGAAAGACTTGGATACTGTGAGGTTTGTGGCCTTTAGAATTGACATTGATTCTTAAAATTTGAAATTCACATAGGTGAACAATGAGGAACTAAACTAGATGCAAACCTTGACATCAAAGCCATTTTTTAAACAAATTTGTGATGTCAAAATTATTAAAGCTTTTGTGCGCTAGTATTAGAGCCTGTGACTATGCAGGATTGAATTTTTCTTCATCCAGGCTGATTTACTTCAGACATCATGAGATTAATATTATATATCATAAGATTATATCATGAGTTTTTTTAAGAGGGGTTCATGAGATTATGTATATATCATGAGACAATCATTACAATCACTTAACAAGACAATCATCCAGTGCTTTCTTAACCCAGTTGCAACAAGACAATCATTACAATCATTTAACAAGACAATGAAAACAGTCATTACAGTTAGGGTAGCAGAGTACACAATCATTACAATCACTTGACAAGTGCCATGACCGACACTGCCAAGGCTAGTGTAAGACCCCAACTTTTATGAATAAAGATTTAATTTTCTTTATATTATTTCGAAATAGTAAGGTGTTGATTTGATAAATATGGAAGTTATGGGTGAAATGTGCAAACATTTTTAAAATGAGCAAGTGGTTATAAAATATTCTTGTTGTCGGGGAATATTCGTTTGGTCGTGGAATATTCTTGTTGTCGGGGAATATTCGTACGACGGCGCAGCTATTTGTGGGCCCCCACAACGGAATAACTGTCGGATATAGAAAGCGACAGAAATAACTTTTTTACAAAATAACGGCGTGGTTGTTACCGTTAGTACTGTTGAAATACCCGGTGGTTAAAATACAGTGATACACGGTGTTGCATAGTAGCACACGGTATTGCACAGTATTTCAAATTATTGAGTCTTACGTGAGAAGCCATTACTCAATTATTGTTACAGTAATTACTGTTCAATATTTTATATTATTGACTCAATAATTGCTACGTTGGTATTTTATATTATTGACTCAATAATTGTTACATTGATATTTTATTGACTCAATAATTGCTACGTTGTCATTTTATATGATTGATTCAATAATGACTACAGTTGATATTTTGTAGTATTGATTCAATAATTGTCGTTGCACAGTATTTCACGTTATCAACTCAATAATTCATAGTATTTGAATAATATTATTAGATAGCATTATTGACAATGTCTAAGGAAGTTCTGTCTAGGAGGGGTTATTTAATTGCGCGCCAGTAAGGAGAAGTACTTATCGGAAGGCCCCCTCTGTCCTGGGAACGACCTGGTTGTTAATATTGTAGTTCTATAATATTATTTGTGAATAATTAATTATTGATTTATATGATAAGGAAATATTTATTTTGTGGATATTAAAGAAGGAATTGGCGCTGATGAGTTTTTATCAATATTTTGGTATGAGAAATCATCTGTTTATGGATTTCGGATAATTTATGTTTGGAATTTGGAAGAACTTTCTTCTGCAAAGTTGTAGAGAATTAAATTTCCTATGGAAGGACATAGAATTTGTATTTTTCTGACTAAGGGGCTATTTGTTATGAATTATTGAAGTTTCAGAAAATATATATTTTTTTTATGGGCGGGCCCCACTTTTGTTGGAAAAAAATTTAGCCGCCAGGCGGCGGAAATTTTGAAAAAAATATATTATTTTATTTATTTAGTCTCCTTTAGCATCCTAAGCTTTTCCTATAAATAGGGTGCTTAGGTTAGAATTGAAAATCACACCAGAATCAGAAGTTTTCTCTCTCTATAATATCGAGCGTATTTTTGTGAGTATTTCTATACTTTGAGTATTAGTATTCAGCGCAAGTTTTCTTCGATATTATATCCGATATTCCAGTCAGAGGTACTATCTTTTTGAGGTAAGGGATGTTATTTTCTTTCGTAAATGATATTATTCTTTTCAATATCATTATACAGAAATATTGTCATGGATTTTATGTTGAAATTCTTACTTTTTCCGTCAGGGTTACTATTCACGTATACGGCACTATTCACGGAAAAATTAAATTTTCTTCTATTTGTCCAAATTACTTGTTAAGGTTACTATCTTTGATTGTATCCAAGTTTTGAGCTCTATTCTTGAATTTTGCTCCATAATTGATTATTACGAGGTATTTTGAATTGGATATACTAAAATACGAATCCTTAGTCTTTGTTTTTTATCTCACTGGATTCGTTTTTTTTAAAATATTTTTCATCATTCTCAGTCCTAAAAGGTGATGTAACTAAATATCTTTGGCCTGTAGAGCAAAGATGAATGATTACTTGATGAATATCTTTGGCCTGTAGAGCAAAGATGAATGATTACCTGATGAATATCTTTGGCCTGTAGTGCAAAGATGACAGGTGTTGAGATGAATATGACCACTGATGATACAAATGAATATCTTTGGCCTGTAGTGCAAAGATGAATGTTGATTCGAGATGTATATTGATTGATGTTACAGAGATAAAATATTGATGATGGACTTTTAAATCATAGAAGATAGTAGACTTCATTCTCTGCTTAACTCTTCTAATAATTTGTTATTTCCGCTGCGAATATTGATCTAAGATTGGTTGTCCATTATATTTTATCTGATTTATTGAAGGCTAACGATAATTTATTTTTTATTATCTTAGTCATAATATTCTTTACTGAGCTAGTTGAGCTCACCCTTTTCATCTGTTGTCCTCTTCAGGAAATGAGAATGTTGCGAAAACTAGTCGGGGGACAGAGTGATGGTCCGAGTTATAGCAGTAGTAGTCCTCACTATTTCTGATAAATAGTGTGATAATAATTGTAATGAGGACTTAGTTTGAATCTTAATATTTTCTACATATTTGTATTGAGATTCACAGTTGTGTGGTCGTATTTTGCACGACCGTATGATATAAAGTTTGTATTTGAATTCTGCACCATGTATTTGGCGACTCAGAATGGGTTGGGTTGAATGGACCTATTCTGGGACCGACTCAGTATCAACTGTTTCGAGGGGAGGAGAACGACCACCGGTCGTATGCTTTAAATGCGGGAAAGAGGGACATATCAGCCCAAACTGCCCACAACAGTTCAAAGGATGCTATAACTGTGGAAAAGAGGGACATATAGCTCGAGATTGTCCTGTTGCGAAACCAAGTTCAGCGGGGGTGGTGATTCCAAAGGCGGTTGCAGACAAGTCAAAGTCGGTGATTCCTGGAAGAGCGTTTGTCGTGACAGCCCAAAATGCGAGAAATTCACACGAGGTGATTACGGGTAAGCTGATCATAAACTCTTGCGAAGTTTATACCTTGTTAGATACCGGTGCTACCCATTCCTTTATTTCACCTGCTTGTGCTCAACGTTTGAACTTGACTTCTGATAAATTAGACTTTGACTTATCTGTTGAAACTCCGTTAGGAGAAACCTTTGTTACATCCACAGTTTATAAATCTTGCTTGATTCAGATTGGTACCCTTACCTTACCTGTTGATCTTATATCTTTGAAAATACTTGCATTTGACGTGATTTTAGGAATTGACTGGTTAACCACTTACCATGCCAAAATTGATTGTTTTCGTAAGGTTGTTAGTTTTCATATTCCTAATCAACCTGTTGTACGAATCCAAACAACCAAACCACTAAAATCAGTCAATATCATTTCAAATCCCAAGGCTATTCGTTTATTGAAAAACGGATGTCAAGCTTTCTTAGCTCATGTCACTGATCTAAATCAGAATACATCAGATTTGAATGATATTTCCGTTGTTAATGAGTTTCTTGATGTATTTCCCGAAGAACTTCCCGGTCTACCCCCAGAACGTGAAGTTGAATTCTTTATTGACCTTGAGCCCGGTACAAAGCCCATTTCTAAAACCCCATATCGAATGGCTCCTATTGAACTTCAGGAGTTAAAGATTCAATTACAAGAGTTGTTAGACATCGGTTTTATTCGTCCTAGTACCTCTCCTTGGGGTGCTCCTGTTTTATTCGTAAAGAAGAAAGACGGGAGTATGCGACTTTGCATTGACTATCGGGAGTTGAACCATGTCACCATTAAGAATAGGTATCCGCTACCTCGTATTGATGACCTGTTCGACCAGTTGCAAGGAGCGCAATTCTTTTCAAAGATCGATCTTCGTTCTGGATATCATCAGTTGAAGATTAAAACTGAGGATATTCCAAAGACTGCTTTTAGAACACGGTACGGGCATTATGAGTTCTTAGTCATGTCTTTTGGATTGACTAATGCTCCTGCTGCTTTCATGGATATGATGAACCGTGTATTTAAGGAGTATTTAGATCAATTCGTTGTTGTCTTTATTGATGACATTCTCATCTATTCTAAAAGCCGTAAAGATCATGAACACCATTTGAAGTTAGTACTTCAAAAGCTTCGTGAGAACAAGCTATATGCCAAGCTGAAGAAATGCGAGTTCTGGCTTGAGGAAGTAACATTCCTTGGGCACGTGGTATCAAAACGTGGAGTATCTGTGGACCCGGCGAAGATTGAAGCAATACAAAGCTGGGAGCAACCTAAGTCGGTGACTGAAGTACGAAGCTTTCTGGGCTTAGCTGGTTATTATCGGAGGTTCGTAGAGGGATTTTCTCGAATCGCTACTCCATTAACTCAGTTGACTCGGAAAGATACGAAATTCGTTTGGAGAGAGGAATGCGAGAAGAGCTTCCAAGAGCTCAAGAGGAGACTTATTTCGGCACCTGTTCTGACAATACCATCTGGTTCGGATGGATTTGTTATTTACAGTGATGCTTCGGGCAAAGGGTTAGGATGTGTTCTCATGCAACATGGGAAAGTCATAGCCTATGCCTCGCGACAACTCAAAGAATATGAGAGAAATTATCCTACTCATAATCTAGAGTTAGCAGCTGTTGTTTTCGCGTTGAAGATCTGGAGACATTACTTGTACGGAGAGAAAGTGGAGATTTATACGGATCATAAGAGCCTTAAATATTTCTTCACTCAGAAGGAACTCAACATGCGACAACGACGTTGGCTTGAGCTGTTGAAAGATTACGATCATACTATCCAATACCATCCTGGAAAAGCGAACGTGGTAGCTGACGCGTTGAGTAGAAGATCATATGTGGGAACGAGTGCGATGATGTCAAGTATACGCGTAGAACCAACTTTGATTGATAAAGTTAAAGTTGCTCAAGCTACGGATGCGGAGCTGATGAAGATGAAGAAGAAGGTGCAAGAAGGTGAAATTACAGAAGCGAGAATCGATGAAGAGGGAATACTTCGAGTCAACTCCAGACTTTGTGTTCCTAACGATTCCGACTTGAAGTATAGAATCATGATGGAGGCACACAACACACCGTTTGCGATCCATCCTGTGAGTACTAAAATGTATCGTGATCTTCGACATACATTTTGGTGGGGCAATATGAAGAGAGAAATCGCGGAGTTCATCTCGAGATGTTTAACTTGTCAACGTGTAAAGGCGGAGCATCAAGTGCCGAAGGGTCCATTGCAACCACTGGAGATTCCGAAATGGAAGTGGGAACACATTACGATGGATTTCGTTACGGGTCTTCCCAAGGTTTCTCAAGGCTTAGATGCGATTTGGGTTATTGTTGATAGATTAACCAAGTCTGCTCATTTCTTGCCGATACGAGAGACTTATTCTCTTGAACGTCTTGCTCATATGTACGTGAATGAGATTGTGAGGTTGCATGGCATGCCAGTATCCATAGTTTCGGATCGTGACCCCAGATTTACTTCACGATTTTGGATCAGTTTGCAGAAAGCTATGGGTACGGATTTACGATTCAGTTCGGCTTATCATCCTCAAACAGACGGACAATCGGAAAGGACTATCCAAACTCTTGAAGATCTATTGAGACTCTGTGTTCTAGACTTCAAAGGGAGTTGGGATAAGTACTTACCATTGGTAGAATTCTCCTACAACAACAGTTATCAGGCAAGTATAGGCGTAGCTCCATTCGAAGCGTTGTATGGGAGAAAGTGTCGCTCTCCGGTATGTTGGAACGAGGTGGGTGAAACAACATTGTTGGGACCGGAGTTAGTACGTATGACTACGGAAAAGATCCAAATAATCCGACAACGTATACAAACAGCACAAGATCGACAAAAGAGTTATGCGGATCTTCATCGAAAGGATGTGGAATTTAACGTTGGGGACCATGTATTGTTACGTATTGCTCCGTGGAAAGGAGTTACAAGGTTTGGGAAGAGAGGAAAGCTCAACCCACGATTCATTGGTCCATTTGAGATTCTTGACCGAATAGAAAATGTGGCTTATAGACTCGCTTTACCTCCAAGCATGTCTCGTGTTCATAACGTGTTTCACATATCCGTGTTACGTAAATATGTGAAGGATCCAAATCGCATTATTGAGTTAGAACCAGACGAGATAGCTGAAGATTTAACGTACGAGGAGGTACCTGTCAAAATGTTGGATAGGAAGGAGCATGTCCTACGCTCGAAAATTATACCTCAAGTTAAAGTTTTGTGGAGAAACCATGCAATTGAGGAAATGACCTGGGAGTTGGAATCGGAAATGAAAGCGAGGTATCCTCACCTTTTCGACATACCAGGTACGTACGTCAATTTCGAGGACAAAATTTCATAAGGAGGGGAGGTTGTAAGACCCCAACTTTTATGAATAAAGATTTAATTTTCTTTATATTATTTCGAAATAGTAAGGTGTTGATTTGATAAATATGAAAGTTATGGGTGAAATGTGCAAACATTTTTAAAATGAGCAAGTGGTTATAAAATATTCTTGTTGTCGGGGAATATTCGTTTGGTCGTGGAATATTCTTGTTGTCGGGAAATATTCGTACGACGGCGCAGCTATTTGTGGGCCCCCACAACGGAATAACTGTCGGATATAGAAAGCGACAGAAATAACTTTTTTACAAAATAACGGCGTGGTTGTTACCGTTAGTACTGTTGAAATACCCGGTGGTTAAAATACAGTGATACACGGTGTTGCATAGTAGCACACGGTATTGCACCGTATTTCGAATTATTGAGTTTTACGTGAGAAGCCATTACTCAATTATTGTTACAGTAATTACTGTTCAATATTTTATATTATTGACTCAATAATTGCTACGTTGGTATTTTATATTATTGACTCAATAATTGTTACATTGATATTTTATTGACTCAATAATTGCTACGTTGTCATTTTATATGATTGATTCAATAATGACTACAGTTGATATTTTATAGTATTGATTCAATAATTGTCGTTGCACAGTATTTCACGTTATCAACTCAATAATTCATAGTATTTGAATAATATTATTAGATAGCATTATTGACAATGTCTAAGGAAGTTCTGTCTGGGAGGGGTTATTTAATTTCGCGCCAGTAAGGAGAAGTCCTTATCGGAAGGCCCCCTCTGTCCTGGGAACGACCTGGTTGTTAATATTGTAGTTCTATAATATTATTTGTGAATAATTAATTATTGATTTATATGATAAGAAAATATTTATTTTGTGGATATTAAAGAAGGAATTGGCGCTGATGAGTTTTTATCAATATTTTGGTATGAGAAATCATCTGTTTATGGATTTCGGATAATTTATGTTTGGAATTTGGAAGAACTTTCTTCTGCAAAGTTGTAGAGAATTAAATTTCCTATGGAAGGACATAGAATTTGTATTTTTCTGACTAAGGGGCTATTTGTTATGAATTATTGAAGTTTCGGAAAATATATATATTTTTATGGGCGGGCCCCACTTTTGTTGGAAAAAAATTTAGCCGCCAGGCGGCGGAAATTTTGAAAAAAATATATTATTTTATTCATTTAGTCTCCTTTGGCATCCTAAGTTTTTCCTATAAATAGGGTGCTTAGGTTAGAATTGAAAATCACACCAGAATCAGAAGTTTTCTCTCTCTATAATATCGAGCGTATTTTTGTGAGTATTTCTATACTTTGAGTATTAGTATTCAGCGCAAGTTTTCTTCGATATTATATCCGATATTCCAGTCAGAGGTACTATCTTTTTGAGGTAAGGGATGTTATTTTCTTTCGTAAATGATATTATTCTTTTCAATATCATTATACAGAAATATTGTCATGGATTTTATGTTGAAATTCTTACTTTTTCCGTCAGGGTTACTATTCACGTATACGACACTATTCACGGAAAAATTAAATTTTCTTCTATTTGTCCAAATTACTTGTTAAGGTTACTATCTTTGATTGTATCCAAGTTTTGAGCTCTATTCTTGAATTTTGCTCCATAATTGATTATTACGAGGTATTTTGAATTGGATATACTAAAATACGAATCCTTAGTCTTTGTTTTTTATCTCACTGGATTCGTTTTTTTTTAAATGTTTTTCATCATTCTCAGTCCTAAAAGGTGATGTAACTGAATATCTTTGGCCTGTAGAGCAAAGATGAATGATTACTTGATGAATATCTTTGGCCTGTAGAGCAAAGATGAATGATTACCTGATGAATATCTTTGGCCTGTAGTGCAAAGATGACAGGTGTTGAGATGAATATGACCACTAATGATACAAATGAATATCTTTGGCCTGTAGTGCAAAGATGAATGTTGATTCGAGATGTATATTGATTGATGTTACAGAGATAAAATATTGATGATGGACTTTTAAATCATAGAAGATAGTAGACTTCATTCTCTGCTTAACTCTTCTAATGATTTGTTATTTTCGCTGCGAATATTGATCTAAGATTGGTTGTCCATTATATTTTATCTGATTTATTGAAGGCTAACGATAATTTATTTTCCATTATCTTAGTCATAATATTCTTTACTGAGCTAGTTGAGCTCACCCTTTTCATCTGTTGTCCTCTTCAGGAAATGAGAATGTTGCGGAAACTAGTCGGGGGACAGAGTGATGGTCCGAGTTAGAGCAGTAGTAGTCCTCACTATTTCTGATAAATAGTGTGATAATAATTGTAATGAGGACTTAGTTTGAATCTTAATATTTTTTACATATTTGTATTGAGATTCACAGTTGTGTGGTCGTAATTTGCACGACCGTATGATATAAAGTTTGTATTTGAATTCTGTACCATGTATTTGGCGACTCAGAATGGGTTGGGTTGAATGGACCTATTCTGGAGGCGTCACAGCTAGCCCACAAAAGAACATGATGATATTGACGATGTGTTTTAGATTTGCCACATTGATTTCAATGACTCCAAGTCGAGCATCATCATTGCTGCGCAGCTGCACGTGTGCTTCAACAGCGGAGTTGGGTTCGTCATACCCAATTGGATTGCACCAGTCCCAAAACTTACATTTTCCTTTGTCCTTCTCCCTTGGACAGTCATAGTAGAGCTTTCCAGGATTCTTCTCTGATTCAGATATTCTCACAGCAGCTCTCAGGCGACAATAACACATCTTGTTTTGAAATCGGGTATCATGATTTTGAATGCTTGAAGTAGACATATCTTTGTTGAACCTTATCTGCCAAAACCATCATAAGATTGCAATGTTTTAGAGACATTCCACAGTTGGTAATCCACAGATCATTAGAGTTACACATGAAGAAAAATAGTTTAGTGTTACAGTGTAGAAAAATACACAAATGGATAAAGAGTCCATCTTTAGGTTTTTTTTTAAAGAAAATCTAACTTATTTACCCAAGCTGAGTATATCGCATAGAATTTTGTGCCTCTTACCTTCCCTAAATAGGCAATATAAGCATTTTACATTAAAATTTTGAAGTTGCTGAGAAAGTATATGACATTTGCAAGATAACTAGCTACTTTAAAACCAACAAAGTTCATTAATCTTCGATGGAAGATAAATAATACTGCAAGAAATCCTGTTTAGAATTAAAAAATAATTAGCATATATACCAAGTTTCTTAATGGAAACTTATAGACACAGTGGTTGTAGACACAACTGCAGAAACCTTTTTTACTCTATGTAAATGACACATGCTAAACATTAAAAATGATATTTTCTCCATAATATTTAGTTGTATCCTTTTCCCAGTATGTGGTTGAAAGCTGATAAAATTCATAGTAGAATGATTTCGTAAGGGACAGAACGAGGCCATGATTCAAATACACTGTCTTTGGCTTCACAAAAACACATCTAATTCTTGGAATGATTTATGTTAAATCAATAGTATTTCAAATAGAGTCCTATATATTGTTTGTATCCTTGAATGAATGTGTGGACACCAAAATGTGTGGTAAAAGTTAAAGAATAGAAGCATTCCTTTAACTCATCCCAAGATATCGCGCAAATGACCACATACAAAAATTGCAAATTCAATTTAACTTCAATTGGTTCACCATTAAATTTATGAAACCTTGATAATACACATGCAACGCAACCCATATATCATCACAGAAAAATTTCTTAGACAGAGACATCAAATCAACTGCCGATCATAAACAGGGGAAGTGATAGATCACAATTTTACTGCCTTACCCTAGATTTCAAATAATTTGGTTCAAACAGAAAATTAGAAAATACCTTGGGAGACAGAGAGGATCGGTTGTTCTTGGGAGACAGAGACAGAGAGATTCAGTTCTTGGGAGTTTTCGTCCGGAAGTTTTGTGACAGAGAGTTGCGACTTTTTCGTCGGGAGCTTTGTGAAAGATAGATCTGGTTATGACGAAATGCAGATCTAGATCTTCTTAACCCGTTGGATTGATTTTGATTCGCTAAGCTCCGCTTTCCCCCCCCCCCCCCAACAAATTCCTTTCCTGGGCCGTTGGATCGCATCTCATGGATGATATCAAAAGTTCGTATTTTAACTAAAATTCGGGTTCCCGGACCAGATCTGGGTTGTGTATATATATATATGTGTGTGTGTGTGTGTGTGTTTTTGGGCACCCATAATTAAATGCATAATTGTACTAATATTTTTGTGACACGTATTATATGTCATTAATATTCAACTATATTATTTGTCATCAATTTAGTTATAAAAAAATAAATTTCTTAACATGTGCTCTTAGATTACATGCTAAGCACACAGTTTAAGAGAATATTTTCTTGAATTGTATGCATATTCCCTTGAACTTGGTGCAAATGCAAAAATCAAGATAATATGCACACAGTTCAAGAAAATATTCTCTTGAACTGTGTGCTCAGCATGTGTCCTAAGACACATGTTAAGAGGACCCATAAAAAAATACTACTCCCTCCGTTCCTATAAGATTGTCGTTTTAGAAGAAAAAATTTGTTCTAAAATGTTTGTCGTTTACAACTTCCTAGAAGAATAAATTATTTATTTTTCTATATTACCCCCTATCTTCTCTCATTGTCCCAATAAATTCTCTCTCTTGTATTAATAGTTTTCAATTTTCCATAAAAGGGTAATGATGAAATTTCAAACAAATTTTACTAGTATTAAATGACTTTTTATTCCATGTGCCAAAACCTTAAACGACAATCTTTTAGGAACGGAGAGAGTACCTCCGTTCCTTAAAGAGTGCAGTTTTAGTAAAAAGCACACAAACCAATAAGTGGGATAAAATGACAAAGCTAGTCTTTTTCTTCCTTTAGTGCATTAACTTTTCCATTTAGTGCATTAATTAAAACAAGGGCATATTTGAAAAAAGAAGGTTTTGGGTTCTTAAAACTACATTCTTCAAAGAACAATTTTTTTTTGCTAAAACTGCACTCTTTAAGGAACTGATGAGTGGGATTTATACCCGCAAATCGGATACCTTATGGCTTAAATAGTTGCCTGATCGTCGTAGTTTTTATATAGTTTTATATGTTTATTGTATTTATATGCTTAACCGATGTTTTGCAGGCTTTACAGGACTTTTCTAGCTTTTAGGGGACAAAACGGACAATTTACATACACTGGCGCCGCAGCGCCAATGTCTAGTCTTTATCTCGCGCCGCGGCGCCGCCCCTGGTCCTTGCTGATGTCATCCTGGCGCTGCAGCACCACAGTTCCTTTATGGGCTCGCGCTGCAGCGCGACCTCCGGTCTTTTGATTTTAATATGGCGCCGTAGCGCCACTTATAAGCTGATTGCCCGCGCCGCAGCACGACCTCCGGTGCCCAGGCAGAAAAGGCTTGCTTTTGACCTAGAAAAAGGAGAAAAGCAGATATAGAGACACAGAGAGAGCCTCTGCAAAAGGAGAGAAGAGGAGAGGAAGAGAAAGAAGACTGGGATAGAATCGGTTAGCTTAGCTTAGGATAGATTAGATCTCTTTTGTACTTTCTCTCTCTAGTTATTGGGTAATGTTTGTAAATATAGATTAGGTAGATTAGGGTAAAGTTTGGGTTTTCCTTGGAGCAACAAGAGCAGTGAGCTACACGGATTGGAGAGCTTGAAAGGAGCGAAATGCTTGGAGACTGAAGAGCCTTGACAGAGTTTATTCTTGTCCATTCATTTCCTCTATTTTTGTAATCCATATATGTTGTCTTTATTGCTACTTATATTTTGTTCAATAGCTATGAACTAAGTATTGGCTCTAAGGTTATAATGGAACCCTTTGTTAGTTAAATTGACTGTCTTCTCTCTTTGGTTGGCACCGTATGGTTTGGTTTAATATATTCATGCTTAATGATTCTCACTAAGACATTAGTGATGATTTTGGTAATCTATATGATATCGAAAGAAGAATTGTAGATTTACACCTAAATATATTGGCATGTGATTATGGGTTTCGACTGCATAAGTTGTGCGTAGAATAGACATATATCTGTGTGCCACGTGTGACCTAATTGAGAACTTATGCTTAAATCCTTATTACGTTAATTCGCATAGACATGTGTAGGATTATCACTTAGTTTGGATGTTCTTTTCTGTTCTATTCCCTATCGGGTGGATCTGGAGAGGATATGTTTGTGCATACCTCGACAGAGGTGTATGAGCACCTGTGTGTTCTCGGTCGACAAATTGTCGTGACCCTTAAGACCAAAGAGAGAAGGGTAGGAAGTTTGATGAAGCATAGCACGCCAGGTGTTCGACAGAATGCCTGTGTGGGGTGAAGTTGTAACCTTAGCTTGTAATTCCTTCGATTACCATTCGTTATCCGTTTACTTGCTTTAATAATTAGTTATAACTAGTTTAACCGCACTCCTATTAGTTTACTGTTCGAATAAGACTTAAGCGATACAAAGTTGGTATTTGGTAAATATTAGTGATAGTTCCTCGTGGGTACGACACTTTTCTTATCACTGTATTACTTGTTAGACCGCGTATACTTGCGCGTGTTTAGTGATCGGTTTTCCGACCAACAAGTTTTTGGCGCCGTTGCCGGGGAACTATTATTCTAATATTGTCCAATATTGATTTAAATCAATTTAGTCTTAATTTGAATGTGTATATATTTCGTTTATTTGTTTGATCTTCCTTTGTGTTTTCAAGTTTACAGGTTATGGACGATTAATGCTATCAATGGCCTTATGAGAGGACGACACAACCAAGCTCGGAAGAAGGACTCGAGAAATTGCGAGCTCAAATTGCAAATGTCTTGAGGTTTTCTGATAATCTTGAGTGTCAGTCCACTCAGACTGCCTACTGTCAGGAACGAGCTGACATTGAACCGATTTCCTATCATCCAAACTGTCAAGGTTATCCAAACTCTTGGGACTATAGTCAAGAGCAATATCATGATCCGAATTACTCCTATCCGAATCAATTTGAATGTCCATCTCCTCCGCAGTATAAGGTGACATTCCAACCCAATGAGATCTTTTCGGCAGACTTAACAGAAGAGAAAAGGCTTGAAGAGCTCCTCACTAACTTTATAGAAAGAAATGAGGTGCGAATGGCAAGCCAAGACGCCGCATTGCAAAGCCTCGAAAATCAATTGGGACAACTCGTCAATGCCATCATAAATCTATCGCAGGGCAATCTACCGGTCATAACCGATCTCAACGATGAAGCAGTAGAGCATTGCACGGTGGATACGCAAGGTGAAGGCGGTGAGTCTCACAAAGTTGTTGAGGGAGATGTCATGGTGCAAACTGTCCAACAAGTGGAGCCTGAAGTTGGAGAGAAGAGGATAAAGAGTGGTTGTATTGTCAAGACTAATCAACGACCGGAAACCACGCTCACGATTGTGGAAACCCTGGAGGGCCCGCTAGTGCACAAAGAACACTTTCAACTTGATGAAAAAGGCGAATTAATGGATAATTCCAGTGGTGAAAGATTCTTCGTGCCGATGGGTGAAGAAAATGAGGATGATCAATCATCCATGTCCGCCATAAATTTAAAGGAGTTGACAAATAGGCGGCATGAAATGGTCAATTTTGCTTATGAGCCGGATTGAGCGGCATCGGTATAGTCAAGCCGACGACTTTAAAACAAGCGCTTGGTGGGGAGGCAACCCCATCTCAGTATCAATTTTCTATGTTTTCTTTACTTATGTCTAGTTTATATTGTGTCTTTTCTTTTTACTATGTAAACATCGTTGCCAATGCGTGTGCTTTTGTGATTACAGCAGGCAGCATGTTATTTAGTATGTTACTAGTGTATATCTTAGTTAGAATTTAGTATCAAGCATGTTGTTTACTTAGCATAATATATGTTGTCTAATACATGGTTTTTGTGCAGAAAAACTCAGATACAAGGCTGGCGCCGCAGCGCCAGCATATGCACTTAACATCGCGCCGCAGCGCCATGCTAAAATGCAAATTTCCTATCCTAGCGCCGCAGCGCCCAGGAACAAAAGGGGACTCGCGCCGCAGCGCCAAAATCAGACAAAGCTACTGCCAAGTCGCGCCGCGGCGCCAATCAATGAAGGAATTCTCTCGCCGTAGCGCCGATAGCGAATTTTGGTTTTTAAAAAGCAACTGAAGCCAGCAGTTGTGCCCATTACCTCCCATTTCTCTCGACCCATATCGGCAGTACAAGCAACCCAACCGTCACTTTTCTCCACAGAACCCCCACCCTCTGCATAACACAGCCGACTCACACAAAATCAGACCAACCTCAAGTCAAGCGAGAATCCAAAAGAAGATCAGCAGCAAACTAGGGTTTTTCCCCCTTTAAGGTATTTTATTTGGATTTCAACCAGTCACTAAGATATTTTGATAGAATTGTTGGGTTGGTGCTTTGCTGGTGTTTTTCTTGTTGTATGATTTGGGTGATTTCCACTGACGAAAATCGGGAAAGAGCACTGTCAAGCAAGGGCTATCCAAAGTGGATTTTCAGAACGCACACAAGGTGTTTGATAATTTGCCTAATAGAGAAATTTGACGGATTTGGCTTACAATTAGTGGGTTTCATTGGGGATTTGCTACCTATTTCGTTAAGGGTTGTTTCTACAGAGAGTGGCATTGCTTAGGTACTGTTTTTGTCCACACCAACTGAAAATTGTGACATGGCGTCAAAGAGGCAGCGACTGAGCGTCGGCGGTTCCTCGTCCGCAGCACCAACGACATGGGACAACACCAAATTTGTTAACGAAGAGGCATGGAAACGATACAAAAGCTCCTTTGCCGCACGGAATTTGATTCCTGAACGGGGTTTGAGGCCTGACAAAACAAAGGATGGCGAGTTGTTAGCAATGATTGCGGGGTCGCCAGTGGGTGCACTTCACAAAACCTCCTGAGTCGGCCATTGTATCTGTAGTTAAAGAGTTCTATGCAAATGCTAGTCCCGAAGGTCCTGCTGTTGTTCAAGTTAGGGGGCGGTCAGTGGCGTTTGGAAGCCAAGCCATCAATGCACTGTTCGCGAATCCCCGGTTTCGAGGGTAAGGACTATATGGAGCAGGGACTCCGCAGCTATGACCTCGAGGATATTGTTAGGAGGCTCTGCAAGCCCGGGACTACATGGAAGACAAATGACTTCACGGGTGAGAGGACCAGTTTCCCGCATGCTGCACTCAGTCGCTATGGGAAGGCATGGTTCAGCTTTATTTGTGCCAACATGATCCCGACTCGTCACCTGAGCAACGTGACTAAGGATAGAGCGATCCTATTATTTGCCATTGTCACGGGTCTAAACGTGGACATCGGAGTTCTCATCCATGAGTCCATCATAAAGGCAATCAAGAGCAATATCTCTACGAGACTTCCACATCCATCCTTGATCACCCGACTGTGCAAGAGGGCAGGTATCCATTGGGGGCCAGAAGAGATAGCTTTGCCGCCCATGTCAGTCATTGACCATCAGACCATCTCACGCTTCGATGTGTGGGACGGGGCTATTTCTCATGTTAGAGGCGAAGGATTCGGGCCACCTACTGAGCCACCTCCTACAGCAGAGCCTTCGCAGCCACCAGACGCAGGCCCAGCTTCACAGGGACTATTGGCAGAAATCATGGCATCCGTCACTCTACTACATCAGAACCAGGATG
The DNA here is from genome assembly GCA_020205555.1 of Panax stipuleanatus. Taxonomy (NCBI): domain Eukaryota; kingdom Viridiplantae; phylum Streptophyta; class Magnoliopsida; order Apiales; family Araliaceae; genus Panax; species Panax stipuleanatus. The sequence goes on from CM035123.1 coordinate 119,342,735, forward strand.
CTAATGCTCAGAGGCAGCAGAGGCACATAGCAGCGGTGGCCTTGAGGCAAGACATAGCGATGCAATATCAGGCTGAGCTGGTCAACACGATGCAGAGCATATACACCGTGTATAGTGGCGAGGATTCTGAGTTTACGCCATTCCAGTTCCCAGAGCCTCCTGTCTTCCCACCATACCCTCCACCATCACCGCCCACCGAAGCTGACGAGGACGCTGCTGCTGCCGAGTGACCAGACTTCAGGGAAGCCTTCTTGGTTAGAGTGATATATGTTTAGCAATGAGGGCATTGCTCACCTTAAGTTTGGGGGTGTTATGGTTTATTATCTGTTTTATTTCTGTCTATTGCCATGATAGGTTGCTATTTTAGTACTTTGCTTAGGTTTTTATCAGGATTGTAGTGCAGTCGTTTTGAACTGCGGTATTATGTTTTGGGTTTATTATGATGGATGCCATGAACAGTTTGTGGTTATTTATTAACGCTTTGGTTATTATTAGCATGTTTGTGGTTTTTAGCCATCTTTTTGGGGCTTTTACAGATTTATATGCTTGTGCCATGTTAATGGCTTTATTACCCTATTTTGAGCTGCTTTTATGCAAGGGTGGTTTATTTTTCACTAATTTTTTGATTATGGCTAATGACAAGCGTCATGTAATTATGCTTATCTCTTAGAGTCGTGTCAAGCATGTATGAGCTAGGGGTTGTTTAATCGATAAGTTGAGACTGTTATTGATCCGTCCTTTTTAGCAAGCACCGACCGACTGGGCTAACTAGTTATTTTTCGAATTTAGTTCGCCTATTTATTGCTTTGGGAGTATGTTCACTCTTATAAACTTTCATTGTTACAAGGTAATAAAAAGACTTCGACGCATATACAGTTTTGGATCTTGGATTCTGGCATGTTGTAAAAGAAAAAAAATAAATTGAAAAGAAGATTGAATATCGAAAGTCTTGCGGTGGGTCGAGATGGAGCGTAAAACGCACTCATCCATAAACGCAGGACCGATGTTGAGATGGAGCATAAAATGCACTCGCCAAATAATCTTCAAATTTCGTAAAGTCTAATTTGGCTTATGTTGATTACGTGGCCTTTGCTGCTCGAGTTATTAGATTCATAGGGGTGTTCCACGCCTAGTGCCCTAAAGCCGTCTGGCTTGGGAGTCACTGATCAAAAGCTCATTAATGGGTAGCTCTGATTAGCCTAAGGTAATTAAGTACTGTCCGAGTCAAATTTTACTTTCTTTATGCTAGAATCTTTTGATCCTTGTCTGCAATTGCGTCTTATTCTTAATGCTTGTTGAATGTTTAAGTTACGGAGTGTGCATATGGGTATTAACAATCGACTGTGCGAACTTATTTGAGCAATGATTAGTTAGGATGGTTGGTCCCCGCACACACACGTAGAATGGATCGAATACAGTCTTATGCTTGAAGCTGAATGAACTCTTACTTATATCTGTGTTTGCCCTGTTCTTTGGGAGTAGCCATGATCGAGCTTAGAAGCCATGATGCTTGTATACAGTGATATTTTTATTTCGCGTGTGTTTTCTATTGTGAGTTTGTGTTAGATAGTTTGCTCGAGGACAAGCAAAGACTTAAGTTTGGGGGTATTTGATGAGTGGGATTTATACCCGCAAATCGGATACCTTATGGCTTAAATAGTTGCCTGATCGTCGTAGTTTTTATATAGTTTTATATGTTTATTGTATTTATATGCTTAACCGATGTTTTGCAGGCTTTACAGGACTTTTCTAGCTTTTAGGGGACAAAACGGACAATTTACATACACTGGCGCCGCAGCGCCAATGTCTAGTCTTTATCTCGCGCCGTGGCGCCGCCCCTGGTCCTTGTTGATGTCATCCTGGCACTGCAGCGCCACAGTTCCTTTATGGGCTCGCGCTGCAGCGCGACCTCCGGTCTTTTGATTTTAATATGGCGCCGCAGCGCCACTTATAAGCTGATTGCCCGCGCCGCAGCGCGACCTCCGGTGCCCAGGCAGAAAAGGCTTGCTTTTGACCTAGAAAAAGGAGAAAAGCAGATATAGAGACAAAGAGAGAGCCTCTGCAAAAGGAGAGAAGAGGAGAGGAAGAGAAAGAAGACTGGGATAGAATCGGTTAGCTTAGCTTAGGATAGATTAGATCTCTTTTGTACTTTCTCTCTCTAGTTATTGGGTAATGTTTGTAAATATAGATTAAGTAGATTAGGGTAAAGTTTGGGTTTTCCTTGGAGCAACAAGAGCAGTGAGCTACACGGATTGGAGAGCTTGAAAGGAGCGAAATGCTTGGAGACTGAAGAGCCTTGACAGAGTTTATTCTTGTCCATTCATTTCCTCTATTTTTGTAATCCATAAATGTTGTCTTTATTGCTACTTATATTTTGTTCAATAGCTATGAACTAAGTATTGGCTCTAAGGTTATAATGAAACCCTTTGTTAGTTAAATTGACTGTCTTCTCTCTTTGGTTGGCACCATATGGTTTGGTTTAATATATTCATGCTTAATGATTCTCACTAAGACATTAGTGATGATTTTGGTAATCTATATGATATCGAAAGAAGAATTGTAGATTTACACCTAAATATATTGGCATGTGATTATATGTTTCGACTGCATAAGTTGTGCGTAGAATAGACATATATCTGTGTGCCACGTGTGACCTAATTGAGAACTTATGCTTAAATCCTTATTAGGTTAATTCGCATAGACATGTGTAGGATTATCACTTAGTTTGGATGTTCTTTTCTGTTCTATTCCCTATCGGGTGGATCTGGAGAGGATATGTTTGTGCATACCTCGACAGAGGTGTATGAGCACCTGTGTGTTCTCGGTCGACAAACTGTCGTGACCCTTAAGACCAAAGAGAGAAGGGTAGGAAGTTTGATGAAGCATAGCACGCCAGGTGTTCGACAGAATGCCTGTGTGGGGTGAAGTTGTAACCTTAGCTTGTAATTCCTTCGATTACCATTCGTTATCCGTTTACTTGCTTTAATAATTAGTTATAACTAGTTTAATCGCACTCCTATTAGTTTACTGTTCGAATAAGACTTAAGCGATACAAAGTTGGTATTTGGTAAATATTAGTGATAGTTCCTCGTGGGTACGACACTTTTCTTATCACTGTATTACTTGTTAGACCGCGTATACTTGCGCGTGTTTAGTGATCGGTTTTCCGACCAACAGGAACGGAAGTAGTATTCATTAATATTTCATCCGTTTCATATTATTTGATCATTATTAACTTTTTAAAGTCAATTTAAAGAGATTTTTAAACTCAAAATTAACATAAATTCTTTTAATATTAATCAATATAATGATAAATATTGTAAACTAATTAAAAAATATTACTAATTGTAAATTTAATTGTTTCACAATTTTTAATAAATCGTCTCGATTTTGAGTATGAAAATATCTCAAATTGACTTTCAAAAGTCAATAAAAACCCTAATTTGGAACGGAGAGATTACTATCTATCACAATTATTTTTCCTCCCCTTAACATATTTTTTTTTAAAACAACTTTACTTGGTGATGCATTATATATCATTACATGCAAGAGAACATCACCAAAATATTTTATTTACGTAACTCAATAACAACTACTAAAAATCTACAAGATACTGTAATTTATTTGTAATAAGTCAATACTTAAACCTCATGAGTCTAGGTGTTTCCTAAGATAAGAAAATACTATTTTTAAGGGAGTTAATATTTTCACATGATACTCTCGCACATGAATATAAAATAAATCACACTTTTATATGAGAAAGAATCATGTAAAAATATAAAAAACACATTTGAAAATAGTCAACCCGTATCTTTAATTATCCTTTCATTTCACAATAAGAGTCTCATCAATATGAGTTCGTAAATCAACTCCGCTAATTATGCTGCTCTTTACCCAACATTACTCCAAATAAATATGCAGTTCCCTGGCTAAAATTTTGTGTGCAGGACCAGCTTTGATTTAGCACCTGCAGGACTATTAAAGTGTTATTTAGGGAAAGCACCAAAAGGTGATCTTGTAACCGCTAATCAGCTCTTTCTCTGGACTAAACTTCTGAAAATATCTCAGGTAATGGAATTGTCTCAAAAGCTATCAATCCACATTACATATATATATATATATATATATCTCAGCTTCACTGCCAAGATCATTAGCAGAATATCATTTCAAGTGTTGGTTGGATGAGTGCAACCGCCACCAGAAGCTTGAGTCGCTCCTTTTCTGTCTCTAAGCAGAGCGAATATGACTTCTACAGCAACTCCAATCTAGTTCATTTGCAAGACCCGTCCTGGATGCATATCAAACAGCCAAACTTCAGAATTCCAGTAAAATGAGGCACAAACACTAAGCAAGACTTGGTTTCTTTCAAACGAGTTGAACTTAAGTGGATACTACTGCATGAATCTGATCATTTATAAATGGACCGTTGTTAAAAGGTACTGTAGAGCATACCTGAGATGACTTCTTCCTCTATTATGTATTAATTTCTCCACCGCCCAGAAGTATTTCTGTTCGTCAAATTTACTAGTTTAACTGGATGAATGCTTTACATAACTTTTGGGATGGACTGCAACTTGGATGGTTATACCATTCAAATCTTGTATGATAAGTATCTCCTCCACTGACGGCCTACTTTATTACAGGGAATACAAAATTAATATCTTTTGTTATATTCTGATACTACTTAACTGCCAACCAGAGAAATAAATCTGAAAAAGAGAGAAACATAAACAAAACTAGAGTGAGATCAGGGGATTAACCTTAGATAGTTGTACCCCCCCCCCCTGCTGTAGCCAAAGCAGATGTATCTGAGATAATGAAACAAAACGGTTCCATCAAAATGTAGACCACAATATTTAATCCCGTACATCTTTGCCACATTAGAAAGACAGAAACTGACTCGGTAACAAGTAACAAAAACCCACTTCACATGTCATTAAGATTTTGGATTTGCATTAAAATTAGGCTCCAAAAATTAAGAACCATCAGTTTCTTATAGCAGAGTGATATAAAATGTAAAGGGTACTACAAGTATTCTCTAGCTTACATGAAACAATCAGGGTCAAATCCGAGTCCGGAACAAATCTTGGGTCAAATCCTAAGTCTGAATCGAATCAAATTCATCCAAACAAAGTCTTAAACTACTAACCCAATAGTATTTTCTTGGGTCATCTTAGTCCACCATAGGCTTCACCCAAAAGGTCATGACTGAAGTTACTATTGTTAGTAACTTAATTCCTTATTTTTCTCATATCTTTCGATGTGGGACTGGGGTGTTACATTATAAGCATTCAAGTAATTTACCAGGCTGCCTGGTAGACATCTATCATTAGTAACATGGATGATAAAGGTTTATAGCTTGGAAAGATAACACCATGCATATGTATAGACTTAGCCGCCATCGCTAAAAATAGATGTATTTTACTAAAATGCTTTTTAAGAGTCAAAAGCTGACAGCTCATAGATATTAATTCTACAAAGACATCTCCTTTATAATCCGATGGAAGCAGCGTCTGGCATTTCGTCAAAATTCTACATCTTTATTCTCAAAAAATATTACCAAAGACCACTCGGAAGAAAAAAATCATTGTTTACTTTCTGAATTATTAAAGCGCTTACCTAAAAGAAGTATCACTCGATTTTATATTTTTAAGTAGTAAATGAAAAAAGAGCATCAACTGACTCTAAGGAAAAGTTAAAGACAAATATTTCAAAACGCAAAGAGTACACATACAAAGAAAAACTTGTTCCTGGTAAAGTATGTTGAAGCTATCTGAAACAGTGAGAATTTCAGGAGAACATCTGTTACCTTAGTCTACTAGATTGATATGTTTTGAAGCACTTTAATTTTACTATGGCAAATAGTAGTACCAGTGAAGCAATTGTAAACCAACAATAATATTATGCAAATTTGCAACTTCTAGACAAGGCAGGAAAGTACAAGATATTATCCTCTGCAACAAAATTTCACTGGAGTAATAAATTCCAAATTGGTAATGCATGCAGCGGTTGAAAACTACGTTACCAGAATATATGTGCAATTGTACACAGACAAAACCACTAGGTAACGGAACAGTGATCCCTTGGATTGGATCTCTAAGAAGTTTCCATCAAGAGCAGTTCAAAGTCTAGGTTACAAAAACTGAACATGCAAAGCTAAATGTTCATTCGGGAACACTTTTTAAACAGTTTTATTTTTATTTTATTTTTGCTTTTCTACTAATACTTAATTTTTCTGGGAAGTGTGATTAACATTTTCATAGGTATTAGTAAAAAGGCAACTACAAAAAAATGTACTTAAAAAAGTGTTTCCAAATGAACACCAAGAAATTTTATGAAATAGTTTTAGAAAGTACCATTGTCTCTATATACTAAATAAAATCTGAGCACCAACTAATAATTGTAATTTGCTAGATTAAAGGACCATATTAATCAGTCTGCCGTTTTCTACTGCTTTCCATTTTTTATTTTCATAATTTACAGAGAAAGTGAGTAGTACTTACAAAAGTGATGAAAACTTACTTTTGATGGGTTTAACCTGTAATTCTTCTTATCAGAAGGTGATCTTTTTCATTCCTGATGAAGACCTCTCCAATGAAGCAAGTACATCCTTGAGCTCTTTAACATGGCTAGTCATTCTGCTCATGGAATAAGCTTTAATCATGGTCCTATACGTAATCTTATCAGGCTTACATCCTTTCCTCTCCATCAATTCAAGCACACCTTTCATCTCTGCAACACATCCCATCATCCCAAAAGCATCCACGAGGCAGTTAAAAAACACAGTATCAAGTGTAACATCTGAATTTTCAATAAATCGTAGAACACCACCAATTTTGTCAGCTTTTCCAGCTTTCCCATAAGCTCTTACAAGTGAACATAGTGTTACGCAGTTTGGTTTGATCCTCTCTGACTGCATCAACCTAAATAAAAACTCCATCTGTTTCAAATCACCAGCCCTTCCAAATGCATCTATTACTACATTGTAAGTGACAAGTGTCCATGAGAAGTGATATTTCTCCATGTATTCCATTACAGCGCTCATTTTCTCATAATTACCAGTTTTCCCATAGGAATCTAAGAGTATGTTGAAGGTCTTGATGTTGGGTTGAATCCCAGCACTTTGAAACTTCTCATAAGACTTCTCCATTGTTTCAATTTGCCCGCTGTTGCCAAATGCTCTCAGTGTGGAGTTCATAGTCCAAACATCAGGCTCAAATTCCTGCTGGCGAAGCATTTCAACGAGTGTTGATTCCATTTGAGTGAACCTTAAAGGGAATGGAAAAAGTGGGTCATTTTCTTCTGGCAGGTATTGTCAAAATATAAGGCTCTATCAGGTTGCCAGACGGTGGATAAATTTAAAAGGAACAAACAATTTTTCACATTTAGTTGAATCATGGGAAGAAAATGAAAAATAATGATGAACGCAGGTTGCGGAATGCTATCAACAATGTGGGAAACTATCAGAGTAGAAATGGTGTCTTGGTAAGAGGTTTCAGCAGTGACAATGCTGAAAGTGATGGCTGTTTCATTTCTTAAATATTTTTGTCTCATCACCATAGTTGTCAAATCGTGAATCGTATCGTGTATCGAAGACCCACATATTGTGTTTCATGTATCGTGTCGTATCGTACGATACGGAAATAAAATGAAAAATGTGATAATATATATTTAAACATATAAAACACACAATTTATTAGACAATCAAGCATATATTAGCTTGACTATATATAAAAGTAGTCAAATAAATATTATTATAGACTAAAAACAAATTTTACAGTTAGATAGTAGCCAAAATATTTTAAATTAATTTATTAGATATTATTTTTAATAATCTTTATAAAGTAATGAGAGAAAACAAAATTCAGATTCACCTTTTATCAATAGAATAAAAGATAATAATTCAAATTAACAAGCGGAGATTTATGCTTCTGTGAAAAAAATAGAGCAACATTCTGAAGAAGATATAAAACTCTAAAAAGTGATTAAAGGCTCATCAAGCGATATAAAATATGTTTACACTAAAAAGTCTCTTCATTTGAAATGGTAGAAGGCTTTAAGTTTTGTTATTACTCTTTTGGTTCTACATAAAAACTTTTTCAAGTTGGTTGCTAACTTTAAAAAGTATCGCGCATTGTATCGTTTCGTAAGAATCGTATCGAATTGTAACTGAATCGTAAGATACGATGTCATTTTCGATTCACCTGCAATACGTATCGAATTGTCTATTTATTATATCGTATGATACGTATCGCGTATCGTAAGATTCTAACAACTATGCCTATCACTTTCTTTTTTAAAACTTTATAGATACTAAATTATGGAAATCAGGAAATGCATTTTCATTAATTCTATCATTTTCCCAACAAATAGATAGGACACTCAAAATTACAAAGGTGAAAGGTGAATGCATTACCTTTTTGCTTTCCCATAGGCGTCGATGAGTGTATTGTACGTAATTGTGTTAGGTTTTATTCCTTGAGATGCCATGTCAGAAAGAAGATCTTGCACTTTATCAAAGGCATAAACTTGCAGGCATGATTTTAAGAGGATTGAGTATGTGAATACATCAGGCTGACAATTAGAAGTGTTCTTCATTTGTTCGAGGAGGGAAAATGCTTTGTTGAGATGACCGCTTCGACTGTAGGCAGATAAAAGGGCAGTGTAGGATTCATGGTTCACAACACAACCTTCATCAATCATGGCCTGAAATAGTGAATGGGCTTTCTCAGGTTGCTTACATTTTCCAAGCATGACGATTAGCTTGATATATATACCGGAGTTTGGCCTGTACCAAAGCTGCTCTTGGAGTAGTTCAAAAACCTGAAAATAAATAGAGTCTTATATTAGACAAATTGTTACTATTTAAAAAATGATATTTGCAAATAAATTTCACAAAAAAAAAAAAAAAGATTTATGGAAGTAGAACAAAAATATCTTGTTAAAAAAAATAGTATATGATTTCCAGATTCTGCAATGGAATGATCTTTCTAAAGAAGAAGCAATATGAAAGTGGACATATATTATATTACTTCATTCACCATATAATTGATTTATTTATTTATTAGTAAAATGTCATATAATTGATTTAACTTTTAACTTGGTCTTCAGAGGAAAGTGAGGGCAATAATACTGACTAGTGTTTACCAGTGTTCTAAAAGTCGCTAGTCGGTCCCAGGTCGGTTGACTACCGACTACCGACTAGGGGATTAATCGGCTAGTCGGATTTTCAATTTTTTTAAAAAAAATATATATTCTCCTTCCTCCTTCATAAGTTTTGAGTAAGTAGAATAACATAAGTAACACAAATCATCAAATAAAAACATGAAAATTAAGTAAAACCAAATAGTTCGACACTCTAAGTTCAATACCAATTAACGAAATGAAACAAAGTAGTACAAAACCAATAGTCAATCACTCCTCCTCCTCCTCCTCCTCTTCTCCATATCCCTCCAAGACTTGCTCTCCATCGGACTCAAACTCATAATTCTCATCTTCCTCTTCGTTGTCATCATCTTCCGACTTGACCGACTAGTCGCCGACTAGAGCCCGACTAAGTCGGCCAGCGACTAACTTAAAAGACTAGGCCCTAATCGACTCGGTGAGTCTCCGACCCCGACCTAGTCGCCGACTAGTCGGCCAACTAGGCCCACTTTTCGAACACTGGTGTTTACGCCTAGAACCTGTTGGGTATAAATTAAATATACTAATGGTGCCAAGTATGAGTATCCATCTTTCATCAGGCATAATATACAAACACGGCCTACAGCTCCTCAATTGCCTCAAAACATATATTATACCACCTCCTGAACTAATACGCATAAACTGCATTGGCAGATCTCACCTAGTTCTAGTTCTTATTTAGAAGAAAGTTGAAACAAGTCTAAATAATTCACGTCTCAACGAACTTCAATGAATACGTAACAAAGCCTTTTCTGCACTACTTGGATTAGCTAACAAACGTACATTTGTGCTATCCATTACCTATACTTTTGAAGTGTTTTTCATTATTAGCTATCCGTCATCTTTCTTAATCCTTGTCTCATCCTTGCAAGCCTTGAATCTAAACAACTCGATATGGCAATTATAATTGTTATTGCACTAGTTGCTAACATCACAAGTTCACAACAAATATCATCTCATCTATCCAATTAAACTTGTACTCCAGGTACTCCTTTTGTTTTCACTCTCAGTTCTTCATCTCACATGCCCTGCTTCATTTTCTTTATATATCTACGTTTCATACTCTGAAGTACTATACCCATGCCCAAAATACTCCTAACCCCAACAATTTTGCCTGATCCGAGATACGGAAAAAATAATTGTTTTCATGTTAATAGATTCTTTATAGAGCATAAAGAAAAATGCTCCACAAATTCAAACAACTGTTCTCACACCTATCACTATCTAAAATCTTAGCAAACTAAATGATATATTATTGCAATACTGCACAAGGTGAAATGAAGTTCATTCAATATGTCTAAGCTAATCTACAATTAGCTAAGATTCTTTATTCTCCTTTCCTTTCCTTTATTGGCTGATGGACCCAACCACACCCAGGATTGGACTCATTTCGAAAATCAGCTTGAGTAGGCTCATGAGAATTATTGATGCCAGTGAGACCAAATAATATACTTCACAATGAAACTATTGCCCACTAAGCTAATCCATCAGGCATGGTTTTCTTCTTAACAAAACTATAATGTTTGAAAGAAAAGAAAAATACTCCCTCTGTTCCACAAAGGAGACCAATTTCTTATGATGGTAGTACAAAACAACATAATGGCCTCGAGTTTGATATCACAATTTCATTATCATGTCATCACTACTAGACTAACCAATCAATCAATTTAGGGGTAAACATGGAACAAAATACTCCCTCGGTCCACAAAATAGTCCTATTTGAAAAAAATTTAAAAAAAATCCACAAAAATGAGTCCCTTTTTTTTGGTGATGGTAGAGTATATATAAAATGAAACAGTTTCCTCAAGTTTTTCACCATAATTTCATTAGCATGCCACCAAATTTTACAAACGGGAGAATATATCCTGAAAATTTGTAAATGGGACTCTTTTTTGGGATTATAAAATAGAGGCGCAACCCATTAACAATTTATATTATCTTGGCCTAGATATCCTTGCTAAAATTGCTCATATATGGCATTTGTGATAAAAAGATGAAGACTTTAACAAGCATATTAAAATGATGGTTCGAACAAGTAACGGGTAATGGACCTTAAGAGCAGACTCCCAACGCAAGGCTGTGATTCTCTCATGAAGGGCTTCAAGAACAGTTCTTGGCAAAAGCTTCTTCGAATTGTTGAGGCCTCTTTTCTTCTCAATCACAGCTTTTGTGGCCTCTCTTCTCAATATTATTGATATTGCCTTCTGCGAAGCAATCTTGTTGTTGACTTCCTCCTTTCTCTCTCCATTTTCTCTCTCCTTCAGCTTAACGCTGTCAATTCTTCTTCTAGGAGTAATTTTAGTACCTTTCCCTGTTACAGTGAGTGAATTTGTTTGCTCAAAAAATGGTTCTGTTTCTGATTCTGGCTTAAGTTTGTTCGTGATGGTTACCGGTTTAGTGCCAGGTCTCCGATTAAACGGCGGAGGGAATGGGCTTGTGGGTCCGTACAGGGACGCCATGGATTTTGTTCACCAAGAGAAACAAGAAAGAAGGCACAGAGACCTGATACCACCGTACTCTTTCTTATCTTGGTTGGTTGAAGAGGCTAAGGTAATAAAGGAGAGTGCAAATGGGCCCGGGTGACCCATTGCACGAGAATTCCGTGCTAAGCAGGCTTATTGGGCCTGTCTAATCTAGAGTAACATACATATCTTGTTGATGTATGGGGGTACGGCGGTACGCTCACTAGATTTGACAATTTATACCTGAGTTCAATTATGATTAGCTTTAAAATGGACCGACTAATAAACAATTGAAGTTAAGAGTAGAAAAATGAAACTTCAATATGAATTTTATGGGGACATGTAAATATGTACGTGAAAAGATAGAATAACCTAGTTGTGAAATTTAATTTGGATCATGCACATGTTGGTTGAATACTTCAAGGATATATCAAAGTGTTTGGACAATAAATTTAGAAAATTGATGTTTTTACAATATTTTTTTATATTTTTATATGAAAATTTTCGCTATAAATAATTTTTATGTAAAAATATCAATTTTTTAAATTTAATAGGATAATTAGAGTTATCAAGTATCTATAATTTGTGGCAGAATTTTACCAAAACTTTACATCAAAATTAAACGATAAAAAAGTCTCTTGCTTTATAATATAGACAAAGTCTGAGAAAAAGACATTTTTGACAATGCTCCCCAACTAGAGCGGTAAATGGTAATCGAAAAATTCGTATTCGTCCGCATCCGTATTTGAAAAAAAACGGATATATTCGTATTCGATTTAAAGGTATCCGCAAATAAACGGATACGAATACGGATATAAGCGTATTCGTATTCGTTTAACATCCGACTGTAAATATATCCGGTGGATAGCGAATATCCGGATTCGTATTCGTATCCGAAATTCGTATCCAAATAACTTATATATATCATATAATAAGCAAAATAACTTTTTTAAAGTGACATTCCTTATATAATAATTACTTTTCACTATCATACGAAAATTATTTTAAAAATATTTCATTTCACTTCTAAAAAGTAGGAAATAACACTTTTATTTTAATATTAATAAACTGAAATAAATTGATTTAAATTTAGTTAATAGATTTTTACTATTATAAAGTTAAAATATCTAAAATGTATCATTTATCAAGAAAATTATATACTAAAAGAACAAAATTATAGTTATTAGCTTGCTATAAGTTTTTTTACTTTCAAAACTTACTTGCAATGTTGGGAGATGGAAACAATAAATAATAACATTTTATTGTTAAAATGTGTTAAGTTCGAATTAATTTAGAATTAATCTAGAAGGGGGTTTAATAATTAATTCACGTTTATGAATTTTCGGGTGGAGGGAATATTTATCACTTTTATTTGCCCAATTATTTAAAAATTAGAAGTCCAAATATTTAAAGCAAGTCCAAAGTAAATTTTGGATAAAGTTGGATTAACTAGTTGTCAGTTGTCACATATACATTATAACTCACACTCTCCATAAATATAATGAAATAAAATAAACTTTTTATAACTATGTAAATTGTAATATATGCACTGAGGATAAATTATAAATAAAAGTTTCCATAAACATATTACTAAAATTTTAATTAAGTATTTGAGAAAAAATAATTAAATATTTAATGTAATCTTTTGAATCTAATTATAAATTATAAATATTCATACACACTATAATATTGGACATCTAAACACTAATAAGTAGTATTGAAATTTAGGATTTCAAAAATGATAAAAACTTATTTGAATTATAATTAAGAACATTGATTATTGTATTTAAATATTTATTAAAAATAAATAAATTAACATTTATTCATTAATAACTTATATTTTAAAACTCATTATTTTTTTATTCTAGTTATAGTTAGGACTATAAATGGTAACCGAAAAATTCGTATCCGTCCACATCCGTATTCGAAAAAAACGGATATTATCCGTATTCGGAAAAAAGCGAATATTATCCGTATTCGATTTAAAGGTATCCGCAAATAAACGGATACGGATACTACTGTATCCGAATCCGTATATATCCGTTTACACCCCTATCCCCAACTGGCTGGCTACCTGCCTATATCAAAAATTTAATATTCTTTCTATTATAAGTTATAAAATAATAATTGACTTTTAAAAATTAATAATAAGATATTTTAAATTTTAAAATTAAAATAATTTATTAAAAATTATGAAATATTAAATTTTATAATAAATAATATTTTTTAAATAAATTATAATATTATTATTATATCGACTAAAAAATATTTTAAATTGATTCTAAAAAATTAATAATGCTCTTACTTTTGAAACAGGCAAAGGAATCAAATACTTAGGTAAGGGCTCACGTCACCTAACATACTTTTGGCCATCTCTTATCAAAATAATTTTTGAATTCCAAACGTGATGAGACCGTGAATCCGGTCTCGTACCGGCTACTATTACATTCAGCTGAGCTCAAATTAACTCCGATAATGAATCCGGTCGCCGTCGGTAAAGCAGTAAATCACGTTGTGGCGATGCCTTATCCCGGCAGAGGTCACATCAACCCCATGATGAATCTCTGCCACTCCTTAGCTTTACGAAGCAAAGACACTCTCTTCACCGTGGTCATCACCGAGGAATGGTTCGGCTTCATCGGCTCCCAAAACAAGCCGGACAACATTAAGTTTGCCACCATTCCCAACGTCATACCGTCCGAGCACGTACGCGCCGCCGACATGGTAACTTTCATTAAGGCTGTTCAGATCAAAATGGAAGAGCCGTTTGAGCAGCTTCTTAACAGACTAAAACCGCCGGCGAAGTTAATTATTTCTGATACTTTATTACAGTGGACGGTTTTATTGGGCAACACAAGGAATATTCCGGTGGCTTCGTTTTGGATAATGTCCGCTTCGGTATTTTCGATAGTTTACCATTTTGACCTCCTCGTTCAAAACAATCACTTCCCTGTCCAATTATCAGGTGACACCACCTTATCTTTTTACAGTATTTTACTTGTTACTAATCCCATTGATGATACAGAATTAGAACTGAAAAAAACACACTAATTTCATTGATAAAAGCAGTCTATAAATAAACATTACATAGGAAAGGAAAGGAAGGAAATAACAGAACACAATTACCATTTTCTTAACATCCTATGAAATAGGACAATGAAGTCCACTTTCTGCACTTTCTATAGCCACAAAAGTACGATTTTTTCAACTAAATAAATCCCTAAAGACTAGGACAAACTAAAACTACTAAACTTAAATAATAATTCTTAACACCCTCCCTTAAACTGTAATCTGCATAAATCAGTTTAGGAATAAACAGTCTTCATCAATTTTGTTATGCCCTCCCTTGAACAACATCCTTTGAAGAGCGTACCCCAATCATTATTCGAAGCTTCACAAACGCAGCTTGCTTAAGTGGTTTAGTCATAATATCAACCACTTGATTTTCACTTTTACAGTACACCAAATCAATTATATCATTATTGCAAAGATCACGCAAGAAAATGGTATCTAACATCAATATGCTTACTCCTTCCATGCAAAACTGGATTTTTTGAAATCTTGATTGTTGAAATGTTATCACAATGGATTGTTGTTGGACCTTGTTGACTTTGAAGTGTTTCAAGCACTCTCCTGATCAACTAGATAGCTTGACATGAACATGACGCAGCTGCAACAAATTCAGCTTATGTAGTTCACAGAGTCACAATTTGTTGTTTTTTTGATGACCATGATATAGCTCCTAAACTCATCATTAGACTTGACAATCTAAGTTGAAAACCATATAGTTAACCAAAATCACTTAGATCTATTGGGTTGGTTAACTAGTTTTTAATTGATAGGTTGGTTTGGTTTTGAACCCATATTATTATTACAAATATGGGTTGGATCTAGTTAAACTAGTTTTGACCCATATTGGTCTATAATAATTTTTTGCATTTTGAAGAACTAATACATCAATATGTATGCATTATTACACTACATTCTTATATAACACATATACATTATATATATTACATACTTTTGTAATTTATACACTTGTAATTATGTATAAAAATCATTTCACTAATTATGGAATTAATCCATAATAAAGTTAATACTTTTAGTATAATGAACTACTAATTTAAATAATTAATATATACTCCCTTAATTAATTAAAATAACCCATTTAAATTATACAATTTATATTATATAATTAAATTTTATTTCCTCCTTCTCTCCATAAATTGTTTTATAGTATATTATATAATTTAATTTAATTTTTCTCACCCCACCCCCCACTCCTCCCCACCCCCACCTCCCACCTCCCACCTCCCACCTCCCACCCAAAAAAAAATAATATTTATTGATTATGTATACAACTTCACCCCCACCCCGCCCCACCCCGCCCCCTGTCCCCCCATCCCCCCAACCATGCCCCGCCCCGCCCCGCCAAGCCAAGCCAAAAATAATATTTATTGATTATGTATACACCTTACCCCCCACCTAGCTCCCCACCCCCTCCCGCCCACCGTCCCCCGTCCCCCCGCCCCCCCCGCCCGGCACCCCCCACCAAAAAAATAATATTTATTAATTATTCAAAATATATGTATACACCCCCCCCACCCCCCACCCCTCTGCCCCCCTGCCCCCTTGCCCCGTACCCCCTACCAAAAAATAATATTTATTAATTATGTATACACCCTCCGCTCCGCCCGCCACCCCCACCCCCACCCCCACCCCCCACCCCCATCCTCCAAAAAAATATTATTTATTGATTATGTATACACCATCACGTCTCCCGCCCCACCCACCCCTACCCAAAAAAATATTTACTTATTATATATACACTCCAAAAAAAATAATATTTATTGATTTTTGTAATAAAATTCTCAATAATTTCATTAATTTTAATTAACATAATAATTATTAATGTATTTTTTTTTAAAAGTGCCTATAATCACAAAATTAATATTTTTAATTCTCAAATTAGTCACATCAATTAAAATTTTTAATTTCAAATTTGGGTCTAAAAAATTAAAATAAGACTCTTTTAGTATAACATAAATTAAGAATTTAGTGAAATTATAATTTGAAAAATAGGTCGACCTGGATTCGACCCATAACCATTTAAATTCAAACCACATAACACATATTAAATATAGGTAATATGGTTTTGGTTCCAAAACCAACCCAAACCTATTTTATGTAATCCAAAACCAACCCAAACCTATTTTTTACAAATTCTACTCATCATAAAAACAAAATCAGAAGTACTTTTTGTTGGGTTTGTACGAAATCGTGACGCAATCAAATTGCAAAATTTAGCGGAAGCATGATATATCAGAGTTTAAAAAAAATTTCTACAAAACCATTACCCGGATCATCCTTTATGCAAATTATTAATTTAAAACGATAAATAAGAAGTTATGGAATCATACCCTTGTAGAACGAAGCTTCCACAGGTACTAGTTCAACTCCTTGTTCTTCGTGATCTCCTTGAATTTTCGGGTTAGATTCCTTTCTTTGATCAACGTTAGCCACCCAAGTGTTTGGCCTCTAGAGGTGATCCACCAAAGAAGATGAATTATCAAGAAGGAGGGTGTTTGGCTTAGTTTTCTATTCTCTATAGAAAAGGAGTACTCTCCAACAATTGGAATTGCATCAATCTAATATCTATTATAAGACTTCTCTTATATAGACATTGGTCAACCCTTCTAATCCTATTAGACATGGGATTTCTTTTAATTAATTAAACTCCTTTAATTAATTTAGGCTTCCCACCACATGGGAATAATTAATTAAATTCATTTAATTAATTTGTCTCCTAATCTTATTAGGAATAAATGAGAGTACTAAATATTAAATTAATTACTAAACTCCTTTAGAAATTAAAATAATAATAATTGTAATAATATTAATAAGACTCCTCTTATTAATTTATATTTAATATTTCCAAAATATTAAATAATAAACATTAAGCTATTTAATTTATTCTATCACCATAGATTAAATTAATTATACTTAATGCATTATTACGATTATGCCATTACCTTCTTAAATATTTATTCTTCCTTTTATGGTGTGACCCTTTAGGTTCTCCATATTAAACCGGTTGTGAATAAATCAATTAAAACAATTTTAATCTTATTTAAATAAATAAATTAAACTAATAATCTATTTAAATAAATAATATTTATTCTACAATAGGGATAAGCCTCCCTAGCGATCAACGACTTTCCAGATAATATAGATTTCAACATTAATCATAAAAGAACCTGTGAGTTAATAGTTCCGTACAATTCAATCCTTCCACCATACAATGTCCCAATTAAATATAAGACATGGATTTACTGTCAAGTCTTATTTTATTTAATTATATATATTTCGATTAGAAAATGCACAACTCCAAATAATGCAAATTAGAAACTCCTTTCTAATTTTATTTCACCTTGGCCAAGGATTCCTGGGTTGTCATTTAACGAATCATATAGGACATATCTCCTCTTTTACTAGAGGTGGTAGATTCTTTATTGATCATTCATTATCTCCATATGTAACTCATTATACCCAAGCATACCCTATATATGCCTTAAAAGGTCTTAAGGAATAAGTCAAAGTATAATTTGTTACATACAAGATACTATGATGATCTCAAGTCCAAGGATCACTTGTACTACTATCACATTAGGAATTTCTATTGACATGCGAGTAAAACTCCATTAGGTATTCCATAGCGAATCACGTTCAGTGAACTTATTCTCCAATAAGCACCTACATACTTGCTTTAGTGTCTCCACACAAATGATCATGAGATCAATCATCCTCATCCAATGAGCAAGCAACATATGTACCAATCTATCCGGATTTACTAATCCCCTTTTTAGTAATCCCACGATTGGGAACTATTTTAGTTTTAAAACTTTCTAAGAATTTAGATCTCATTAGCATGATCATCATCATGATTCTAAAAGCTTTGCTTAAAACTATGGGTTATTTACATATTATAAAAAAACAGCAACATGTAGATAATTAAATGCCTTTAATAAATGAATATTTTATTAATAAATAAATAAGATTGTTTACAAAGTACGTGCTTTATCATCATACATGATTGGCTTGTATGCACACTACTATCAATCTCCCACTTGCACTAAAGCCAATCGCCATGGTATCTCATACCCATCTTCTCTAAGTGACGATCAAACTGCTGTTGTGTTAAAGCTTTAGTAAATGGATCTGCAATGTTGTCTTGAGAGTCTACACTCTCCTTTTTCAATGATTTTTTTAATCAAAGTGCCGCAACACATGTTTAGATTCAAGATGAGACTTAGGAACTATTCCTAGTTCTGTAATAAACTTTTCATCCGAAACATCAACTTGCAGCTTCACTTATAGTTATATACTGTCTTTGTCACTAACCCAGCAACTTTTGCTGTTTGAAACCTTTCCAATTTACTGCACCACCTTTTAAGGTAACGACTTACCATAAAGTGGATTTTGCTGTCGTCTTGGTCAGTCTGAAAACTTGAGTTTGTTTAGTCTTCTAGTTTAATTCAGACCCATCATGTGTCATGATGACATCCTTAGTGTCAGTTAAGTAATTTGAGATGTTTATCACTGTCTCACAGAGATCTTCTCCAGAATATGACTGATCAACATCAAGTCTTGTATATTTCATTGCATACATAATAGTTACTTATGCGATCTCTCTTTTACTGAGGACAATTTTAGAGAGATACACTCCATGGCTCATCATCATGAGGCACCTTTTGGAGTTGCCATGCTAAACGCCTTTAGCATCTAATGAATATACGTTTCCATGGGTTAAGCCGAACATCCTTTTAAATCTATTAATACAGATTTATATCCCCAATGTGGGATGTTCTACCCAAATCATTCATGGAGGAATGTTTAGACAACTTTATTTTGATCGATTTTAGCATAGAAATTTCATTCCCTATCAGTAATATATCATCAACATATAATACAAGGAATGAAACTGCGCTCCCACTAACCTTCTTGTACACACATGGTTCATCGTCATTTTTGATAAAATCAAACTCTTTGATTGTCTCATCAAAACGAATGTTCCATCTACGAGAAGCTTGCTTCAATCCATAAATGGATCGTTGCAGCTTACAGACTTGATTTATTCCAACCTTTGAAACAAATCCCTCTGGCTGTGTCATATACACATCCTCCTCAAGTTTTTCATTGAGGAAGGCCGTTTTCACGTCCATCTGCCAGATCTCATAGTCGTTATAAGCTGCAATCGCAAGCAAAATCCGAATGGACTTGAGCATAGCTACTAGTGAAAAAGTTTCATCATAGTCAACTCCTTGTCTTTGTTTGAAACCTTTTGCAACCAGTCGAGCCTTATAGGTCTCTACCTTGCCGTTCGCTCTAGTCTTTCTTTTAAAGACCCATTTACACCCAATAGGCTTAATGCCTTCAGGTGGTGAAACCAAAGTCCATACTTTGTTTTCATACATGGAGTCCATTTCGGATTTCATGGCTTCTAGCCATTTCCCTGAGTCTTTATTACTCATAGCCTGTTCGTAATTCAATGGATCATCATCATTCATGATGTGTACCTCATCGTCATCCTCTATAACGAATCCATACCTCTCAGGTATCTTCGGTACTCTCCCAGATTTACGAACAGGGTGTGGCATAGTAGGTTCTTCTACTTGGTCAGGTACCTGACTTTGATCCGTGGTAATTTGTGGTTCTTGAACTTCTTCAAGATATATCTTACTCCCACTGACCCCTTCATGGATAAACTCCTTTTCCAAGAAGGCAGCATGTTTCGCAACAAACACCTTTTGATCAGTTGGATGATAGAAATAATACCCTACAGTTTCTTTAGGGTATCCCACAAATTTACACTTTTCGTATTTTCTCTGTAGCTTATCATGTTCAAACTTTTTGACATAAGCTGGACAACCCCAAGTCTTAACATGCTTAAGATTTGGTTTCCTCCCCTTCCACATCTCATATGGAGTCTTTGGGGCGGATTTGGTAGGTACCTTGTTAAGTAGGTATGCAGCCGTTTCTAGGACATATCCCCAGAAGGAAATTGGAAGGTCGGTAAAACTCATCATGGATCGAACCATGTCTAACAGTGTTCGATTTCTCCTTTCAGATACTCCATTTAACTGTGGTGTACCTGGAGGAGTCCATTGTGAGATTATACCATTTTCTTTGAGACAATAGAGAAACTCACCGCTTAAGTATTCTCCACCTCGATCTGATCGAAGTATCTTTATACTCTTGCCCGTTTGTTTCTCTACTTCACTTCTGAACTCTTTGAACTTTTCAAATGATTCTGACTTGTATTTCATTAAATACACATATCCAAATCTTGAGTGATCATCAGTGAAAGTAATAAAATAAGAATACCCACCCCGTGCACTTGTTGTCATAGGTCCACAAACGTCTGTGTGAATCAATGCCAACAACTCTGTAACTCTTTCTCCTTTTCCACTAAAAGGAGATTTAGTCATTTTACCCATGAAATAAGATTCACAAGTTGGATATGATTCATAATCAGATAACTCAAGGAGCCCATCTTTATGCAACTTGGATAATCTTGTTTCATTGATATGACCGAGTCTACAGTGCCACATGTAAGTATAATTAATATCATCTCTTTTCCTTTTCTTAGTTTGTTCAATTTGAAAAATATTTTCTTGTAAGTCAAGTGTATAAAGTCCATTTCGCAAATTTTCAATACCATATAAAACATCGTCTTTATAAATAGAACAACTATTGTTCTTTATAACAACGTTAAATCCTTCCATATCCAATATAGAAATTGAAATAATGTTTTTAATAATATTGGGAACATAATAACAATTATTAAGATAAATGAACTTGCCCGAAGGCATTGCTAAATAATAAGTTCCTACAGCTAATGCCGCAACCTTTGCTCCATTCCCCACTCGTAGGATCACCTCATCATTGTTCAGCTTTCTACTTCTGACCAGTCCCTTCACATTATTACATATGTGAGAACCACAGCCGGTATCCAATACCCAAGTAGAATTTTGACTTTCTGAAAAATTAATTTCAATCATGAACAAACCTTGATTGGAAGTCGAAGCTTCTCCAAGCTTCTTCTTTGCCAGAAACTTCTTGCAGTTCCTCTTCCAATGAACCGGCTCGTTGCAATGGAAGCACATTCCTTTGCTAGCTGGATCAGATTTCTTTTGTTCCTTTATGTTCACTTTGCCCTTGGTCATCCGAGATCGGAAGAGCTCCTTAAATATCTCATATCTAGCAGTCCTACTTTGTTCACCATACAACTCCTTGAGGTGAATCAACATAGTAGGAGCATCCATGTTTTCGTGCTGACGCTAAAGCTCGTTATTCATGGATGCGAGCATGATGCATTGAGCCACAGATGCATCATCTTGCCACTTTACAATGGTGACAATCTCTTCCTCAGAGGCTATTTCTGGAACAGTTCCAGGGACAGGTGAGTTTAGGACATAAAAAATCTTTTCAGCAGTGAGAACTATTCTCAGATTTCTTAGCCAGTCCATATAATTTGGCCCGGTAAGCTTATTAGCATCAAGTATGCTTCGCAGTGAAATTAGTGATTTTGATATTTTTAAAATTCTGCATGTGAAAAACAACATTTTAGCAAACATTCATTTTATTAATTTTGCATACCAAAATAAATTTAGGTCTTTATTTTAAATTGGTATCTCCCACTATTTTTATCAAACTATATTACCCTCACTTATATAGTTCGGCAACATCTAATTAAAGATTTGCTAGTGAGAATAAGGATCCCATTTCAAATGTATATAACCTTGTGGATAGCACAACAAGCGATATACAAATAAATAGGTAGACAACTCTTGTCAATTACAATACTATATAACTCCTTTTATTTTGCCTCTTAAATCATAATGGTCAAGTGTGTGCACATCCGAACTAAAATGATTTAAGTTAAGTCCAGCCTAGCACTTCCATAAATTCAAAAAAGAAAAATGTTCGTCCTTGTGGATAGCACAACAAGACTAGATCGTTCAATTTTCTTGATAAGCATCAAATGTGATTAATTAACATCTTAAATATGCAATACTCGCCTTGTGGATAGCACAACAAGCTCATATTAAATATTTAATACTCTATTAATTTATCATGCTAGAAGGCGACGTTCGATATTCCAAATATTATTTGAACGCTTCGGACTTAATATTATTTCTTTGAGGGGTTTGTTATTATTTGTCTCATCTTGTTTAGCGCGCATGCACATATATATATAAAATACGTGTCATTTTATTAAACATGCGAAGCATGTTTGCATAAAATATAATATATATAATATTTAGCATGCAATATAGAATATTATATTCTACCCGGATTGATTATGGACTTTTATTCTAGTTTGGTTCACTAGAGCCACCAAGTGAACCAAAAGGTCAAACCTAGGAGTGCAAGAATTTAAATTTAAATATAACTATTACATTTAAACCCGGGCTCCATACAAACGGGTCTTCACGCGCTCCTTGCTCCTTGGTCTCCAATTTCTTCAAGATAATTCTAACTATTCTTATTACATTAAACTATTTAATTTAAATAGAAACCTTGATCAACAGTCAAGGGGAAGTACATAGGAGGGAGATAGAATTTTACATCAAGAAAAAAAAATTAGAGAAGACGAGGTACGCATACCCCATTTAATAAAACCCATTCATTCAAGCATTCAACTAAAATAAAATCCAATCACATTGGTCAAATAGTCCATAATCAATCCCCATTTATTTTCATACATATCACCATATATATCAATAAATAAATATTCATCTCATGAATTAAAACATTCCATATATATATGAGTATCATTTAATGGGCAATTTTAAATTGCATGAAATCCAATTTCAAGATTAAAATAAACTCTTTATTTTAATTATAAAATTATTTAGAATATAATATATAAATATATCATATTTATTTTTTAAAAAGAAGTCACCTTCTTTTATTAAAAGAGTCCTGCAGGTTTATTAAAAAAGTCCTTTCCTGATGGGTCACCTTCTTTTTGGAGTAAGAAAAAGACAACACCTTTTCTTTGCAGAATTCAAGATTAGCACCAAAAAAAAATTGTGATTCGTCCCAAAAAAAGTCTTTTCTTTTTTCTTTTTTTTTTTTAAAAAAAAATAAATAAATATAATTTTATACAATAAAATTATGCCCAATAAATTATTTTAAATACATACCCATATGTATATGAAATCAAAAATAAATTAATAATTGCATAAAGATTTGGCTCTGATACCACTGTTGGGTTTGTACGAAATCGTGACGCAATCAAATTGCAAAATTTAGCGGAAGCATGATATATCAGAGTTTAAAAAAAATTTCTACAAAACCATTACCCGGATCATCCTTTATGCAAATTATTAATTTAAAACGATAAATAAGAAGTTATGGAATCATACCCTTGTAGAACGAAGCTTCCACAGGTACTAGTTCAACTCCTTGTTCTTCGTGATCTCCTTGAATTTCCGGGTTAGATTCCTTTCTTTGATCAACGTTAGCCACCCAAGTGTTTGGCCTCTAGAGGTGATCCACCAAAGAAGATGAATTATCAAGAAGGAGGGTGTTTGGCTTAGTTTTCTATTCTCTATAGAAAAGGAGTACTCTCCAACAATTGGAATTGCATCAATCTAATATCTATTATAAGACTTCTCTTATATAGACATTGGTCAACCCTTCTAATCCTATTAGACATGGGATTTCTTTTAATTAATTAAACTCCTTTAATTAATTTAGGCTTCCCACCACATGGGAATAATTAATTAAATTCATTTAATTAATTTGTCTCCTAATCTTATTAGGAATAAATGAGAGTACTAAATATTAAATTAATTACTAAACTCCTTTAGAAATTAAAATAATAATAATTGTAATAATATTAATAAGACTCCTCTTATTAATTTATATTTAATATTTCCAAAATATTAAATAATAAACATTAAGCTATTTAATTTATTCTATCACCATAGATTAAATTAATTATACTTAATGCATTATTACGATTATGCCATTACCTTCTTAAATATTTATTCTTCCTTTTATGGTGTGACCCTTTAGGTTCTCCATATTAAACCGGTTGTGAATAAATCAATTAAAACAATTTTAATCTTATTTAAATAAATAAATTAAACTAATAATCTATTTAAATAAATAATATTTATTCTACAATAGGGATAAGCCTCCCTAGCGATCAACGACTTTCCAGATAATATAGATTTCAACATTAATCATAAAAGAACCTGTGAGTTAATAGTTCCGTACAATTCAATCCTTCCACCATACAATGTCCCAATTAAATATAAGACATGGATTTACTGTCAAGTCTTATTTTATTTAATTATATATATTTCGATTAGAAAATGCACAACTCCAAATAATGCAAATTAGAAACTCCTTTCTAATTTCATTTCACCTTGGCCAAGGATTCCTGGGTTGTCATTTAACGAATCACATAGGACATATCTCCTCTTTTACTAGAGGTGGTAGATTCTTTATTGATCATTCATTATCTCCATATGTAACTCATTATACCCAAGCATACCCTATATATGCCTTAAAAGGTCTTAAGGAATAAGTCAAAGTATAATTTGTTACATACAAGATACTATGATGATCTCAAGTCCAAGGATCACTTGTACTACTATCACATTAGGAATTCCTATTGACATGCGAGTAAAACTCCATTAGGTATTCCATAGCGAATCACGTTCAGTGAACTTATTCTCCAATAAGCACCTACATACTTGCTTTAGTGTCTCCACACAAATGATCATGAGATCAATCATCCTCATCCAATGAGCAAGCAACATATGTACCAATCTATCCGGATTTACTAATCCCCTTTTTAGTAATCCCACGATTGGGAACTATTTTAGTTTTAAAACTTTCTAAGAATTTAGATCTCATTAGCATGATCATCATCATGATTCTAAAAGCTTTGCTTAAAACTATGGGTTATTTACATATTATAAAAAAACAGCAACATGTAGATAATTAAATGCCTTTAATAAATGAATATTTTATTAATAAATAAATAAGATTGTTTACAAAGTACGTGCTTTATCATCATACATGATTGGCTTGTATGCACACTACTATCACTTTTTCGATGGTCAATATCTCTAACATAGTCGCTATCTGAAAAGCCAATCAAACTTGATTCTCCACCATTTTCATAAAAAAATCCAAAATCTGCAGTACCTTTCAAATAGCGAAAAATTCTATTTGCTGATAAGAGATGAACTTCAGTTGCATTCTCTATGTATCGGCAGATTAAACTAACAATATGCATAATATCTGGTCTTGTCGACGTCAAATACACGAGTACTTCTAACAATTTGCTTGTAAAGAGTGGCATTCACCTTTTTCTCTGTTCCATATCTTGTGAGTTTCAGATCGGGTTCAGATGGAGTCAAAATTGGATTGCAATCCTGCATTTGAAACTTGTCTAAAATTTCCAAGACATAATTCTTTTGTGAAATAAAGATACCAGTAGGAGATTGCACTACTCTAAGCGAAGAAAATAGTGCATCAACCCCAAATCTGACATACCAAATTCATTCATCATAGATTTCTTAAAATCAGCAAACATGACTCTATCATTACTAACATACATACGGTCATCAACATATAAACACACAATAACCATCTTCCCATCTGCTCCAACTTTAATATAGAGAGTATGCTCATAATACATTTAAGAAAACCTTCTTTAGCAAAGTAAGCATCTATACGACTATACAAAGCTCTAGATACTTGTTTTAGTCCGTATAATGCCTTTTTTAGCTTGTATACCTTATTTTCGTGACCTTGCTTCATATATCTCGAAGGTTGATCTATGTACACCTCTTCTTCCAATTCCCCATGCAAAAATGATGACTTTACATCAAGTTGATAGACAGGCCATGAGTTTTGGGCAGCAGTGGATAACACCAACTGAATAGTGTCAAGCCTTGCTATTGGAGCGAACACTTATTTGTAGTTAACGCCAAATTCTTGTTTGTACCCCTTTGCAAC
The DNA here is from genome assembly GCA_020205555.1 of Panax stipuleanatus. Classification (NCBI taxonomy): domain Eukaryota; kingdom Viridiplantae; phylum Streptophyta; class Magnoliopsida; order Apiales; family Araliaceae; genus Panax; species Panax stipuleanatus. Next base: position 119,369,428 of record CM035123.1, read on the forward strand.
AAGTCGAGCCTTGTACTTCTCAACTTCAACATTCTCCTTCAATTTTGTCTTGTAAACCTACTTGACACCAATAGTCTTGTGTCCTTTTGGAAGATCAGTCCACTCCCAAATGTTCTTTTCAATAGAGACAATTTCATCATCCATCGTCTTCCGCCATTTTGAGTTCTTGACAGCATCTTCAAAAACTGTAGGATCACAATCTAAAAACAATGTAAAGTAATTAGTTTGATTCTCAGATTGGTCAATTCCGGGTACCTCAAAATCTATCATCCATTCGGGCCTCTTTTGGACACGAATGAGACGTGATTCAGCTGTTGCATCAGTAGATTCTATTGTTGTTGATGAAGTTTCAACAACTGTTGGAGTTGGTGAGTTTTCGGGAACATTAGTTGCTGAAATTTGTTGTTGTAGAGGCTGCTGCATTTCATCTTTGTTTTCTTCATCAAAAAAGGCTCGAATTGGCTGCTGCTGTGAACAATTTTTGCTCCAATTCCAAGTGTTATTCTCATCAAAAATGACATCTCTGTTGGTCACAATCTTGTTTGTGAATGGATTGAACAATTTATAAGCCTTGGAAGCTTCACTTATGCCAAGAAAGACACATTTTTCACCCTTATCATCAAGCTTCTTTCTTTTCTCATCTGGGACATGCGCATAAGCAATGCAACCAAAAATTCTGAAATGATCTACGGCTGGTTTCCGTCACCCCAAACCTCCTCCGGTGTCATGTTTGGAATAGAAAAAGTAGGAATTCTGTTCAACACATGAATGCTCTAATTCACGGCTTTCGGCCAAAAATTCTTTGGAATGTTCCCTCTTGTTAGCAAGCTTCTCATCGTGTTGAGGATGGTTCTATTTTTCCTCTTCAATACACCATTCTGTTGCGGTGTATAGGCAGCTATGAGTTCCCTTCAAATACCTTGATCATCACAAAAACCTTCAAATTCTTTTAAGCTATATTCTCCAAAATTGCTTTTCAAATCATGAACATTAGAAATTATTTCTACAAGACCATTCTTGGTTCTTATCTCAATATCACCCTATTAGAATTAGATCACACATGCACACGACGGTAAAGAATTAACACAGAGATTTACGTGGTTTCCCAATTTGGGTACGTCCACGGGAGCGACGTTCTTTCTATTATCTGAGTACTCACAGTTTTTACAATAAGGAGTATATATCTAACTGATTTTCCTATTTCAACCCTAATTTACATTATGTCCTAAATACCCACAATGCCCTTGTAACACCGTATCATACCATAGGAGGCTAGGCCCCCCACACCCCCCCCCAAACCTTCGGCTCACAACCGGATGGGCTAGTACTCCGCTCCGTTCGGTCGCTACGCTTCGCTCCGCACTTGACGTTTTTCAGAAACTTCTCAGTTATAAGCCATAAGTTCCAACACACCTTTTCCCATCACATTCGCAGTGGAGCAATCACCAAAACTTACTGTAGACGAAAATCTTCATTTAAATAAGAGAAATAAAACTTGCTTCCACACATGTGGTTATTGCAGCCCGTATCCACATACCAAAAATCAGACTCAGGTTCCTGATTAGCTTGAACAATCATCAACAAAGTTTCCACTTCCTTCTTTTCTACAAAATTCGATTGCTCTTCCTTTTCTTTGTCATTAGGCAACTAAGTGTAACATTCAGAACGTTAATGTCTAGATTTATGACATCTAAAGCACTCTATCTTGGATTTGTTAAAATGTTGATCTCGTCCTCTGCCTTTGCCTAGAAATTGATCATCACTGGCTTTGAAATACCTGCCGCCATCTCTATTGCCCCGAGCTCCCCTTCCTCTACCTCTACCTCTACCTTTACCCCTTCCTCTAGTGTTTGAGAAATGAGTGAAGGTAGAAGCATTCAAAGCTCGCTCCTCTGAAGTTGAACTTCGGTTCATCTTCTGTTCATGGACCACCAAGGAGCTTTGCAGTTCATCAAGAGAAAATGCATCTATGTCTTTCGATTCTTCAATTGAGCACACAACATAATCGAACTTTGGTGTCAGGGAGCGCAATATCTTCTCCACAATGGTGACATCTTCCATCTTCTCACCATGAAACCACAATTTGTTGCTTATTTTCATAGTCCTAGCACAGTAGTTGGTGACAGATTCCCCATTTGCCATTTGTAGGATCTCAAAATTTCTTCTCAAGGCTTGAAGTTGTGCACGCTTCACTCTAGCATAGCCTTGATATTTTTTCTTCATGGAATCCCAATATATCTTTGGAAGTTTCTTTGGTAAGAATTGTTTCCAAGATGGGACGATCAATGGTCTGAAAGAGGTAATTTTTCGCCTTCAAATCTTTTAGCTTTCTTCCTTCCAACTATGTTTTTTGAGCATCAGTCCAGAATGCATCTTTTGCTTTTGTTGGTTCTCCAATTCCAAATTCACGATAGGTCAATATTCTTTTGACCGCAGAAAATTCTCCATTAGCATAAAATTGAAGTCTGAAGTCATCGCTTCACTGCTTTGCTATTGTGAACTGGTTTGGGACTTCACATTGTTGCAGGATTCTCACACTTTTCTCTCTTATGTGTGGCTTTGATACCACTGATACGTAATTGGAGCTGGAAAACACACGCATTAATTTCATTGACAAAAGCAGCCTATAAATAGGCATTACATAGGAAAGGAAATAACATAACACAATTACCACTACCTTAACATCCTATAAAACAGGACAATGAAGCCCACTTTTTGCACTTACTGTAGCCACAAAAGCACGATCTTTTCAACTAAATAAATCCTTAAACACTAGGACAAATTAGAACTACCAAACTTAAATAATAATTCTTAACACCCATCTCTTTCCACGGTTACTTATAAGTTGATGACATCAATTTATATGTAATCTTTTACGTTTAAGTGTTTATGTACAACTCATTTTATAAATTGACATATAAATAGTTAAATGATTTATAAATTATTTTAAAACAAATAAGTTTAACTAAATATAAATTGTATTTTATCCTCACAAGTAAGTAGGCCGTTGGGCATTGACTTCTCATAAAAGATATTCCTTACATATTCAAAGAAAATCCCTTCTTTTTCTCCCAGTAGAACATTTACAGAAAATGATTTTGACATATGGAATGTTCTAATTTGCATGATATAGTTTCAAAATGACATTCCATTGATAAGCTTCAACATGGGAAATCCCCAGATTTGTTTTTCAAATAGTGTACCACAGTCCACAGCTTTTGTCGATCAGTTTCTTTTGTTATCATATTTTAGAATATTACGGAGACCGATCAGAAAGCTATCAAAACTTTTATAAAAAACATTATGACAATTAATTTAGAACAAAGCACTTTACAAGAAGTTTAGTTGTGCTCATAATTCATGGTGGTGAAATTGGTTATGGCTTCATTGCATATTATTATAGTCAGTGTTGATGAAAATTAATTTATTGGACAGAAAGAGGAAACGAGCTTGTGGACTACATTCCAGGACTATCCGCATTACGTATAAGAGATCTTCCACACGTATTCACAAAGAAAGATGAAAATACCAATAGACTACTAGATGCTTTTTCTCAGGTTCCCAGGGCACAATATCTTCTATTTGCATCCGTCTATGAGCTTGAATCAGAGGTTATGGATGCGTTGAGACCAAAATTAGGAATACCCATCTTTAGTGTTGGCCCCAATATACCTTTCTTCCAGCTCCAATCCGACTCTAATAATTCCTACTGCTCCAATTGGTTAGACTCGAAATCTCCAGGTTCTGTCTTGTACATTTCAAATGGAAGTTTCCTGTCAGTTTCAAGCGCCCAAATGGATGAGATTGCAGCTGGTTTGAAGGAAAGTGGCGTGCCATTTTTGTGGGTGGCTCAAGGGGAAGCTTCGCGTTTAAATGAGCTTTGTGCAGGAGTTGGGGTTGTAGTGCCCTGGTGTGACCAATTGAGAGTTTTATGCCATTCTTCTATAGGGGGATTTTGGACCCATTGCGGGTGGAACTCCACCATGGAAACTGCTTATGCCGGTGTGCCACTAATTACTTCCCCTATTATGTTTGATCAAATTCCCAACAGGAAAGTAGTTGTTGAAGATTGGAAGATTGGATGCAAGGTGAAGGATGAGTTGGCGAATGAAAGCTGGGTGACAAGGGAAGAGATTGTGGAGCTTGTGAGAAGGTTTATGGACCCAAAAAACATCGAGAGGAAAGATATGCTAGCAAGGGCAAAAGAAGTGCGGCATAAAACAAGACAGGCAATTGAAAATGGCGGATCATCTGATATGAATCTTGCTGCATTTATGAGGAATATTTTACAATGCTGAGATTAATGTATTATTGTTGTTGGTGCTAATAATAATGGTATATTATTAGCTTCATAACGAGGCTATTTGGATTTCTTACTCGTTTTTTTTTCATGTGAATCTGCCTTGAAATGGCGTCTTTTTTTTAAGTAAGGCTTGTTATAGTCTTTTAGGTGCTCTAAATATGCTAGGCGGACTATATACATAAAGATTGGAAATTAATAATAAGATGCCTTAATTGCTTGTTTTTAGTTCTCCATATTTCAATATTCACTTGCCTGTACGTTCAATTATCAGGTGATGAGTCACACCTTCGATCATCAATTTATTTATTCTACTGGTATGTTTTTTTTAATGGGAACTAATTCATGGCAATCGGTTGCTGCAGCAACCACTTTTCTCCAAGCCACAACAAAGAATAGCGGGTTTGTAGAAAATTTGCATGTCACTCTCATTATATTAATTTGTTATAATAAATTCTAATAATAATAATATTAAAAATATTAATTGTTTGATTTAATAAATAAAATTATAAATAATATTAATTAAATTTAATGTAATAATAATAATAATAATATATTGTTATTGTTTTTATTATTATTATTACTATTATTATTATTTTAATTACTATTATTATTATTGTTATTATTATTATTATTATTACTATTATTATTCTTTTAATCCCGCAACCGCTACACATAGTAATAATTTAATTTAATTTAATTATTATTATTATAATAATAGTATTAATAATAATAATAATAATAATAATAATAATAATAATAATATTAATAATATAATTATAAATAAAATTTGACTCTTGGCATTGCAATTTGACTCTTTTTGTGGAAGGAACGTTAGAAGTATAGAAATTGAAAATAAGGACACAAGCTAGCTTACTTTGCATGACAGCACTAGAAGGAACGTTAGAAGTATAAAAGTTTAATTCTATTGTTTAACATGTATATGTTTAGTTTCCTCCAATATTTCAAGACATCACGAATTGAATCAAAAATATAATTAACCATAAGAAATCAAGAATTGAATCAAAGTATTATGATGCGTGGAAATATCTATTGCTTCTGTTCATGTCAATATTGTGTGATTTAATTTGAAATTATTTTAGTGTTGTCATGCAAATTGAGATCGAAATTATTCTAGTAGTGTCATGCAAAGTGAGCTAGCTTGTGTCTTTTCGTCAATTGTCATGACATACAATGATATAACTTGAAGTCAAGAAACTTGTTTTCAATTTATATACTTCCAACTTTCCTTCCACAAAAAGAGTCAAATTGCAATGCAAAAAGTCAAATTTTATTTATAATTAAATTATTATTATTATTATTATTATTAATACTATTATTATAATAATAATAATAATAATAATAAAATTAAATTATTACTATTATTACTATGTGTAGCGGTTGGGGATTAAAATAATAATAATAGTATTAATAATAATAATAATAATAATAGTAATAATAATAATAAAAACAATAACAATATATTATTATTATTATAATAATTATTATTATTACATTAAATTCAATTAATATTATTTATAATTTTATTTAGTAAATCAAACAATTAATATTATTAATATTATTATTAGAATTAGAATTTATTATAACAAATTAATACAAATGAAAGTGACATGGTTTATGGGACAAATTTTTCACAAAGCCGCTACTCATTGTGGTTGCTGAAGCAACTGGTTGCCATGGATTAGATCTTTTTTTTTAATACTCACATATACATATAGGATCAAAATTAACATTGTCCAAACTAAACATTAAATAAATTTAAAAATAAAACGAAGCAAAGATGTGCGTATTCGCGTATCGATCTGCAATTCGCGTACGTAGTAGATGAGATGATCTTCCAACAATTTTCAATATTCATATATCGAGTAGTCGATGCTGTTTCTTTGGTTCCCAAGGCAAGTGTAGGAATATCTTTCATATATTCGCATCCATCCATGCATCTATGATCCAGCTTCAATCAGAGATATTATATATATATATATATAGATGCTTAATTTACTTGTGAGGAGTAGATCCAAAATTTATTCTAAAAACGATATATAGATTTGAGTTTTGGTATGTATTGTGAATTTTTATTTATCAAATATATCAGTTCATAGATTGGATAGAATTATAAGATTGTTCCATTATATCAAATATATCTTTAAAATATTATAATTTATTAAAAAAATCGATATATAAGGGGTGATATATCATCTTCCTATAGGCTTTGAACATTTTGGGTAAGTATAAATTTGAAAAAGCCTCCCCATGTGGACGTGCTGGACTTGCTTTATGATTCTAAATAAAGGGGCCTGTCTAGTTCAGGTTTGATGACACTATAGTATGGTGGACCAACTATGATGTACTCCGTTTCCATATATATATATATATATATATATAGGGAGTTATTATTTTTTACAAGATTTTAAAGGTGGGGTCCGCTCACTATGAATTTTGTGAAAATATCATTTCTATATATATATACATATTATAGTGGACCAAATGTAGACTACTATATGGGAACAATTTGATTGAGTCAACACACATGCATATCGCGCAACAAAAGTAAAAATAACACCACCAGATTTATTTAATCAACTGATTAATAGAGAAATTGGATCATGTAATTAAACAAGAATACAGATGATGTTTATGGTATGGGAATTCGATCTGATCTAATAGAATCTAAGGGCACTTGGGTTGGCCATACTTTGTCTTTATATTGTTATAGCATGGGGTTAATTCTTTGTTTCCGGATGTACCCGGTGGGACTTGAAGACATCTTCTACAACAATCGTTGCACGTATCCATACAATTTCCAAGGTGATGTGTTGCTGAGCATCTGTCCGAGCATTTTTGTGGACATTCTACGTACAATCACAGAAATCATGTAAAGTAATTAGTGTGTGTGATCCATGCATTTACGTACATGCAAAAAATCATTAATTAATTGAGGTGTGAAAAAATAATAATAATAAAAACTTTAATTTGCTTACGTTCTGGAGTGCAAGAGTATGGTCCATCACCCTGATTAATTAATACACAAATATAAATATGGTTAGACTGTCTATGATATATATACAACAAGTTTATGATGTAAAATATGGATCGGAGGCACATACCATTGAAACTTGAATAGTAGAGGCAATGATAAAGAGAAGGAAAACAGATTTAAACGAGAAAAAGATAGTCGTCATTCCTTCAACTCAAAACGACTAATAGAGGCTGGCTAGCTAGCTAGGGCTGGGTACAGGGTACAGGGTACGTACGTACGTTTTTAATTGCACTATGTATGTATGCTGTGCTGCCTTATTGTGATCTCACTGCGTATGCGTATGCGTATTTATAGGGGAGGAGGGGTGCATGGTGTTTGGGTTCATGTGTCCCAACACAATTATGATAGTTTTTGGGGAATTAAATTAAATTTGATATTTTCACAAATTCTTTTTATACAAATCGTGTGAGATCTATTTACAATTCATATGAAACGGAACTTATGCAACTATCTATATGTGAAAATATCAATTTCATAACTTTTATTCTAAAAAAAATTGATATTTTTATACGAATATCTTAATTTTCCACCACCAAGATCTCTTACATAAATATGAGACATTTATTATTGACTTAAAGAGTCTTGTAAAAATATCATATATTTATGGAAAATCTTTTTATTAAGGTGTTGATATATATATACATTTTTAAGTAATTGTTGCACACCTTAACAAGATCTGTGAGATTGTATTGTACAATCATACAATAAATTCACACATTTAATAAACACTAGCTAGCACCTAGCCAATGCTAATTAAAAATCTTTATTCATGTAATTCTTTTGAGAAATTGATATTTTTACCCGTACATATTAATATTTTCACAATGTCACTCTCATAAGAATCATGCTATACATTGTAAAAATTATCTATGTGCATACATGAAATAGTTAAGAATTAAAAAAAAATCTCACTTTAATTTATTCTATTTTATTGAATACACTTTTACATTTGTCCTGATCCAACTTCCTCAAATATTTTCTCTCTCATAATCATATTCCTGCATCCACATGTACATTTCCTCTCAATTTTTTTTTTTTGCTAATTTTTGTTGAAATCTTAACATTCGTGCATGAGGCAGGAATGAATCCCAAGATCACAATTGCACTCAAAGTTTTATCGTCGTTCTTTTACCAGTGAGCCAAGAGGGTCTTGGTACCTCCCAAAATATTACTATTATCTGCGCCCCCAGTTTGAAAATCATTAACTCAAATAAATTGGGGTTTGATATTTTTACGCATATCTTTTTAGCTGCGATTACATTACATGCATAGGAAATTGATATTTTAACAAAATTCTCGATAATAAATAGGATCCAAATTAATGTGAGTGAGATATTGTAGAAATATGAATTTTTAAAAATAAAAATAAAAATAACAATTTCCTATATATATATATAATTAAATTATTTTTATAGAAATGGAATTTAAAAGAAATAAATATACAAATAAAATTTGCCATTGCCTTGCACAAAAGTTTTAACTAGTACATACTAATTTTTTAAGTTTGAAAAAAAAATAGTTTCATTTATTTAATTTTCCTTTCTTTCTCTCCACATATAACCAGAGATAAAGAGAGACAAAAATAAAATTTCGCCAAACAACGTCCCATCCCATATGAATCGTTCTGCCTTCAAAAACTCTCACAAACTTTTCTCTCTCCAAAGAAAGTGATAGTGAGAGAGAGAGAGACTACACAAGAGGAGGGGTGGCGAGGGGAGGGGAGGGGAGGAGAGGGGGGAGGGGGGGAGAGAGGGGAGAGGAGAGAGAAAGACGGAGACAAAATTTGGCAACCACACATAAAGGCTAAAGCTTTTGGTACCAGTGACGGCCACCTTATCAGCTTCCTTTCTATTCTCTCTCTCCCTCATTTCAATTCATAAGCTTTTGATCAAATACAAATAGTAATAATAATAATACATTGAAAACCGATAGTCGCCCCTAATCTCGTATCGATCTATTCCATACCCCTCACATTTCAATCCAATCCAATCCAATCCAACCCTCATCATCTTCATTCTATCATTCCATATTCTTCTTTTCTTTTTAATTTCTCATTTTACACCTAAAACTTAGACAATTAAACTATTGCCCAACTTTAATTTTCCCATATCCGCCTTGTAATCTCAATTTTCTCGGAAATTGAGATTTGAATGGAAAGAAATAGAAACAAATCAAACCACCTTCGAGAATTACTCAGAGTTAGAGAACACGATCACGGTAACAGCAACGGTTGTCACCTTCCCGGTAGAACCCTAGGTTCCGTGCTCAACATTGATAAGAAATCGTCATCGCCAAATCGGACCCTCCTCGATATTATCCGAGAGGACTCCACCAAAGATAACAAGAAGACTTGGAATTACTTCAAGGACAAGCTCCGCCTCAAAAGAGCCGGCGCCGCCTGGACATCCTCCGTTCACATTCCCGCCTCCGACGTCCCAATGGAGCGGAACAACAGCTCAAACAACAACCGAATGATGATGCGCCGACAATCCACCAGGATCCCGGTATCGGACCCCGATCCCCTGCCGGGACTCACCGACTCATCTCAGAGTTTGTCTCGTAGATCATCGCTCTTACAGCGTAATGCGAGCTGCATCCCACACAACAACCAAGAGGAAGAAAATGCCGTGGCGGAGAAGCAGCCGCATACAGCAGAAGAAGGGGAGGAAGAGGAGGAGGAAGGGATGGGGGAGACGGCGGAGGGGAATGGGGAGGGAGGGCCGGTGAGGATGTCACTCATGTCGTTGTTGGCGGAGACTGATAGAGAGATGGGAATTGAAGGATCAAATTCTTTGTATACGATTGGGGATGAGGAGGATGAAGAAGAGGAGGAAGAGGGTGGTGATAGAAATGGTGGAGAATATAATAATTGCTGTGTGTGTATGGTGAGGCATAAGGGGGCTGCTTTCATACCTTGCGGCCATACTTTTTGCAGGTTGTGTTCTAGGGAGCTTTGGGTTCAAAGAGGGAACTGCCCTCTTTGCAATGGCTACATCTTGGAAATTCTTGATATTTTCTGATCCATCTCAGAAATTCAGCTCGTTCGGGCTACATCTGGAATATAATTCCAACATTATACTAATAAATATTTTATTGGTGATGTGAGCTGCATTCAGGGAAATTTGAAGTTTTCTGGGTTTTGATAATGGATGTCATATTGTTTGGAATAGCTCAAATTTGCTGGAAAGAAGTGTTAATTCCATGGAAATTTAGAATCTCGCACGTTGGTCTCTCTTCTCCTCTGCAATCTTCTTCAAATATTGGCTTGCTTTGTGACTGTTTAATTTAATATGGGAATTGGGAGGTTGAATTTTGTAAAATTTGAAATTATAATGTGGTTGGATGGATCACATTCCTTGAGGATATAAATCTCTAATGATCATCATCACCCATACCTAGCTAGCTAGCTCTGAAATCCTCTGTTATTCTTACTTTGTTATTTTATTTTATGTTTTTCTTTGCGAAGCTAATGTTGTTCTGGTGGATGGATTTGAGGCAGTAAAATAAGAAGTTTTTATTTTTGGATATCAATGGTTAAAGTGTTATTGGTTTGTGATGCTAGCTGTATGTATACTTACTTGGCAAGTAGTAATATTTCCATTGAAAAGTGTATATATTTGTGCTAAAAAGAAAGGAAGTTTTGGGGTCAAAATATATCATGTATTTGTAGCATTAGATTATGGGGTAATATGCTATTATGGGGTCAAATATCATCTCCAAGGTAAAGTTGAATGGAATCTCAATATTGTCGGGTTCATTCATTCTAATTGTAAGGTCAGGATGGGAATTTTCAAGTCAACCTCGTGTAAACAGGATATGAATTTATCATTATGTGCCTTGATCATGCATGTTTTATTTGGTTCGTCTTTGTGGCAGCAAAGGAGTCAAAAGTATTACTACTACTTATAAGGAATTGACCAAGCTTTAAAAGTACTCCTAGTACATACCAGTATATTTGTAATTTCGGATTCCTTCGATCAATCATTGTAGCTGTAGGACTACCTTGATGTGATGAGAAGTTGCAACTCCCGAGGATCGGTTATGAAAACATTAATTTTAAAACATATATATGTACAAAATATCAGAATTGTACATTAATTTTAATTCACCGTGACTGCAATTGTACATGAACCACTTATTGGGTAGCTCATTTTCATAAAAAAAAATAGTCTCAATTCTATTTTTACGTGAGTTTTTGATATTTTTACATAATTTTTTTCACATGAAGATAGATTCATTTTCTTCTCATGTGAGAAAAGATTATGTGAAAATATCATCTTCCTAATGTATAACACAACACAATCAAATTTATGGACACTACGGAACTAAACATTATTTAGGAACAAATACATATACATTTTCAAAATTTGTTAATTTTGTAAAAGGAACTCTTTTCAGACACATTGCCGATTGAAGAAAAATAACTAAACACAAGCGCCATAATAATTTTTTTTTTGATATTTTCACATGAATCTCTCCCATAGAGATGGGACCCACTCATTATTTATGTAGGAGGAATCATGTAAAAATATCAAATTTTTGTGTGAAAAATATAAGTTCCCTGATTAAAAAAAAAAAAAAATCGTATAAATGGGTTTCACACGTGTATATGAAATCAGATCTGTCTGTCCATTGCCATATCTTATTTATTTAAAAAGAAATTAGGAAACCAGTAACATAACAGTTGCTTTTGCCCTTGTGAATCATTCATTTTCTACAATTAATATGCTTTATAAAAAGAATATAAATGCCTCCACACTCGTGAAGAAACAGCCTTAACTTTTTAAAGCAGAACCCTGAGCCGAGAATTTTGATGCAGCCTTCAAACTATTTGTAATTCTTCCCTTCTCTTCTCCTAAAGCCTGTTCAACAGCCAAGACATTGCACTCAGTCGCATGCATTTGATTCTTTCCCCTAGGAAAGGAAAGGAAAGGAAATCGGATGTCTACATAGATATGTCCCTAAAATATTACTCCATTTCTAAAGCTCCCACAAACCAGACCATTAATCACGCAAGTCAAATATAAATTGATTTCCTCACAAACTCTAAAACTCTATTTTCTTTTTAATTGTTCATTTGTAACAATAAAAAGATCATAATCTCTCAAACTTCCAACATTATATAATAAATGTCTAAAGACAAGAAAAGTAAACTAGTCAAGCTTCTAGTATTTTAAATTAATACAGGCTTTGAACAAGAAAAACAACTTTTAAAATTCTTCTAAAGATAAGAAGGAAGATCCTAATAAGCACTGGTGATAATCAGTCCATCAAATAAAGAGAACAATAGGAATATGAGTGACTTGTGAACTCCACTAATAAGAACAGCCTAAGAGAATTACTACCAGTTTCTATACTAGGTGGATGGGAGATGTGAAAATCTTGAACCCCAAAATCATGGAGCAAATTTTGCAAGAATACTTGTCAAAATCAGCCTTTGGTTCTCATGATTGTTATGCTGCCTTTTCCACCCTCGGTTCGAATTTTGGTTTTGCCAACTACAGGCTTCCCAGTCAAAGCCGAAGTTGGATAAGAAGCAGAAGGATCTTCATAAGTTTGCTTTGATTTTGATGGCGGTGGAGTCCGTATCCGTTGGTTGATATCCTTCAGTGTAACATCTCCATGAACACCACATGGTTTAACAAATGCAAAGGGATACACAACAGAAGAAGCCAACTTTGTGGGAGTCCGCATGCATGACTTCCTACCTGAGATACGAGACCTCACTTGTATTATTATTAATCTTCTATGTTCAACAAGGTAAACTCACAACAACACCTCTGATAACGTTAAAGATTAATTTACAGCATACTATTATTGTATAAGGTGTTCATTTGTACGCAATAGAACTAAATTGGAATGTCGCCAGCCATTGATCGTATCAATATTGAACGCAAGAGCTGGAGTATTGAACATTACTTAATAAGAATGGGAGGAGATAAAACCTTTAAAAACAACATTTCGGCGAGCTCGAGTGGGAAGCTCTTGAGGAGTAGAAACTTCATGTTGCGTTGGGGTGTCACAGATCTCTACAAAAGTGCGTTGATATGTTAAAACTACATAAACAGATAAAGACATGCGGAAAATGGAAATGAGACGAAAACAAAAACACAAATAAGAACATACACTTGAGATGAATAAAAAATAACATAGTCAGCACATAGTATAGGATGTAAGAATACATCCTCAAGTACCTGTAATATCAATTTGCACATCAGATGAACCAGACAGATTCCTGTGTTCAGTTCGTTAATTAGCCAATTTTTCAATATATGAACATAGAAATCTAAATTACCACATAAACTTACATATCATCAGGACTGAATTGCATCTCAGAATCACCAAAGCAATCAGCCAGCCAGCCCCCAGATGACTGATCTGGACGCTCGTAACCAGATGCATCTAGGTAAACATAAGGCATTATATATTTACTAGAGATTTCTAGGTAAACATAAAGTAAATACTCTTTTTGTAGGACAAAAATTTACAAGATAAACCTGCAAAGCCGGAAACCCACTGTGAAACATCAGATAAACCCTCTTCAAATGATGAATCGATCGTCTCCTAAACAACAAACCAGAAAGCAATGAATAGATGTTTGACATAAACCATAGATGACAACTGAATAGATGTGCAGAATATTAGCTGAATAAAAGGTTTAATTGCTTCTCTCTTTTCCTTCATGGTATACTGTTATATTATAATGGTGAAACAGAATTTATAATCCAAATCAACATTTTGCAGTAAATCAAGTGTCCTGCATTTGACTAATAGGACTATTTTAATACGATTTTTTTGAGCAAACCAAATATGCTGCACTTGATTTATAGGCTATAGCATAATTCTAATACGAAATCTGGAGGAAATGTGTCTGTACCAACCTTTGATTTTAGGAATGACATCGATATTTGTTCATTGCGAAGTGGAACATCCAAAACCTCAGTATCAAATTGTAGCATTCGGCGCCTCTTTACCTGTGAAGAGGTCTCCTTGAATTGCTCCAGTTCCTTGTTTGTGTATTCTGCAATTCATTGCTCAAATTAGATATATGCGTCCAAAATTTCATGTACAATTGAAAAGTGGAATACATCATGTTTGTATGTTTCCAATCTCCAATCTCTCCTTTTCCATTTTGGGGGGTCCGGGGGGTGCGGGGTTGGAGGGAGTGTAATACAGTCCGTACCAATTGGAGCAACATTATAAGTCAGATCCCCGCAAGCCTTTAATGGAGTTGTTTCATCAAACATGCAGGAAATATCTTCTTCATTCTGGCTTACACTGTTCCACAGGCTTTCTGATACATCTGGTCATACCAACAGCATCCATTTAACAAAAACTTATAACAAATATAGTTATTCACAAATCATAACTCGTAATGAAAACTCACCAAGGGAATCATCTTGTAGAGAATAATCTTCACCTTGCAAGTCCCACATCTCACTGTTACCATTTCATAAAAGTTAATTACAACAGTGATGTTAAGTACAAAATATTTTAGGAATATCTAGCAAAACTAATACATGGCCTCAAGGCACTATATGAACATCAACAAATTAGGTTGGCAAATGCAAAACATGACAAGTCTTGAAGTCATACAGGATACAATGATTCCATTGTTATTATCTTCCCTTGTGTTTCGACCAAAACCAGGTAAAACTCCAGACACGATGACATATAATATACATATGGTGTTGGACCTAACTAATGTGACCTAATCCTCCCCTGCCCCAACCAAAAGTATCCCAATTAGCCAATACAACCAATTGCACCCATAATTGACAGCTTCAGTACCAAGTATATGATTCCGTGATATAATGTATTTGATTTCATTAATTCTGTAAGGGGAAAAAATATGGAACTAAATTAGGCAGATGATGAATTGACAGAAAAATATTACAGCTTTAAACTCAAAATCATAATCTCTCTTTATCAGACAGAGAATCAGTATTTTGAAAAGTTTGATCACTTCATGGTTATCCCCTGAAACTAGTTGAATTCCAAATTATTGAGAAGGTGATCACATATCTATCTACAACATCTTCAGATTAAATTTGTTTTCATCAGGTTTCAGATATCAACTAATTTCTGTATTAATGTCTAAGCCAGCATCAGTTCATAAAGACACTCAGGAATCCACATCCATCTCAGTCAAACCGCTCATACTACAGATCATGAATTCCTAGTTTGCTTAAAGGAGGAAATGTTGATCTCTCTCACCACGTGTTTACAAATTACACCTGATACAAATGACTACAAGTATTTAGCTTGAACTGAAGTAAATAAAAAAAAAATCCCAGAAAAAAGACCAACTGAGACCAAACAAACCCAAATCTCAAATTCAGCATTTCAATCCCCAAATGAAAAAAAGACTCGTGCACAAAATAAACCAAATTTTTGGGACAAACCCACTTGCACAAATAATATATATTGAATCTCAAACCAACCCACAAATCAACATTACAGATAAACGAATGGGATTTAGTTCATCACATACTTGTCATTGTTGTAATCCATTCCGATGTATAAATCTATCTGCACTGAAAATGAAAGCAGCAGGAGAAGTTAGAAAATAATCACAAATTACAACCTCTATCTCTCTCTCGCCAGTCGCCTCCACTACACAAGCACCATAAAAAGTAGCCGTTGCAAGAGATCCATGAGTACCCAATTCGCACACATTTATATACAGCGAGATTACAAAAGTTACAATTGTGCTTGAGATTTGTGCAATGTCGTAAAGCGCCGACTCACTCTCTATTTTTTTGCGGATATTTATTACGGTTTCCTGTTTTATATCGGTCCTGAATTGAAATTAATGACAAGTGTTAGGATGCTCTTAATACGTGCTTTTAGGACACATGTCAAGTACATAATTCAAAAAAATATTTTTTTAAATTGTGTATATATTTTTTTGATTTTTATATTTGCATCAAGTTCAAGAGAATATGCACATAATTCAAAAAAATGTTTTCTTAAACTGTGTACTTAATATGTGTACAAATTTTTTTTAATATAGGGCTCACACGCACCAATAAAACAATGCAGAAATATCAGCAACCATGTTAGAGCACACTGGGCCCCACCATTTCCGTTGCTCTTTAGACTTTCTTTCTTTTCTGTCATAAACATATATATATATATATATATATATGGGAAATGATCCATAGAAAACGTTAGCTAGTAGTACTGTTTCAACTAACGCTCATCCAGCCGTCCAAAATTAGAATTAATGGTAGAGATGATGGCCCAGCCGCTACTCCCTCTAGCGGCCAGCAATAAATTTTAAATTCGTCTCTGCTGCCCGCTAGAGGGAGTAGCGGCCAGCCAAAACGTCGTCGTTTTTTCTGGCCGCTACTCCCTCTAGCGGGCAGCAGAGAATTTAAAATTTATTGCTGGCCGCTAGAGGGAGTAGCGGTCGAAAGAGACGAATTTAAAAATCGTGGGTTGTAAAGGAATTTGGCCCAGCCGCTAGATGGAGTAACGGCCAAATTTAACTTATATCCAATCTAACATTTTACTCCATTCCCATCCAAATACTAAACAGCTGCAGAAATATAGCTTCGGAAAGAATCTGCTAGTTCTGAAATCACTTGTTTGTGCGATAAATTTTTGGTAAGTCTTCACCAATGGCTTTCATGGCTGCTACAAATATATTTTTATCTAGCTCTTCTGAATCTTTTGCTAGTTTAGAATGTAGAAATGAATCGGAGTATGTTAATGATGGTGAAAGTAGTAGTACAATGGTAATGGTTCCTTATGTTGGTCAATTATTTTATAAATTAGAAGAAGCTGAAAATTTTTATAGATCCTATGCCCAAAAAAGTGGATTTGAGATTAGGATTGCTACGAGTCGTAAACATGCTCACAGTAATGATTTGACGTCAAGGTTATATGTATGTAAAAAAGCTGGTAGACCAACTGTGCTAAAGAATTCATTAGATGATGAATGTGATAACGATAAGAAAATAAGACAACGAGACACAATTGGTCGAACACTGTGCAAAGCTAGAATGTATGTTGTCCACAGTAAGAAAGAAGATAACTGGCGTATTTCGGTTATTGAGTTGGATCACAATCATCAGTTAGTGACACCTGCCAAAGTAGATTTGATTGAGACACATAGAAATATTACGCCGGTAGCAAGAAAATTAATTGACACATTAAATCAGGCGGGTATTGGACCAAGTAGGATGATGAATGTTTTGAGCACAATCGGTGGAGGAATGCAAAATGTAGGTTTTAGTGACAAAGATGTTCGTAATGTAGTTAGGGATTTAAGGCGTGACTCGGAGGATGAAAATGATGCACAAGCAGCAGTTAATTATCTAAAAAAATTTGATTCTAGCAGTGCGAGTAAATTTTTCTTTCGTGTCAAATCAGGTGAAGACAATCGCATAGCTTGTATCTTGTGGGTAGACGCCCGATCAAGATTTATGTATCAACGTTTCGGAGACGTGGTTACATTTGACACTACGTATAGGACAAATAGGTATAATATGCCATTTGTTCCATTTACCGGGGTCAACCACCATTATCACTCTGTTTTATTTGGATTTGCATTGTTAAGGGACGAGACAGAAGACACTTTCAGTTGGGTCTTAGAGACGTGGCTTGAAGCCATGGATTACAAAGCTCCTGTAACCATCATCACAGACCAAGATAAAGCCATGAGCAATGCTATTGGTAGGGTACTCCCATCCACTCATCATTTATTGTGTTCTTGGCATATTTGCAATAAATTTCCAGAAAAATTACATCATGTTTATGCGGAACACCCATCGTTCAAAGATGATTTTAACAACTGTGTGTATAATTCATATTCCATTGGCGAGTTTGAAGAGCGTTGGGAAATACTTATGAGAAAATATGATTTGTCTCAAAATGAATGGCTCATAAGTTTGTATGATGTGAAGGAGAAATGGATAAGTGCATACACAAAGAGATATTTTGCTGCAGGAATGACAACCACCGGAAGAAGCGAAGGTATGAACCATTTTTTTGATTCTTATGTGAATGCTTCAACAGGCATGAAAGATTTTGTTGTCAAGACTCAGAAGGCTATTGAAAAACAATTCAACAGAGAGAGAAAGGCTGATTATGTAACAAAGCATCGAAAACGTAGTTTGGTTTTAGGAACATCGTTGGAAGTACATGCTTCTGAATGTTATACAAAAGAGATGTTTAGACGTTTTCAAAAAGAGCTCGTGGATTCTTTTAAGTATAACATCAAAAAAGTTAGTGAGCTGTGCATTATTGATGCAAAGGTCTATGCAGTGTACAGGGAAGATGCAATTGAAAATAGTCGGAGATATCGGCAAGTTGTCAATAATTGTCAAGGGGGGTTGATAACATGTACTTGTCAAATGTTCTCACATTCTGGTCAGATTTGCAGACACATACTGAGATTCTTAAGCTTCAAGAGTATTGCACGAATACCTGCTTACATGATCGTTCCTCGATGGACAAGAGATGCTAATAGGAGTAATGGTGAAGAGGAAATGGTTTCTCCAATGAGTGCAGACTTTGAACAAAACCAATCAATGCGCTACAATCATTTGATGAGTGATTTTCAAGAGTTAGCTAGTAAAGCTGCTTGCTCAGTTAAAGGCTACAAGGCAATACTACAACAAAATGCACGGGGAAAAGCCCTTATTGATCAATACGACCCGGATGAGACAGGCATACTAGACGATGATAATTACCGCGCAGAATTACATGCAGCTCAGGATATGGGATTACAAGATGATGATGATGATGATGATGATAAAGAGTATAAGGTTGATGAGGAAGAACAAGAGTATTTGCCACCAATTGCTTCTCAGACAAAGGGTCGAAAAAGACAATCAAGATTAAAAAATGCCCTTGAAAGATTTGTGGGTTGTAAGTCTCACCGAAAATGTGCAATATGTGGATTTGAAACTAACCATGACAAGCGCAATCATTATAGGGTGTTAGGACTTCCTGAACCTAAAGATAATTAATGTCTCGTTATGTGTTTATTTGGAATTTACAAGTGTTTTTGTTCTTGAGTGATTATGGAGATGCAATTTAATCAGAATGTTTAAATGTTTGTTTTGTAATCAGAATGTTGAATCATTTGTAATTTTATCAGAATGTTGGAATGTTTGTACTTTTCTGGACTAGATATGTTTTGTTTCTCCATGTAAATGTTTGCATGTTACTGCTGAGGGAGTAGCGGCCAGCATCCAGGCATTAGGCACCAGTTGCCAAATGCCTGTATGCTGACCGCTAGAGGGAGTAGCGGCCAGCCCTTCTCTAAAAATGATTGGCCGCTACTTCCTCTAGCGGCCAGCATCCAGTCAAGCAAAATGCCAAATGCCTGTATTCTGGCCGCTAGAGGGAGTAGCGGCCAATCATTTGTAGAAAAGGGCTGGCCGCTACTCCCTCTAGCGGCCAGCATACAGGCATTTGCCAAATGCCTGTGTGCTGGCCGCTAGAGGGAGTAGCGGCCAGCACTTTTCTACAAATGATTGGCCGCTACTCCCTCTAGCGGCCAGAATACAGGCATTTGGCACCAGTTGACAAGCAGGATACCAACCCATACCTGTCAAACAACTTAATCACCAACATGCAAACAATATATATAACAAATTAACCAATTAAAACACATGATCAATACCAAAATCACGCAATGAAATACCACCAGCAGTACAAAATATCTTTCATCCACAGCAAAAAATATTACATGTTTAAGATTAACCACTAAATAATTTGGTCTTTCGGTATTTCTCTAGCCTTATATTTGAACAATTCATAAGCTATTCTATACCTAAAGACCGATACATCATCCAAAGACCATTTTTCTTTGCCAAGGTCAATATTGCCCCGCACGAGGTAGTCAACATACTTGCAAACAAATATGCCGCAATCGTTACAATTGTCCTGCATAGGTCGAGCCTTTGTTGTCTGCACCTTTGGGGGTGTACGAGGCCAATCACCGAACGGGTTACCCATTCGCAATATCAACGGTATCAATTGTATCTACAATAACAATAACGGCATTAGTACGTACATATATTGCGGGAAAACTAACTGACTGTATTAAAAACAAAATGTCACGTACCGCGACATCGATGTACTCTTTGTACTTTTCGAATAACGTCATGAGCGGTTTGTCATTATATAGCGGGTCGAGAATAGAAACCTTCCATGTTGAGACCGAAAAGGTTAAGAGTATGAAATGACTGTCACGTGGGATACATATAGGCATGAAGATAAAGTCGCACTGATGTATCGGCGGTCCCACTTGAGGTGTCGCATATGACTGGCAGAAAAAATCTCCACGAATTTCCTCCCCAGTTGACAAGGCACCTTTCCCCAAGTGCATGAAAAATGAGGGCATGAAGCCAAATTTTGCCCATCTCTGTATTCCCTCACTCTGATATTTGGCTTCCCGATCCCGCAGAAGGCACATATATGCGTCCATCACATGTTCGTATATCCAAATTCCGGGTTGCAAAGAATTCATATCTTGGTGAGTCAATGTGTACCAATCTTGAGGGTGCGAAATGGGAAATTGAAGATGATTGGGGGGAGTTGGGGAGAAGAAGTTCTCGTTGATCATTCCAATCTTTGGCCCACGAAGTCTTTTTGTTATAGACCCTTTAGGTCCATATGCTTCTACTGGAACATCATCCCCAATAAACGAAGAACCACCCTCGTACGTAAGCTGAGTAAGCTGGGACGTATCACAAGTAGCCTGGGTGGTAGGGATGTATACATCGAGCTCAAGCGCGGGGGTGGGCCTCTCTGTCTGTTCACCCCACGTATACTCCTCCCCCCCACCCCTGACATCCGCATCATACAACTCATATAGTTGATCCCAACCCTCTTTCATGTGATTGTATTCGGGAGGAAAGTCTTGCTTGAACTTGAAAATTTTGTCAAGGAGAGATTTTGCGCCCTCAATCTATGCAAAAAATAACATAAAATAAGGAAACAAACAAAATAAATTAGTATCGAAGAATACAATAGATTACATCAAATAAACAGGCAATATATTATATTAATGTTACCCATTTGTAAAACTTTAACTTGCTTACCATGCTAACCATACGATGTTGATTATATACAGAACGAGGCTCGTAGGTAGTGTTGGAATCTCCTTCGCGTCGAGGGCGATGCAAGTGTCGTCGGGTAATTTTTTTGTACCACTTGAAGTATGTATCCATAGGGATAGTTTTAGCAACCTCCTGAACTTCTACCTCGAAACTTTCCATATATAGCTCCCACTCATCAATGTATTTTCTTCTCATTTGTATGTAATCTGGTGGCTCAAATGACTGTTCTATGGGTTGTCTCAAAGCATCATTTCTCTCAGCTGGGGACGGAATGCCTTGGATATACCCATATTGCCTCATTATCCGGTCGGGCATTTGATACTCGACAATATCAAAATGAATCAATGGGACCCGACCGGATCCTGCCAATCTAGCCTCATAGTTATAGTACCTCCAATCATCATCCCAATGCTGGTATGGCCGCCATACTACCTCCCACTGAGGTTGCCTATCAAATTCACCCCGGTAGAAAGATAGATGGTGATGGGGATCGTTTCGCCTATCACCATATTGATGTTTGGCGGAGTACGCCCATGCTGTTGCTCTAGGGACCCAAAGTAAAGAATTAGGCCTAGGGTTAGGCCTTCCAACCAAAAAACGCTCGTATGCCCAAATTTGTAACAAGGTCACACAACCATTGATATAATTACATTCTTTCATAGATGCTGTGTACAGACCCCGATATAAATATGACAAACATGCGGCACCCCATGCATATGTGGCAGTCTTATTTGAATCATAAATAAAATACATGTACCTAGGGTGTACAGTATTTTTTGATCTTGTGGGAAATAAAACCCCCCCGCATAGCCAAAGGACATATGCCTTTGTATACATACCAACCACATCTCTACTTGCATTGTCTGGACACTTGGAAAAATTTTTATGTAACCAAACTAAGGAAATACCACGTTTTTTTTTGACATTATTCCATTCTCCAGCCCATTCATCCCCAAAGATTTCCCTAAAATAACTTAATGGAGCATCAAATGAAGGACAAGTTAAGGGCTTACCCAATACTGGCAAACGAAAAATAAAATGGACATCCTCCAATGTTATTGTTATTTCACCACATTTCATATGAAATGTATTTGTCTCTGGCCGCCATCTCTCAATCAAAGCAGATATAAGACTGACATCTGTTCTAGTTACTACTGCCGGATAACTAAACCCCTTAAACCCCCACGCCTCTAATAATTTTTTTTGTAGGCTGGTAAGTTCCCATTTATCATATATAATTGAAGTAGATTGGCTTGACATCAGTGTACCCCTTTCAATCCCATTCCACACATCCTCCGATACATGCTTTTCTTGAGCATAAAGGACATTGCGATCAATGGGTCCAGGCAGCCAATTGTCCATATTTACCTAAAAATATCAATAACAATAAAACTTTCATTCAATGTCTAAATAAATAATTGACCAAAAATAATACAAAACAACAACGATAATATTTCATACATGCAAGTGTATTTACATTTTATAACAAAATGACAATTTTTACGAGAAATAACCAACAACAATAAAACATTTAACACAATTTATGCATATATAATACTCAAAAATATACATACTAATATTTTATATATAGAAAATACCCAATTTATACACATAATTTGTATACATAGATGCATACCTACCACCCAATTTGTATACATACATATAGCAATAATTTTTAAGATATTTAGCAAAATACTATCGTTCAATGTCTTTTTTGTTTCTAAAGATATTTACAAAAGCATATTAGGTTGAAAGACACTCACTTTACCGGTTGAAGTTGAGATTGATGGGCCAAATTCGAAGCTAGCAGCAAACCCTTCTCCTTCTCTTTGTGCAACGCCGTCTCCCTATAGCAGCAAACTGCAAACGCAAGCAGTATACAAGACTTGGTGTAATGAGGGAATTGCTTGGCCGTTACTCCCTCTAGCGGCTAGGCCAAATTCCCTTACAGCCCACGATTTTTAAATTTCTATTCTGCCCGCTAGAGGGAGTAGCGGCCAAGATTTTTAAATTTCTATTCTGCCCGCTAGAGGGAGTAGCGGCCAAGATTTTTAAATTTTTATTATGCCCGCTAGAGGGAGTAGCGGCCAAGATTTTTAAATTCGTCTCTTTCGACCGCTACTCCCTCTAGCGGCCAGCAATAAATTTTAAATTCTCTGCTGCCCGCTAGAGGGAGTAGCGGCCAGAAAAAACGACGACGTTTTGGCTGGCCGCTACTCCCTCTAGCGGGCAGCAGAGACGAATTTAAAATTTATTGCTGGCCGCTAGAGGGAGTAGCGGCTGGGCCATCATCTCTACCATTAATTCTAATTTTGGACGGCTGGATGAGCGTTAGTTGAAACAGTACTACTAGCTAACGTTTTCTATGGATCATTTCCCATATATATATATATATATATATATATATATCAGTCCCCTTTAATTGAGGAATCCTTTAAATAGTGTTATTTGAGAAATGGGAAGCTCAACAGTTGAATCTGTTTTAAATTTTACGGTTCTTTTTTTGGAGAGACAAATCCGGTCTTAAGAATTTGGAGGTCCTGTGCGAAAAAAAATAAGAATTATAAAAATACTAATTTTTTTGTCAACACCAATATATAAAGCACACTTTATATCAAAATTCATCATTAATTAAAATAATAAATGTCAACGTCGAGTAACAAAATTATCAATTAGAAATCATCATCATCAAAATGTCACACGATCGCTAGCATTATTCTTGCATTTTTTGCTGCAAAATCATCAATCAAACTTCCATAATCAATTTTTTACATATACAAAAAAAAAAATCGGAAGCCCTGTGCGATCGACCCTTCTGCACCCCCTCAAGCCGGCTCTGTGGAGAGAATAATTGATTTTCTATTTTAAAATGACAAAAATTATTTCTTTATTTAACGTCAAATGGTAAATCAACTTTGGAATTATAATATAAATTAGAGAAACAATATTTTCAGCAAACACCTATAATTTATTATGTGCATTTAAAATTATACATTTATATTGAAAATTAAGTGCATTTAAAATATCTATGATTAGAATGGAATAGTCGTTGAGTTATGTACTATTTTGGAGATTTATTTAAGTTTTATAAACCAACTTTGTATCTTTGAAACAAATATAGTATCCTTCAACTAATTTAATTTATTTCTTTATTTTATACAATTATGTATGCTTAAAGTACAAGATTACAAAATAACTATATATATATATAATGTGTTAAATTATAATTAGTTGATATTTCACCATACATTATAACCAATTAGAATTATACACGTAATTTTGTTTTCATACTTTAATCATCAAAATATTATTGATTTTTAAAATTACTGAACTCACGTTTTCTCATCAATTTAATTTTTATAATTTAATACTACCGTTTCTTCCATTAATGCATACTAAATCTAAAAGTATCCTGTGCAAATTTCAATATTGTAAAATGTTAACAGAAAAATAACTCTTATTTTTTCAATGGAGAAAGCACAATTTACGAATTTGAACAAGAGTAATTATGTGAAATAGCTTATAAATATTCTTAATTTCTTATCCATCCTAAATCTTCTTAACGACATAAAAAAAGGTTTCAATTAAATAATGATTATTGACTAAATGAGAAAATAATAATGCATTATGTAATATAGAAATCTAGCATATAATTTTCTTTCAAAACAGTCTTACGTAAAAATAGACGGAAGTTTAAGGTTGACTGGGGTTTGTTTATCTCGTACTATTTCGTAATAGTTTTTATATTAGGTTTGGTAATATGGTAAAGTTTTTTAGCAAAATTTTATTGTACTCTTATTGTCTCTTGATCAATAAGAGAAATATATAAATCTGAATCATTAAGTGATGTCTGTTAATGAGAAATTTGAATCTATAGAAACTCTATAAATATTGTACTCCATTTATTTCAAATTTTAAGATCAATATTAATTTGAAAATCATTCAAATATTTTTTAGTTTTTTGTTATTAAATAATTTTTTAAATTCAGATACTATGAAACAAGATATTCTCGTAACACACTGAGAGCCTTTTAGTATCTTGTTGTATATTTGATTGGTTGGCAGTTGATTGGTGCAGAGCATCATCCCCTTCCTTTTCAGGCTAATAATACCCACCTTTTGTTGGAGCAAGCTAGTTTTCTTGGGGGGGGGGGGGGGGGGGGGGGTTCATGCTCAACCCTAAACTAGTTTTGCTTCTTTAGATTATCAGTTTAACCTAATTCTGAAGAAAGTGTTATGATTGAAGCTTCAGATTCGTTCTTAATCTTTCTTTGTTTTGCACGTACTGTAATGATAATGATGTACTTGAGTTAAAAAAATTTAATGAAGCTCTTGATTAATTAGTATAGTACCTAATAAAATGATGCCTACCTACAATTTACAACTTGTCAGTTTCATCTTAATGCGTTGGACCTGATATTCTTGTTTTCTGGTCAGCGTGTAGTAGGAGAGAGCTGCCACAGGAGAAGAGGCTTCACAACACCCACAACCCCAAACAAGATAATTTTCAGAGAGCAGCTAAAATGGAATGGGCTTGGATTTTGGCCAAATTACATAACATCACTAGCTCTTAGCACATGTTAAATGCAGATTATAAACAGGGAAAAACGATTGATAAAGTGAAGTAGAATTTAGATTAACACCTAATACATAAAATCGAGCAATGTAACTAAGTTCGTTCCGGAAATTCTGGCTACCACCGTCTAAACAGTTAATATTAGAGAGAACCCAAACTGAACATTTCCAACTCCATATGTAATTTGCTTTTCAATAATTCTTTCCTTGAAAATTATAATATGGATGCTGCAACAGCTGAGAAGAATCCACGTCTGCCCCCCCATACAAGGACTGTGGCAAAGCAGGGTCCATGGTCGCCGCCGCAGAGTCAATCTGAGAATAAGTGAGCAATGGAGTGTAGTCGTCGAGCTCTGGCTGATGATTAAAATACTGTGCCGAACTAGGAGGGCCACGGATGGTCAGAAGAGGATCGTCCATTTGAAAATTGTTGCAATAGTAGTCTCCACCAAATGACTGAAAATTATAGTCAATCATAGGAGGCATCATCGGATCCGGTAACTCAATTGCAAGGGGTTGAGGATATTCTTGTGGCATGATCATTGCTAGAGGCTGTGGATATCCTTCATCTCCAAACAAGTAATTCTGATTCTGGTTCTGGGATAAAGATCCGTACGAGGAGGTGGTATTCATCAAATCTTCCTGCATAAAATCTCTTTTCATCTTCATATATTCAATCTTATTGTTCAAAGTTTTAGTCTCAACTGTGAGCTCTGTTTCTAGGAAACTATCAAACACGGCATGCCAATCAGGAAATTTAGCCTCAGAATTTTTCCTGCGAAGACTCTCAAGTAGAGTTTCGGACTTTTTCTTTCTGTCCTCAAAATAATCTAACACACCTACATTTATCTTCCTATGCTCCTCCGCAGGTGAACCTCTATAGTTGTTGAACAAGTCTTGAATGATAATATTATTAATATTGGCATCTGATGGCCAAATGTGGACCTTTTGAGGTCCATAAACAACCATGCAAAGCTTTATACCGCAAAGAGTTGATAACTCCTTACCCTTCTTCTCTAAAGTAACATATCTCTTCTTAAAACTTGCATGTCGTCCCTTTTTCTTCTCAATGAATTCCATGCTTCTCCTACCACCCATCTGCATATATATATATTTTTTTCTGTCCGAAGTCAAACGTTTGTAATGCAATTGCAATTATATATAGAAAACCAATCACATAACATGATCAATGAACAATGATACATTTTTATTTTAACACACACACATATATAGTTAAAATTTTTAAACCCATATGATACTTCTCATTTTATTTTATACATAAAATATTCTATGCATGTAGAAAGTATTCGTACTAATATCTCTATATTATAAAGCGGCCACAGCCATTTGGTGTATAACCTGGGTCACATTTTTTTCCCTCATTTTACCTTTATAAGTTTAGTTATATTTATTATATTGTCATTTTTATTTTAATTTTTTTATTTAGTCCTTCAAATTTTATAAAATTTATGTTTTATTATATCTATATTATAAAGTCTCCATTGAGGTTTCCTCTACAAGTTTGGTGTAATTGAGTTACATTTTTTTCCTTTTTTTCTTTTTACGTTTTTGCCCATACAACTTTAGATATATTATTATTTTGTTCCATTTAATGTTAATTTTTTATATCTTTCTATTTACTCTTAAATTTTATAAAAATTTTATTTTACTCCACATAATTTACACACGCAACGTGTGCGGCGGCGATTAATATGTATAAAGTAAGGCTATGGACCGTTTGGTGTAACCGGATCACACTTTTATTATTATTTTCTCTTTTTACCCCGTATAAGTTTAGTTATATTACTATATTGTCTTTTTTACTTTAATCTCTTTTTTTTCTATTTAATCCTTTAAATTAAAGAATTTATTTTATTTTATTTTATTATAAATAATTTATACACACAACACACGTGTGACATCAAATACTAGTTAAAGATTAAACATATATATCAGTATACAACTACTTTGGATTTGTTTGGCATTCAGTGCCCTTGGAGTAATAGTGTTGGAGCGTTTGAACAACCAAATTTTGTCGCGTTCTTTTTTTTATGCCTTATATTTGAATTTCAAATATTGCGCTTGTAAATCAAATAAATTGATTTTGAAATAAGCTATTGTTAAATTTATAAAGTTCTTAAGTGCGCCGAGTGCGTTTAATATTTTCAAACGCACTAAACATTTTAAATATCGATAGACAAACGCACTTTATTATTGGATTGAATTAATATAAAAATAATTAATTTATATAGATCCATTGCAAATAATTGCTATGATCACTATTTTAACAAACAAGTCTTACATCATTCATCAATAAATCCAACTACTTGAATCACTACTCATATATATATATATATATATATATATATATATATATATATATATATATATATATATATATTAAGTACGTATCATGCAGACTACTCTCCACGCACGCACACAGTACATAGAGGTCCATGTAAAGAATATAATACAGGGAGAATTAATATTTAAGTGCATGAAAAGCCATATATAGATAAAAAGAGAGATAATAATGAGAGTAATAAGTATGTACCTTAATTTACTAGCTTTAATGGCTGATGGCTTCTTGATTTCTAAGCTCTTAATTCAATTCAAACACACAAAAATACTGGACTATATCTCTCTTTCTCGTTGGTGGTGGCCTTCATTCAATATATAGGGAGGAATTACTTGCCTGCTAATATAGTATCTTAATTAATTAATGCTATTAATTAAATCATTTAATGAATATCTTACTAATATGGAAACTGAGTAATAAATTGTATGGTGAATTTCTATAATTCTTTGGATACGAAATCTCTTACTACCTAAAACTCAGCCTTTCCTAAGGCCTAATATATAAAACTACTCCTCATATCCAAATTATAAGATCATGGAAATTAATTTGAGTTTTTCGAAACTCAAAATTGATATATATATATATATATATATATATATATAAAATATAATTTACTAACTACTAGTAATTAAAAAATAAAATTACCAAGCACTCCTTTTAGATAGTTATCATATTTATTATTATTATATTGACTAAAATTAATTGAATATATGTCAATTATAAGTTTGAAAATATCTTAAACCGACTTTAAAAGTCAAATTGAGAGTATTTCGATTATTTTTTTTTTGTAAATTATTAAATATATTAAATTGCAGTACATAACACCATTATAATATTATACCTTTTATAATATTATACCATACATATATATAAGTTTCAACATTACTAACATTGACAACCCAATAAATCCGTTTTTTAGAATTTTACAGTATTATATAGCATTTATAATCTTATATCATACATTATATCATATATATATATATAATCACACACTAATATGTTTAATTTATAATTCCCAAAATCCACTACTTTTCTAAACATAATTATTATATCCTAAAATTATTATTTTTCTAATATTATACCATTCATAATTATACCATTCATAATTATACCATACATTATATCATGCATGTGTAGTATAATATTATAATACACGTATATAACAAAATAACAAAATCACTACCTATCTAAACTGTGCGGATACTATCATTAATTACTAATTAAATTATATTACAACATAATATTATACCATTTATAATTATATATATTACAACATAATATTATACCATTTATAATTATATTACAATATAATATTATACAGTTTAAAACATTTAAAATAAAATTAAAATAACAAATAATATCAATCATAACTTACTATGTTGATTTTATAATCCCCTAAATCACTATTTTTTCAATATTAACGGGTTTTATATTATCGTTACTTAATTATCTCCTAAAATCACTACTTTTTAATCCCACATTAATATTTTGATTTTATAATCCCATAAATCACTACAAATCTAAACTGTTCTGATAATGTTAACTGTTCTAATATTATCATTACTAATTTAATTATTATCTCCTAAAATCACTACTTTTTTAATCCCAAATTAAGATTTTGAATTTATAATCCCCTAAATCATTACGAATCTAAACTGTTTTGGTAATGTCAACTATTCTGATATTATCCTTTTTAATTTTATATTTAAGATTTTGGAAAGTATATATAAAATTTTTGTCAAATTACCAATACATTTTATATTTTTATTAAGGTAAGTAACTAATAGAATCTTTTCGAATTTGCTTAGTAAACATATTATGTGATTATAATTCAACTCAACGCGTGATATACTTTGTAGGAGAAAATCAAACTAGCAGAACAAACAGGATTTTAAATACGGTTTGTTTTTGAATTTTTTATTTTTTAAAAAAACAATATTTTTATATTACAATAAAAAAACATAAGGAACCCACATAGCATTTGAAGGTGACTTTTAGTATAAATAACTAGAAACAAACTCCTAAATCACTACTTTTTCAATCTAAACGGTTTCTGAATTGTGGCTTTGCATGATTTGTTAAGTACTAGCATCCGGTAAATTATTTTTATCATCATTAATATTTTTTTTGGCATTATGGTAATATTGTGAGTGCCACTATAATGGCCAAAAATGGATAAAAAAACTAATGAGACAATGTATTTATTCTTTAACTATAATATTGTGTTATGTATGACACGGTGCTATACTGCTATATTTTTGGACATGGTGTTTGTTTGACATGAAGATCCAACATAATTATTAATGCTCGTGCTTTTCAGTTTTCACATGTAACATGTAATTTCCCTTCAGGACTGACTAACGAAACTGGGACATTCTTCTGTTGTTTCCTCTTTCGTTTGGATGTTTGAATTCTGGTGCAAGTAAGCGTATATGAGACATGGACTCTTTAAAATGCATCAAGTACATGTGTCAGATATTTGAGGCTTGGTGATGTTTGTGTAATGTGTAACAGACTTCAAATATGCCACTATCAATCATATCAATATAACAACACGATGACATTGTGGATTGCACTTTCTAAATATTTGTTACTGCTTTAGAATGAAAAAGGTACCCATTTTTAACCTTATTGTTTACATTATAAACATTTTTATTAAGAAATATATATATATATATATATACACACACACACACACACATACACACAAACACACAACTGTTATATAATGTCCTGGGTTTAGTGATCAGATTAATTCTATACTAGGATATGTATTTGCGCACAAAACGTTTACCCAACTCTATGTAATATGTGCTACCAAAATTTGATCATCGCACAACAATCTACCATCTTCTTATTATATTTTAATTTATTAATTGCACGTACAAATTTATTATTAACAAAATGAATAATCCCGTCGCAACGCGCGGGTTTGTATCTAGTAATGCAACTAAAGCATTGTATGGGTGTTAATTCATTTGTACATATTTTTTTATGTATAATTTATGCACATAAAATTATTCATACACAAATATGTTGCTAGCTTCAATTATGTATTGGACGGGGACATAGAAAATAAAATAGGTTGGGTAGAAGGTAATATTTGAATTTAAAGAGATGCGCTTATCAAAAAAATAAAATAAATTGAAAGAGATGCCTCTTGAGCATAACTGGTCCGAGACATGCAAGCCAAGCACAAAGAAATCATGGAGGGTATTGATGAGTGGGTTTTAAACTTACGAATCAAACACCTTTTAGGCTTAATTATTTGTTAACTTTAAGTATTTTTAGTGTTATTTTACTTATTTTTGTGTTTGTGTTGTAGGAAACGACGTCTCTTTCTAAATTTTTCTTTGTCATTGTTTTGTTTGTTTGTTTTTTCTCCCTGCCAAAATGTAATTTGTTAAGCCTTAACAGAAAAAAGAAATATTAACAATAACAATAACAACAACAACAACAACAATAATAATAATAATAATAATTACTGAATGGGCCATCCTTGTTTTCTGATCACAATTAGGCCTGTTGGGAGTTGAAATCTCGATCCATAGTGGTTTTTTAAAGGATCAATTATATTTTCTAGTACATATTTAGAAAAAATTACAAAAATAGTGTATTCAGAAAATATTTACAAAATTAATATATTTTTATAAATAAATCGGATTATAATTAGAAATATGAAAGAAACAGTAACCGGATTGATCTGGTCTCCTCCTACCTTCATCACCAATGATTACATTTCTCCTTCATTAAAAAGCTTTCTTCTTCCTTCCAATCGCCAGAAAAATTTATTTCTCTTTTTTTCCGCACTTCCCTCACTATCCGCGGCAACGCCCGTGATCTTTTCATGGTCCCGTCTTGCTTCCGATCAGTAACCCACCTCGACCTCTCTATCCTCTCTCCTTGGGGACACCCGCTCCTCTGTTCCTCCGTTGCCGCCGCCTCTGACCCCACCCTTATCTCTCACCTCCTCTGGCAAGCCTTTCCTTCCCTCAATTCCGTTATAGTCTACGCTCGAAACCTATTAACCCATCTCTTCTCTTGGAGATCGAAAGAAACAGAGACAAAAGTGAGACAAATGGATGATTTGATGGGTTGCCTTTACAGAATTAGTATATTTTTTTTCATAATGTAATTGGTAGCCAAACCTTCATACAAAGGTAACCAATTCAATTTTATTAAGTTACCAATTAATTTAAGAACAGTTTTCAAGTTTTACCTGAATTTATTTTCTTCAACATTTGCAACCATGAACAGGTTTATTGGTTTTTGCAATGGTCGTCGTCCGTATATTTTTTTTTCATAGTGCAGTTTGGTAGCCAAATCTTCACATAAAGGTAACCAATTCAGTTTTTTTAGGTTATCAATTTATTTTGAATGTGATGCAGTTGGTAGCTAAACCTTCATACCAAGGTAACCAATTCAGTTTTATTAGGTTACCAATTTATTTTGAATGTGATGCAGTTGGTAGCCAAACCTTCATGCACTAAGTAGCTAAACCTTCATACCAATGTAACCAATTCAGTTTTATTAGATTACTAATTTATTTTGAATGTGATGTAGTTGGTAGCCAAATCTTCATGCAATTAGAAGCTAAACCTTCATACCAAGGTAACCAATTCAGTTTTATTAGATTACCAATTTATTTTAAATGTAATGCAGTTGGTAGCTAAACCTTCAGACAAAGGTAACCATTTTATTATTTGTGGGTAACCAAATAGTCAAAAAAAAAATCAGAACAGTAACTCAGGTACTTCTGGATATTCACGGCGGAGAAGGATGATGAAGGGGAGGAGAGGGCGATGTAGCGGCGGCGCAACCAAAGACTTCCGGAGATTCGCGGCGGAGGAGGATGATGAAAGAAGGAGAGAGGAGGCGATGATGAAGAGAATGAGCGGTGAGGGAGATGAAGATTAGGATAGAGAAAATAATTTTTTATTTTTTCCTCCTTTTGATTTGAATTATGGATTTGTTTTTGTTGTTAAATCCAAAAGATTAGATTTGAATTATTAATTATGGCGGTTATTTCTCTTTGATTTTAGGTTTCCTTATTAATGTGAAATTGAATGGTTTGAATTTGTTGCCTTCTTTTTAGTTTTTGTAATTATTTTGTGGATGTACTAATGGTAAGAGTGATCATTCGGTTATAACCGAACCGAATAGTCTATTCGGTTATAACCGAATACCGAATTACCCATAATTTTACTATCCGAAACATTAACTGAAATTTGGAACTAACCGAATTATTGAACACCGAATTACCGAATTGTACATTCAGGTATTCGAGTAATAACCGAACCTGTGGAGCAAAGTTTATGACTTAACAAAAGAAAGGAAAAAGGGAATAAATTAACATCACCAAACTCTTAACAAACAAAGTGTCAAATTGTTGAAATTATCAGAAGGGAAGATCATGTCTTGTTTTATTTAATATGTTCATCCTACAACCTCAGCAACCAACAAAATCAACTTCAGACGGTAACCAATTTCTAGGTGAATATTTATTCTCTCTTTTCAAGGAGGAAGGCAATATCGCCAAAAACTCCAACTTAAATGGCCAGAGCCCAGAAAACCCATGTTAATTTCTATTTAAACATTACCTTCTAAAATGAAACAACAACATATATAACTAAGACGATGAGAAATCGAGATCTAAGGCTGAGGCGATGAGAGTCGAGAGTCGAGACTCGAGAGATGACCGGATGAGAGGCGATGAAGGGCGAATGGCGATGAGAGGCGATGAAGGGAGAATGGTGATGGCCGTCAGCCGATGAGGCTGAGAAATGAGGATGAATCGAGAGATTTTGAGATCTGGTAAAGACTAAAGACTGAAGAAGTAATAAAATAAAGAGTAAAGCTGTGTCTGCTCTGCTGTAAAGGAGAAAACTCAGACGTGATGTTATTATTTTAAGCTTTCTTCATTTTATTCGGTTATTCGGTTTAACCAAATAACTCAAAAATGATATCCGTATTAACTAACCGAATACCGTAAATAATTTCGGTTATAACCGAATTGTTAAAAATAATTGAATTATCAAAAAAAATCGATTATTTTATTTCGGTTCAGTTCGATAATTCGATTATACCTGTTTTTTGCTCAGTCCTAACTAATGGTGTAAAAAACCCTTTTTTAAACACCATAGACATGCCGCTTAAATATCCAGACAGTACAACAAAATTGTCTCATTTAAGGCCCACGTTTCGTCTGCACACTCGTAGGCCTTTTCATCGATTTGTAACCGAGCACGTGTACGTTATCTTCTAACAATCGGGTCTTTTAATGATCACCTACTTAGAATTGGGTCAAAATAAAATATATGGGCTCAACTAATGTTGGTCCATCATATTTATATATAGTTGAGCAATTCATTTATAGCTCGTTTTGTTGGAGGATGGTAAAATGGAAGAAGATATGAGGCACAAATATAGCAATAGTATTTTGATGACAATTTTTGTTTATAAAAATTTACATATAAAATGATGCAGTCGATTACTATCACTAGACCCACTCTTGTATGGTGAATTATATTTTGCCACATCATTTTGTAATCTAGTTTTTGTAAAAAAAATTATCACCGTAGTAACACTCCAAATATAACGGCTGTGTAATTATTATATCTATATTATAAAGTCTCCATTGAGGTTTCCTCTACAAGTTTGGTGTAATTGAGTTACATTTTTTTCCTTTTTTTCTTTTTACGTTTTTGCCCATACAACTTTAGATATATTATTATTTTGTTCCATTTAATGTTAATTTTTTATATCTTTCTATTTACTCTTAAATTTTATAAAAATTTTATTTTACTCCACATAATTTACACACGCAACGTGTGCGGCGGCGATTAATATGTATAAAGTAAGGCTATGGACCGTTTGGTGTAACCGGATCACACTTTTATTATTATTTTCTCTTTTTACCCCGTATAAGTTTAGTTATATTACTATATTGTCTTTTTTACTTTAATCTCTTTTTTTTCTATTTAATCCTTTAAATTAAAGAATTTATTTTATTTTATTTTATTATAAATAATTTATACACACAACACACGTGTGACATCAAATACTAGTTAAAGATTAAACATATATATCAGTATACAACTACTTTGGATTTGTTTGGCATTCAGTGCCCTTGGAGTAATAGTGTTGGAGCGTTTGAACAACCAAATTTTGTCGCATTCTTTTTTTTATGCCTTATATTTGAATTTCAAATATTGCGCTTGTAAATCAAATAAATTGATTTTGAAATAAGCTATTGTTAAATTTATAAAGTTCTTAAGTGCGCCGAGTGCGTTTAATATTTTCAAACGCACTAAACATTTTAAATATCGATAGACAAACGCACTTTATTATTGGATTGAATTAATATAAAAATAATTAATTTATATAGATCCATTGCAAATAATTGCTATGATCACTATTTTAACAAACAAGTCTTACATCATTCATCAATAAATCCAACTACTTGAATCACTACTCATATATATATATATATATATATATATATATATATATATATAGTACGTATCATGCAGACTACTCTCCACGCACGCACACAGTACATAGAGGTCCATGTAAAGAATATAATACAGGGAGAATTAATATTTAAGTGCATGAAAAGCCATATATAGATAAAAAGAGAGATAATAATGAGAGTAATAAGTATGTACCTTAATTTACTAGCTTTAATGGCTGATGGCTTCTTGATTTCTAAGCTCTTAATTCAATTCAAACACACAAAAATACTGGACTATATCTCTCTTTCTCGTTGGTGGTGGCCTTCATTCAATATATAGGGAGGAATTACTTGCCTGCTAATATAGTATCTTAATTAATTAATGCTATTAATTAAATCATTTAATGAATATCTTACTAATATGGAAACTGAGTAATAAATTGTATGGTGAATTTCTATAATTCTTTGGATACGAAATCTCTTACTACCTAAAACTCAGCCTTTCCTAAGGCCTAATATATAAAACTACTCCTCATATCCAAATTATAAGATCATGGAAATTAATTTGAGTTTTTCGAAACTCAAAATTGATATATATATATATATATATATATATATATATATATAAAATATAATTTACTAACTACTAGTAATTAAAAAATAAAATTACCAAGCACTCCTTTTAGATAGTTATCATATTTATTATTATTATATTGACTAAAATTAATTGAATATATGTCAATTATAAGTTTGAAAATATCTTAAACCGACTTTAAAAGTCAAATTGAGAGTATTTCGATTATTTTTTTTTTGTAAATTATTAAATATATTAAATTGCAGTACATAACACCATTATAATATTATACCTTTTATAATATTATACCATACATATATATAAGTTTCAACATTACTAACATTGACAACCCAATAAATCCGTTTTTTAGAATTTTACAGTATTATATAGCATTTATAATCTTATATCATACATTATATCATATATATATATATATAATCACACACTAATATGTTTAATTTATAATTCCCAAAATCCACTACTTTTCTAAACATAATTATTATATCCTAAAATTATTATTTTTCTAATATTATACCATTCATAATTATACCATACATTATATCATGCATGTGTGGTATAATATTATAATACACGTATATAACAAAATAACAAAATCACTACCTATCTAAACTGTGCGGATACTATCATTAATTACTAATTAAATTATATTACAACATAATATTATACCATTTATAATTATATATATTACAACATAATATTATACCATTTATAATTATATTACAATATAATATTATACAGTTTAAAACATTTAAAATAAAATTAAAATAACAAATAATATCAATCATAACTTACTATGTTGATTTTATAATCCCCTAAATCACTATTTTTTCAATATTAACGGGTTTTATATTATCGTTACTTAATTATCTCCTAAAATCACTACTTTTTAATCCCACATTAATATTTTGATTTTATAATCCCATAAATCACTACAAATCTAAACTGTTCTGATAATGTTAACTGTTCTAATATTATCATTACTAATTTAATTATTATCTCCTAAAATCACTATTTTTTTAATCCCAAATTAAGATTTTGAATTTATAATCCCCTAAATCATTACGAATCTAAACTGTTTTGGTAATGTCAACTATTCTGATATTATCCTTTTTAATTTTATATTTAAGATTTTGGAAAGTATATATAAAATTTTTGTCAAATTACCAATACATTTTATATTTTTATTAAGGTAAGTAACTAATAGAATCTTTTCGAATTTGCTTAGTAAACATATTATGTGATTATAATTCAACTCAACGCGTGATATACTTTGTAGGAGAAAATCAAACTAGCAGAACAAACAGGATTTTAAATACGGTTTGTTTTTGAATTTTTTATTTTTTAAAAAAACAATATTTTTATATTACAATAAAAAAACATAAGGAACCCACATAGCATTTGAAGGTGACTTTTAGTATAAATAACTAGAAACAAACTCCTAAATCACTACTTTTTCAATCTAAACGGTTTCTAAATTGTGGCTTTGCATGATTTGTTAAGTACTAGCATCCGGTAAATTATTTTCATCATCATTAATATTTTTTTTGGCATTATGGTAATATTGTGAGTGCCACTATAATGGCCAAAAATGGATAAAAAAACTAATGAGACAATGTATTTATTCTTTAACTATAATATTGTGTTATGTATGACACGGTGCTATACTGCTATATTTTTGGACATGGTGTTTGTTTGACATGAAGATCCAACATAATTATTAATGCTCGTGCTTTTCAGTTTTCACATGTAACATGTAATTTCCCTTCAGGACTGACTACCGAAACTGGGACATTCTTCTGTTGTTTCCTCTTTCGTTTGGATGTTTGAATTCTGGTGCAAGTAAGCGTATATGAGACATGGACTCTTTAAAATGCATCAAGTACATGTGTCAGATATTTGAGGCTTGGTGATGTTTGTGTAATGTGTAACAGACTTCAAATATGCCACTATCAATCATATCAATATAACAACACGATGACATTGTGGATTGCACTTTCTAAATATTTGTTACTGCTTTAGAATGAAAAAGGTACCCATTTTTAACCTTATTGTTTACATTATAAACATTTTTATTAAGAAATATATATATATATATATACACACACACATACACACAAACACACAACTGTTATATAATGTCCTGGGTTTAGTGATCAGATTAATTCTATACTAGGATATGTATTTGCGCACAAAACGTTTACCCAACTCTATGTAATATGTGCTACCAAAATTTGATCATCGCACAACAATCTACCATCTTCTTATTATATTTTAATTTATTAATTGCACGTACAAATTTATTATTAACAAAATGAATAATCCCGTCGCAACGCGCGGGTTTGTATCTAGTAATGCAACTAAAGCATTGTATGGGTGTTAATTCATTTGTAAATATTTTTTTATGTATAATTTATGCACATAAAATTATTCATACACAAATATGTTGCTAGCTTCAATTATGTATTGGACGGGGACATAGAGAATAAAATAGGTTGGGTAGAAGGTAATATTTGAATTGAAAGAGATGCGCTTATCAAAAAAATAAAATAAATTGAAAGAGATGCCTCTTGAGCATAACTGGTCCGAGACATGCAAGCCAAACACAAAGAAATCATGGAGGGTATTGATGAGTGTGTTTTAAACTTGCGAATCAAACACCTTTTAGGCTTAATTATTTGTTAACTTTAAGTATTTTTAGTGTTATTTTACTTATTTTTGTGTTTGTGTTGTAGGAAACGACGTCTCTTTCTAAATTTTTCTTTGTCATTGTTTTGTTTGTTTGTTTGTTTTTTCTCCCTGCCAAAATGTAATTTGTTAAGCCTTAACAGAAAAAAGAAATATTAACAATAACAATAACAACAACAACAACAACAACAATAATAATAATAATAATTACTGAATGGGCCATCCTTATTTTCTGATCACAATTAGGCCTGTTGGGAGTTGAAATCTCGATCCATAGTGGTTTTTTAAAGGATCAATTATATTTTTTAGTACATATTTAGAAAAAATTACAAAAATAGTGTATTCAGAAAATATTTACAAAATTAATATATTTTTATAAATAAACCGGATTATAATTAGAAATATGAAAGAAACAGCAACCGGA
This sequence comes from Panax stipuleanatus, assembly GCA_020205555.1. NCBI lineage: Eukaryota > Viridiplantae > Streptophyta > Magnoliopsida > Apiales > Araliaceae > Panax > Panax stipuleanatus. Next base: position 119,408,958 of record CM035123.1, read on the forward strand.
TTGATCTGGTCTCCTCCTACCTTCATCACCAATGATTACATTTCTCCTTCATTAAAAAGCTTTCTTCTTCCTTCCAATCGCCAGAAAAATTTATTTCTCTTTTTTTCCGCACTTCCCTCACTATCCGCGGCAACGCCCGTGATCTCTTCATGGTCCCGTCTTGCTTCCGATCAGTAACCCACCTCGACCTCTCTATCCTCTCTCCTTGGGGACACCCGCTCCTTTGTTCCTCCGCCGCCGCCGCCTCCGACCCCACCCTTATCTCTCACCTCCTCCGGCAAGCCTTTCCTTCCCTCAATTCCGTTATAGTCTACGCTCGAAACCTATTAACCCATCTATTCTCTTGGAGATCGAAAGAAACAGAGACAAAAGTGAGACAAATGGATGATTTGATGGGTTGCCTTTATAGAATTTGTACATTTTTTTTTCATAATGTAATTGGTAGCCAAACCTTCATACAAAGGTAACCAATTCAATTTTATTGAGTTACCAATTAATTTAAGAACAGTTTTCAAGTTTTACCTGAATTTGTTTTCTTCAACATTTGCAACCATGAACAGTTTTATTGGTTTCTGCAATGGTCGTCGTCCATATATTTTTTTTCATAGTGCAGTTTGGTAGCCAAATCTTCACATAAAGGTAACCAATTCAGTTTTTTTAGGTTATCAATTTATTTTGAATGTGATGCAGTTGGTAGCTAAACCTTCATACCAAGGTAACCAATTCAGTTTTATTAGGTTACCAATTTATTTTGAATGTGATGCAGTTGGTAGCCAAACCTTCATGCACTAAGTAGCTAAACCTTCATACCAATGTAACCAATTCAGTTTTATTAGATTACTAATTTATTTTGAATGTGATGTAGTTGGTAGCCAAATCTTCATGCAATTAGAAGCTAAACCTTCATACCAAGGTAACCAATTCAGTTTTATTAGATTACCAATTTATTTTGAATGTAATGCAGTTGGTAGCTAAACCTTCAGACAAAGGTAACCATTTTATTATTTGTGGGTAACCAAATAGTCAAAAAAAAATCAGAACAGTAACTCAGGTACTTCCGGATATTCACGGCGGAGAAGGATGATGAAGGGGAGGAGAGGGCGATGTAGCGGCGGCGCAACCAAAGACTTCCGGAGATTCGCGGCGGAGGAGGATGATGAAAGAAGGAGAGAGGAGGCGATGATGAAGAGAATGAGCGGTGAGGGAGATGAAGATTAGGATAGAGAAAATAATTTTTTATTTTTTCCTCCTTTTGATTTGAATTATGGATTTGTTTTTGTTGTTAAATCCAAAAGATTAGATTTGAATTATTAATTATGGCGGTTATTTCTCTTTGATTTTAGGTTTCCTTATTAATGTGAAATTGAATGGTTTGAATTTGTTGCCTTCTTTTTAGTTTTTGTAATTATTTTGTGGATGTACTAATGGTAAGAGTGATCATTCGGTTATAACCGAACCGAATAGTCTATTCGGTTATAACCGAATACCGAATTACCCATAATTTTACTATCCGAAACATTAACTGAAATTTGGAACTAACCGAATTATTGAACACCGAATTACCAAATTGTACATTCAGGTATTCGAGTAATAACCGAACCTGTGGAGCAAAGTTTATGACTTAACAAAAGAAAGGAAAAAGGGAATAAATTAACATCACCAAACTCTTAACAAACAAAGTGTCAAATTGTTGAAATTATTAGAAGGGAAGATCATGTCTTGTTTTATTTAATATATTCATCCTACAACCTCAGCAACCAACAAAATCAACTTCAGACGGTAACAAATTTCTAGGTGAATATTTATTCTCTCTTTTCAAGGAGGAAGGCAATATCGCCAAAAACTCCAACTTAAATGGCCAGAGCCCAGAAAACCCATGTTAATTTCTATTTAAACATTACCTTCTAAAATGAAACAACAACATATATAACTCAGACGATGAGAAATCGAGATCTAAGGCTGAGGCGATGAGAGTCGAGAGTCGAGACTCGAGAGATGACCGGATGAGAGGCGATGAAGGGCGAATGGCGATGAGAGGCGATGAAGGGCGAATGGTGATGGCCGTCAGCCGATGAGGCTGAGAAATGAGGATGAGTCGAGAGATTTTGAGATCTGGTAAAGACTAAAGACTGAAGAAGTAATAAAGTAAAGAGTAAAGCTGTGTCTGCTCTGCTGTAAAGGAGAAAACTCAGACGTGATGTTATTATTTTAAGCTTTCTTCATTTTATTCGGTTATTCGGTTTAACCTAATAACTCAAAAACGATATCCGTATTAACTAACCGAATACCGTAAATAATTTCGGTTATAACCGAATTGTTAAAAATAATTGAATTATAAAAAAAAATCGATTATTTTATTTCGGTTCAGTTCGATAATTCGGTTATACCTGTTTTTTGCTCAGTCCTAACTAATGGTGTAAAAAACCCTTTTTTAAACACCATAGACATGCCGCTTAAATATCCAGACACTACAACAAAATTGTCTCATTTAAGGCCCACGTTTCGTCTGCACACTCGTAGGCCTTTTCATCGATTTGTAACCGAGCACGTGTACGTTATCATTCTAACAATCGGGTCTTTTAGTGATCACCTACTTAGAATTGGGTCAAAATAAAATATATGGGCTCAACTAATGTTGGTCCATCATATTTATATATAGCTTGAGCAATTCATTTATAGCTCGTTTTGTTGGAGGATGGTAAAATGGAAGAAGATATGAGGCACAAATATAGCAATAGTATTTTGATGACAATTTTTGTTTATAAAAATTTACATATAAAATGATGCAGTCGATTACTATCACTAGACCCACTCTTGTATGGTGAATTATATTTTGCCACATCATTTTGTAATCTAGTTTTTGTAAAAAAAATTATCACCGTAGTAACACTCCAAATATAACGGCTGTGTAATTAATTAACGGTGGCATAATATTGAAATTATGTTGATAAAATTGACGATGTTATGTCATTTATATATTATATCAGCAAGAAAACAAATTTTTTTAACAAATAGAACTAGGTGAAATAAAGGGAGTATTTATAAATAAAAAAAGCTTTGTGTTTATTTGAGAATAAAATTTATTTAATACTAAGGACCTTGACGTATAAGTTTAAGATAATAATATCGCAAAATGAAATGCTGGTAATTCAAGTGCTTAATTCGATCATATTTTTCCTCATGCCAAATAAATGAAAATTCCTTTATTTCTCGATTCTTTTTCACTCTTTCTTTTAGGTGCCAAGAAAAGCTTTCCGCGTAAAATTTTGTAAATAAATAACTTTCCTCCTAAAATTTTGTAAATATAAATACGGATAGAAATAACCTAATTTTTGCATACCACCATCAGTCCACCACCATGATCCAAATACTACCCGGCCCATTTTGGATAAGGAAGTATCTTTCGTCAGTCTCTTTCACTCTCAGATGTCAGATTCATCGGAAACCAGCTTTAGTAGTACTAGTAAGGGTACTCGTAACATGCGTCCTTAGGACACATGCTAAGCACACACTTCAAAAGAATATTCTCTTGAATTGTGTGCATATTCTCTTGATTTTTGCATATGCACCAAGTTCAAGGAAATATACATACAATTCAAGGGAATATTTCCTTGAACTGTGTGCTTAGCATGTGCCCTTAGGGCACATGTTAAGAAATTCCTACTAGTAATGATCCCTCGTATTGTATTTCTTTTAGTGGAATCCAAAATTTATTTAGATTTAAATATTTTCTAACAAATACATCAACACTTTCTCAACACTCACGTAGGCTAGGGGTGGGCAACCGGTTTTTATCGGACCGAATCGGATCGGTACCGAACCGAACTGGACCAGTACCGAATCGAACCGGTACCGAAAGTTGCTAAGTTTTGATACCGGTACCGGTTGGACCGGTTTATCGGTTCGAAATCGGTTCGGTACTGATTTTTATCGAAAAAACTGAAAAATTAATATAATTAATATTTTTTAATTTTTTATTATTATTTTTAATAATAATATTATTATAATCATTATTTTATTAATATTATTATTATTATTATTTTTATTATTATTATTATTATTTATTTATTAATAATAAAAATAAATAAAAAATTAGAAAATCGGTATACACCGGTTCGATTTTTACCGAACCATAAAAGCTCGGTACCGAAAAACCAGTAAATACCGATTTTTTTGTACCGGTACCTAACCGATTTTTTTTGTACCGAACTAGCCGGTTCAGACCGGTCCGAAAAAACTGATTTTTTTGCCCACCTCTACACGTAGCATGTACTCGCTCTGCTTATCAAATAGGAGTAATTCATATGGAAAAAAATTATTCTTTTTAAATAGTTTAAAAAATTTACGTATAATAAAATGGGAAACCATCCGTGGCAACCGGTTGCTAGTGTACTGTTTTAGCAACCAAGGTTACAGCCGTTGATCAGAACAAGAATAGGCTATGATTAAATTATTTTTTTCCCTACCGCTACAGGCTGTAGCGGCAGGTACTTAACTCCAAAAGTTGTCGGCTATTTACTGTTCTGCCCCTCCAATATATCACTCATCAATATAATTTGTAAGACCCCTGCCGAGAGAGGCTCATGCGGCAGGGCCCCACATTTACTACCGATTTGATTGCTACTGGCTGACACAAATTGATTCTCCTCTCTCCGTCTACAAATTAACTCAAGAGGCAATTAAAGTAGTAATAAACACACAAATCAATATAAAGACATTAATGCATACTAAATCTAAAAGTATCCTGTGCAAATTTCAATATTGTAAAATGTTAACAGAAAAATAACTCTTATTTTTTCAATGGAGAAAGCACAATTTACGAATTTGAACAAGAGTAATTATGTGAAATAGCTTATAAATATTCTTAATTTCTTATCCATCCTAAATCTTCTTAACGACATAAAAAAAGGTTTCAATTAAATAATGATTATTGACTAAATGAGAAAATAATAATGCATTATGTAATATAGAAATCTAGCATATAATTTTCTTTCAAAACAGTCTTACGTAAAAATAGACGGAAGTTTAAGGTTGACTGGGGTTTGTTTATCTCGTACTATTTCGTAATAGTTTTTATATTAGGTTTGGTAATATGGTAAAGTTTTTTAGCAAAATTTTATTGTACTCTTATTGTCTCTTGATCAATAAGAGAAATATATAAATCTGAATCATTAAGTGATGTCTGTTAATGAGAAATTTGAATCTATAGAAACTCTATAAATATTGTACTCCATTTATTTCAAATTTTAAGATCAATATTAATTTGAAAATCATTCAAATATTTTTTAGTTTTTTGTTATTAAATAATTTTTTAAATTCAGATACTATGAAACAAGATATTCTCGTAACACACTGAGAGCCTTTTAGTATCTTGTTGTATATTTGGTTGGTTGGCAGTTGATTGGTGCAGAGCATCATCCCCTTCCTTTTCAGACTAATAATACCCACCTTTTGTTGGAGCAAGCTAGTTTTCTGGGGGGGCGGGGGCGGGGGGGGGGGGGTTCATGCTCAACCCTAAACTAGTTTTGCTTCTTTAGATTATCAGTTTAACCTAATTCTGAAGAAAGTGTTATGATTGAAGCTTCAGATTCGTTCTTAATCTTTCTTTGTTTTGCACGTACTGTAATGATAATGATGTACTTGAGTTAAAAAAATTTAATGAAGCTCTTGATTAATTAGTATAGTACCTAATAAAATGATGCCTACCTACAATTTACAACTTGTCAGTTTCATCTTAATGCGTTGGACCTGATATTCTTGTTTTCTGGTCAGCGTGTAGTAGGAGAGAGCTGCCACAGGAGAAGAGGCTTCACAACACCCACAACCCCAAACAAGATAATTTTCAGAGAGCAGCTAAAATGGAATGGGCTTGGATTTTGGCCAAATTACATAACATCACTAGCTCTTAGCACATGTTAAATGCAGATTATAAACAGGGAAAAACGATTGATAAAGTGAAGTAGAATTTAGATTAACACCTAATACATAAAATCGAGCAATGTAACTAAGTTCGTTCCGGAAACTCTGGCTACCACCGTCTAAACAGTTAATATTAGAGAGAACCCAAACTGAACATTTCCAACTCCATATGTAATTTGCTTTTCAATAATTCTTTCCTTGAAAATTATAATATGGATGCTGCAACAGCTGAGAAGAATCCACGTCTGCCCCCCCATACAAGGACTGTGGCAAAGCAGGGTCCATGGTCGCCGCCGCAGAGTCAATCTGAGAATAAGTGAGCAATGGAGTGTAGTCGTCGAGCTCTGGCTGATGATTAAAATACTGTGCCGAACTAGGAGGGCCACGGATGGTCAGAAGAGGATCGTCCATTTGAAAATTGTTGCAATAGTAGTCTCCACCAAATGACTGAAAATTATAGTCAATCATAGGAGGCATCATCGGATCCGGTAACTCAATTGCAAGGGGTTGAGGATATTCTTGTGGCATGATCATTGCTAGAGGCTGTGGATATCCTTCATCTCCAAACAAGTAATTCTGATTCTGGTTCTGGGATAAAGATCCGTACGAGGAGGTGGTATTCATCAAATCTTCCTGCATAAAATCTCTTTTCATCTTCATATATTCAATCTTATTGTTCAAAGTTTTAGTCTCAACTGTGAGCTCTGTTTCTAGGAAACTATCAAACACGGCATGCCAATCAGGAAATTTAGCCTCAGAATTTTTCCTGCGAAGACTCTCAAGTAGAGTTTCGGACTTTTTCTTTCTGTCCTCAAAATAATCTAACACACCTACATTTATCTTCCTATGCTCCTCCGCAGGTGAACCTCTATAGTTGTTGAACAAGTCTTGAATGATAATATTATTAATATTGGCATCTGATGGCCAAATGTGGACCTTTTGAGGTCCATAAACAACCATGCAAAGCTTTATACCGCAAAGAGTTGATAACTCCTTACCCTTCTTCTCTAAAGTAACATATCTCTTCTTAAAACTTGCATGTCGTCCCTTTTTCTTCTCAATGAATTCCATGCTTCTCCTACCACCCATCTGCATATATATATATTTTTTTCTGTCCGAAGTCAAACGTTTGTAATGCAATTGCAATTATATATAGAAAACCAATCACATAACATGATCAATGAACAATGATACATTTTTATTTTAACACACACACATATATAGTTAAAATTTTTAAACCCATATGATACTTCTCATTTTATTTTATACATAAAATATTCTATGCATGTAGAAAGTATTCGTACTAATATCTCTATATTATAAAGCGGCCACAGCCATTTGGTGTATAACCTGGGTCACATTTTTTTCCCTCATTTTACCTTTATAAGTTTAGTTATATTTATTATATTGTCATTTTTATTTTAATTTTTTTATTTAGTCCTTCAAATTTTATAAAATTTATGTTTTATTATATCTATATTATAAAGTCTCCATTGAGGTTTCCTCTACAAGTTTGGTGTAATTGAGTTACATTTTTTTCCTTTTTTTCTTTTTACGTTTTTGCCCATACAACTTTAGATATATTATTATTTTGTTCCATTTAATGTTAATTTTTTATATCTTTCTATTTACTCTTAAATTTTATAAAAATTTTATTTTACTCCACATAATTTACACACGCAACGTGTGCGGCGGCGATTAATATGTATAAAGTAAGGCTATGGACCGTTTGGTGTAACCGGATCACACTTTTATTATTATTTTCTCTTTTTACCCCGTATAAGTTTAGTTATATTACTATATTGTCTTTTTTACTTTAATCTCTTTTTTTTCTATTTAATCCTTTAAATTAAAGAATTTATTTTATTTTAAATAATTTATACACACAACACACGTGTGACATCAAATACTAGTTAAAGATTAAACATATATATCAGTATACAACTACTTTGGATTTGTTTGGCATTCAGTGCCCTTGGAGTGATAGTGTTGGAGCGTTTGAACAACCAAATTTTGTCGCATTCTTTTTTTTATGCCTTATATTTGAATTTCAAATATTGCGCTTGTAAATCAAATAAATTGATTTTGAAATAAGCTATTGTTAAATTTATAAAGTTCTTAAGTGCGCCGAGTGCGTTTAATATTTTCAAACGCACTAAACATTTTAAATATCGATAGACAAACGCACTTTATTATTGGATTGAATTAATATAAAAATAATTAATTTATATAGATCCATTGCAAATAATTGCTATGATCACTATTTTAACAAACAAGTCTTACATCATTCATCAATAAATCCAACTACTTGAATCACTACTCATATATATATATATATATATATATATATATATATAGTACGTATCATGCAGACTACTCTCCACGCACGCACACAGTACATAGAGGTCCATGTAAAGAATATAATACAGGGAGAATTAATATTTAAGTGCATGAAAAGCCATATATAGATAAAAAGAGAGATAATAATGAGAGTAATAAGTATGTACCTTAATTTACTAGCTTTAATGGCTGATGGCTTCTTGATTTCTAAGCTCTTAATTCAATTCAAACACACAAAAATACTGGACTATATCTCTCTTTCTCGTTGGTGGTGGCCTTCATTCAATATATAGGGAGGAATTACTTGCCTGCTAATATAGTATCTTAATTAATTAATGCTATTAATTAAATCATTTAATGAATATCTTACTAATATGGAAACTGAGTAATAAATTGTATGGTGAATTTCTATAATTCTTTGGATACGAAATCTCTTACTACCTAAAACTCAGCCTTTCCTAAGGCCTAATATATAAAACTACTCCTCATATCCAAATTATAAGATCATGGAAATTAATTTGAGTTTTTCGAAACTCAAAATTGATATATATATATATATATATATATATATATATATAAAATATAATTTACTAACTACTAGTAATTAAAAAATAAATTTACAAAGCACTCCTTTTAGATAGTTATCATATTTATTATTATTATATTGACTAAAATTAATTGAATATATGTCAATTATAAGTTTGAAAATATCTTAAACCGACTTTAAAAGTCAAATTGAGAGTATTTCGATTATTTTTTTTTTGTAAATTATTAAATATATTAAATTGCAGTACATAACACCATTATAATATTATACCTTTTATAATATTATACCATACATATATATAAGTTTCAACATTACTAACATTGACAACCCAATAAATCCGTTTTTTAGAATTTTACAGTATTATATAGCATTTATAATCTTATATCATACATTATATCATATATATATATATATAATCACACACTAATATGTTTAATTTATAATTCCCAAAATCCACTACTTTTCTAAACATAATTATTATATCCTAAAATTATTATTTTTCTAATATTATACCATTCATAATTATACCATACATTATATCATGCATGTGTGGTATAATATTATAATACACGTATATAACAAAATAACAAAATCACTACCTATCTAAACTGTGCGGATACTATCATTAATTACTAATTAAATTATATTACAACATAATATTATACCATTTATAATTATATATATTACAACATAATATTATACCATTTATAATTATATTACAATATAATATTATACAGTTTAAAACATTTAAAATAAAATTAAAATAACAAATAATATCAATCATAACTTACTATGTTGATTTTATAATCCCCTAAATCACTATTTTTTCAATATTAACGGGTTTTATATTATCGTTACTTAATTATCTCCTAAAATCACTACTTTTTAATCCCACATTAATATTTTGATTTTATAATCCCATAAATCACTACAAATCTAAACTGTTCTGATAATGTTAACTGTTCTAATATTATCATTACTAATTTAATTATTATCTCCTAAAATCACTACTTTTTTAATCCCAAATTAAGATTTTGAATTTATAATCCCCTAAATCATTACGAATCTAAACTGTTTTGGTAATGTCAACTATTCTGATATTATCCTTTTTAATTTTATATTTAAGATTTTGGAAAGTATATATAAAATTTTTGTCAAATTACCAATACATTTTATATTTTTATTAAGGTAAGTAACTAATAGAATCTTTTCGAATTTGCTTAGTAAACATATTATGTGATTATAATTCAACTCAACGCGTGATATACTTTGTAGGAGAAAATCAAACTAGCAGAACAAACAGGATTTTAAATACGGTTTGTTTTTGAATTTTTTATTTTTTAAAAAAACAATATTTTTATATTACAATAAAAAAACATAAGGAACCCACATAGCATTTGAAGGTGACTTTTAGTATAAATAACTAGAAACAAACTCCTAAATCACTACTTTTTCAATCTAAACGGTTTCTGAATTGTGGCTTTGCATGATTTGTTAAGTACTAGCATCCGGTAAATTATTTTCATCATCATTAATATTTTTTTTGGCATTATGGTAATATTGTGAGTGCCACTATAATGGCCAAAAATGGATAAAAAAACTAATGAGACAATGTATTTATTCTTTAACTATAATATTGTGTTATGTATGACACGGTGCTATACTGCTATATTTTTGGACATGGTGTTTGTTTGACATGAAGATCCAACATAATTATTAATGCTCGTGCTTTTCAGTTTTCACATGTAACATGTAATTTCCCTTCAGGACTGACTACCGAAACTGGGACATTCTTCTGTTGTTTCCTCTTTCGTTTGGATGTTTGAATTCTGGTGCAAGTAAGCGTATATGAGACATGGACTCTTTAAAATGCATCAAGTACATGTGTCAGATATTTGAGGCTTGGTGATGTTTGTGTAATGTGTAACAGACTTCAAATATGCCACTATCAATCATATCAATATAACAACACGATGACATTGTGGATTGCACTTTCTAAATATTTGTTACTGCTTTAGAATGAAAAAGGTACCCATTTTTAACCTTATTGTTTACATTATAAACATTTTTATTAAGAAATATATATATATATATATATATACACACACACATACACACAAACACACAACTGTTATATAATGTCCTGGGTTTAGTGATCAGATTAATTCTATACTAGGATATGTATTTGCGCACAAAACGTTTACCCAACTCTATGTAATATGTGCTACCAAAATTTGATCATCGCACAACAATCTACCATCTTCTTATTATATTTTAATTTATTAATTGCACGTACAAATTTATTATTAACAAAATGAATAATCCCGTCGCAACGCGCGGGTTTGTATCTAGTAATGCAACTAAAGCATTGTATGGGTGTTAATTCATTTGTACATATTTTTTTATGTATAATTTATGCACATAAAATTATTCATACACAAATATGTTGCTAGCTTCAATTATGTATTGGACGGGGACATAGAGAATAAAATAGGTTGGGTAGAAGGTAATATTTGAATTTAAAGAGATGCGCTTATCAAAAAAATAAAATAAATTGAAAGAGATGCCTCTTGAGCATAACTGGTCCGAGACATGCAAGCCAAGCACAAAGAAATCATGGAGGGTATTGATGAGTGTGTTTTAAACTTACGAATCAAACACCTTTTAGGCTTAATTATTTGTTAACTTTAAGTATTTTTAGTGTTATTTTACTTATTTTTGTGTTTGTGTTGTAGGAAACGACGTCTCTTTCTAAATTTTTCTTTGTCATTGTTTTGTTTGTTTGTTTTTTCTCCCTGCCAAAATGTAATTTGTTAAGCCTTAACAGAAAAAAGAAATATTAACAATAACAATAACAACAACAACAACAACAATAATAATAATAATAATAATAATAATAATTACTGAATGGGCCATCCTTGTTTTCTGATCACAATTAGGCCTGTTGGGAGTTGAAATCTCGATCCATAGTGGTTTTTTAAAGGATCAATTATATTTTCTAGTACATATTTAGAAAAAATTACAAAAATAGTGTATTCAGAAAATATTTACAAAATTAATATATTTTTATAAATAAACCGGATTATAATTAGAAATATGAAAGAAACAGCAACCGGATTGATCTGGTCTCCTCCTACCTTCATCACCAATGATTACATTTCTCCTTCATTAAAAAGCTTTCTTCTTCCTTCCAATCGCCAGAAAAATTTATTTCTCTTTTTTTCCGCACTTCCCTCACTATCCGCGGCAACGCCCGTGATCTCTTCATGGTCCCGTCTTGCTTCCGATCAGTAACCCACCTCGACCTCTCTATCCTCTCTCCTTGGGGACACCCGCTCCTTTGTTCCTCCGCCGCCGCCGCCTCCGACCCCACCCTTATCTCTCACCTCCTCCGGCAAGCCTTTCCTTCCCTCAATTCCGTTATAGTCTACGCTCGAAACCTATTAACCCATCTATTCTCTTGGAGATCGAAAGAAACAGAGACAAAAGTGAGACAAATGGATGATTTGATGGGTTGCCTTTACAGAATTTGTACATTTTTTTTTCATAATGTAATTGGTAGCCAAACCTTCATACAAAGGTAACCAATTCAATTTTATTGAGTTACCAATTAATTTAAGAACAGTTTTCAAGTTTTACCTAAATTTTTTTTCTTCAACATTTGCAACCATGAACAGTTTTATTGGTTTCTGCAATGGTCGTCGTCCATATATTTTTTTTCATAGTGCAGTTTGGTAGCCAAATCTTCACATAAAGGTAACCAATTCAGTTTTTTTAGGTTATCAATTTATTTTGAATGTGATGCAGTTGGTAGCTAAACCTTCATACCAAGGTAACCAATTCAGTTTTATTAGGTTACCAATTTATTTTGAATGTGATGCAGTTGGTAGCCAAACCTTCATGCACTAAGTAGCTAAACCTTCATACCAATGTAACCAATTCAGTTTTATTAGATTACTAATTTATTTTGAATGTGATGTAGTTGGTAGCCAAATCTTCATGCAATTAGAAGCTAAACCTTCATACCAAGGTAACCAATTCAGTTTTATTAGATTACCAATTTATTTTGAATGTAATGCAGTTGGTAGCTAAACCTTCAGACAAAGGTAACCATTTTATTATTTGTGGGTAACCAAATAGTCAAAAAAAAAATCAGAACAGTAACTCAGGTACTTCTGGATATTCACGGCGGAGAAGGATGATGAAGGGGAGGAGAGGGCGATGTAGCGGCGGCGCAACCAAAGACTTCCGGAGATTCGCGGCGGAGGAGGATGATGAAAGAAGGAGAGAGGAGGCGATGATGAAGAGAATGAGCGGTGAGGGAGATGAAGATTAGGATAGAGAAAATAATTTTTTATTTTTTCCTCCTTTTGATTTGAATTATGGATTTGTTTTTGTTGTTAAATCCAAAAGATTAGATTTGAATTATTAATTATGGCGGTTATTTCTCTTTGATTTTAGGTTTCCTTATTAATGTGAAATTGAATGGTTTGAATTTGTTGCCTTCTTTTTAGTTTTTGTAATTATTTTGTGGATGTACTAATGGTAAGAGTGATCATTCGGTTATAACCGAACCGAATAGTCTATTCGGTTATAACCGAATACCGAATTACCCATAATTTTACTATCCGAAACATTAACTGAAATTTGGAACTAACCGAATTATTGAACACCGAATTACCGAATTGTACATTCAGGTATTCGAGTAATAACCGAACCTGTGGAGCAAAGTTTATGACTTAACAAAAGAAAGGAAAAAGGGAATAAATTAACATCACCAAACTCTTAACAAACAAAGTGTCAAATTGTTGAAATTATTAGAAGGGAAGATCATGTCTTGTTTTATTTAATATATTCATCATACAACCTCAGCAACCAACAAAATCAACTTCAGACGGTAACAAATTTCTAGGTGAATATTTATTCTCTCTTTTCAAGGAGGAAGGCAATATCGCCAAAAACTCCAACTTAAATGGCCAGAGCCCAGAAAACCCATGTTAATTTCTATTTAAACATTACCTTCTAAAATGAAACAACAACATATATAACTCAGACGATGAGAAATCGAGATCTAAGGCTGAGGCGATGAGAGTCGAGACTCGAGAGATGACCGGATGAGAGGCGATGAAGGGCGAATGGCGATGAGAGGCGATGAAGGGCGAATGGTGATGGCCGTCAGTCCGATGAGGCTGAGAAATGAGGATGAGTCGAGAGATTTTGAGATCTGGTAAAGACTAAAGACTGAAGAAGTAATAAAGTAAAGAGTAAAGCTGTGTCTGCTCTGCTGTAAAGGAGAAAACTCAGACGTGATGTTATTATTTTAAGCTTTCTTCATTTTATTCGGTTATTCGGTTTAACCTAATAACTCAAAAACGATATCCGTATTAACTAACCGAATACCGTAAATAATTTCGGTTATAACCGAATTGTTAAAAATAATTGAATTATAAAAAAAAATCGATTATTTTATTTCGGTTCAGTTCGATAATTCGGTTATACCTGTTTTTTGCTCAGTCCTAACTAATGGTGTAAAAAACCCTTTTTTAAACACCATAGACATGCCGCTTAAATATCCAGACACTACAACAAAATTGTCTCATTTAAGGCCCACGTTTCGTCTGCACACTCGTAGGCCTTTTCATCGATTTGTAACCGAGCACGTGTACGTTATCTTCTAACAATCGGGTCTTTTAGTGATCACCTACTTAGAATTGGGTCAAAATAAAATATATGGGCTCAACTAATGTTGGCCCATCATATTTATATATAGCTGAGCAATTCATTTATAGCTCGTTTTGTTGGAGGACGGTAAAATGGAAGAAGATAGGAGGCACAAATATAGCAATAATATTTTGATGACAATTTTTGTTTATAAAAATTTACATATAAAATGATGCAGTCGATTACTATCACTAGGCCCACTCTTGTATGGTGAATTATATTTTGCCACATCATTTTTGTAATCTAGTTTTTGTAAAAAAAATTGTCACCGTAGTAACACTCCAAATATAACTGCTGTGTAATTAATTAACGGTGGCATAATATTGAAATTATGTTGATAAAATTGACGATGTTATGTCATTTATATATTATATCAGCAAGAAAACAAATTTTTTTAACAAATAGAACTAGGTGAAATAAAGGGAGTATTTATAAATAAAAAAAGCTTTGTGTTTATTTGAGAATAAAATTTATTTAATACTAAGGACCTTGACGTAGAAGTTTAAGATAATAATATCGCAAAATGAAATGCTGGTAATTTAAGTGTTTAATTCGATCATATTTTTCCTCATGCCAAATAAATGAAAATTCCTTTATTTCTCGATTCTTTTTCACTCTTTCTTTTAGGTGCCAAGAAAAGCTTTCTGCGTAAAATTTTGTAAATAAATAACTTTCCTCCTAAAATTTTGTAAATATAAATACGGATAGAAATAACCTAATTTTTGCATACCACCATCAGTCCACCACCATGATCCAAAATTTTATTAATATTATTATTTAGTATTATTATTATTAATTATTTATTAATAATAAAAATAAATAAAAAATTAGAAAATCGGTATACACCGGTTCGATTTTTACCGAACCATAAAAGCTCGGTACCGAAATCGGTACCGAAAAACCAGTAAATATCGATTTTTTTGTACCGGTACCGAACCGATTTTTTTTGTACCGAACCGGCCGGTTCAGACCGGTCTGAAAAAACTGATTTTTTTGCCCACCTCTACACGTAGCATGTACTCGCTCTGCTTATCAAATAGGAGTAATTTATATGGAAAAAAATTATTCTTTTTAAATAGTTTAAAAATTTTACGTATAATAAAATGGGAAACCATCCGTGGCAACCGGTTGCTAGTGTACTGTTTTAGCAACCAAGGTTACAGCCGTTGATCAGAACAAGAATAGGCTATGATTAAATTATATTTTACCCAGCTGCTACAGGCTGTAGCGGCAGGTACTTAACTCCAAAAGTTGTCGACTATTTACTGTTCTGCCCCTCCAATATATCACTCATCAATATAATTTGTAAGACCCCTGTCGAGAGATGCTCATGCGGCAGGGCCCCACATTACTACCTATTTGATTGCTACTGGCTGACACAAATTGATTCTCCTCTCTCCGTCTACAAATTAACTCAAGAGGCAATTAAAGTAGTAATAAACACACAAATCAATATAAAGACAAACTAAAAAATAAATGTATTATTTACTGATTATTAGTAAATATTAATAATAAATTATGAAAATTATTAGTAAATTAGAAACTAATAATATTCATAATTAATATTAATATTATTTAATATTTTAATTTGAAATTTATTATTAATATTTACTAATTTATTAATAATATTCAAATATTGACATTTATTTTTTTATTAATTAATATTGACATTTATTTTTTATTTTGTCTTTTATATTGATTTGTGTGTTTATTACTACTTTAATTGCCTCTAGAGTTAATTTGTGGACGTAGAGAGAATAATCAATTTGCGTCAGCCAGCAGCAATCAAGTCAGCAGCAGTGTGGGGCCCTGCCGCATGAGCCTCTCTCGGCAGGGGTCTTACAAATTATATTGATGAGTGATATATTGGAGGGGCAGAACAGTAAATAGCCGGTAACTTTTAGAGTTAAGTACCTACCGCTACAGCCTGTAGCGGCAGGGGGGAAATGATTTAATCCTTGCCTTTTCTTGTTCTGATTAACGGTAGTAACCTTAGTTGCTGAAACAGTACACTAGCAATCGGTTGTCACGGATGGTTTCCCTAATAAAATTATAAGTAACTATATAAAAAAATAAGAATGATAGGATAAATTAAATAATTGCCAATGTTAGGATCTCAAATTTTGGAGTTTCAAATGTGTCTCCAATACCAATACATATGTCAATATTATGATAGATTTTATGCAATTATTGCATGCCTATTTATTAATGAAATGTGTATTTGAGCTACATTTAAAATTTAAATTTGAGACTATTAACATTACTATTTAATTAATAATCATTTGAAACAAATATTAAACCTCATACGAAGAAGATGAGCAATCACAAACAGTACAAGTCTAAAATACAGTCAAATTACTGTGATATTAATTAAATATGAAAATTGATATATACTGTGATTTTATATATTAATTTTTTATTGGTAGTTACGTGGATAAATTTAATTTATTTTTTTAATCATAATTCAATCACATGTATTGATATACGTAATAATCGTAATTTGACTGAAATCTTTCGCAGTATATAACATGACTCGTTAAATATTATAAAAATTAACCTTTTACAATTTAAATATAAAATGTTTCAAAATATTTTTAGATGTAAAATTGATATGAATTAATTTAACTTTAAAATTGATATGAAACTTTTGAATTGTTTAAATAATATATTACTAGTCAAAAAAGTTATTGTTTTCCAAAATTATTAGGTTAACTTTGTTCTCTTATATGTCTTGGTTTCTCCCACTTGTAGGATGGCGGTGGAGTATTTTTTAGAATTAAACGCAGCAAACAGTTATGAAAACTCATGACTGCTTATTGCGACCGGCCGACAGTCGGTGGAGTATGCAATTGCATTCTTGTTTGATGGACGTCGATTCCGAGCAGAGCAAACTCCGGATGAGGTGATGGTTTGTTTTTGTTTTTTTTCCTATTGAAGGCTGTTGGGCCGTGAATATTTGGGCCGGTTGGGTCATGTTTATTTGGACTTTTGGAGCATTGGGTTATTATTTAATGGGACAATTACATATAATAGTACATTTATTAAAATATTACAAAAAAAATGCACAAATAAAATGATTACAAAAAGAGTGCATATGCAATATTTAATTACAAAAAGAGCGCAATCTTAACCCTTTTATTTAGTTGACTGATTTAATGAGTTATTGATAATGGCCCATGATTGTAGGGATTTAAATCTTTTCTCTCTCTTATCAACCTCCATCCGCCTTCTTCTTCATCCTCGGTCGCAACCTTCTTCATCACCTTCGCCCCCCGCCACTGCTCCACCGGCAGCCGCTCCACCCTCGCCCCCGCCACTACTCCTCCCGCCCCCGCCTCCGCCTCCGCCTCCGCCTCCGCCCCCGCCCCCGACCCCGCCCCACACCCCCACCCCACCCCCTCCCCCTCCCCCTCCCGCCTCCCTTTCTCCTCCTCCCCCAAATCGATCCAAAGTGGCCGTCGGTGGAGGCCCCGCCACTGGCCGCGGTGGAGGCCCCTCCACCAACCGTTGCTTCCCCTCCACCACCGGTCCATTCTCCAATTCCACCGGTAACCAAACCTCGTACATTGGTAACCAAACAGTCATACTGGTATGATTGTGTTGGTTACCTTGGTATGAAGGTAACCAATTCAGTTTTATTAGGTTACCAATTTTATTTTGAATGTGATGCAGTTGGTAACCAAACTTCATGCAGTTGGTTACCAATTATTCATACCAAGGTAACCAACCCTTCATTCCAAGGTAACCGAATCTTAATTTTGAATGTAATGCAGTTCATAGCCAAACCTTCATGCAGTTGGTTGCCAAACTTTCATACCAAGGTAACCAATTCATATTGCAGGTGTGGAGGTAGATTGGTTACCTTGATATAAAGGTTTGGTTACCTTGGTATAAACGTTTGGTTACCTTGGTACGAAGGTTTGGTTATCAACATTACATTACACGTCACTCTCTTATCTCTCTTTTTCCTATGCAGTGTTCTTATTTATTTTTTTTGACATGAAATTGGATCTCACCTGGCGAAGGGGAGGAGGAAGATGACTTTGCCATATTTTGAATATTTGAATTTGAATTTATTTTTGAATTTGAATTTATTTTTGTTGTTAGATCCAAGATATTTGAATTTGAATTATTAATTATGGCAGTTATTTCTCCTTAATTTTAGGTTTCCTTATTATTATGAATTGAATCCTATACTAATTCCCTAAATTAAGGAATCCTAATTGCACTAATATTGTAAATAAATATGGAAAGTGTATTAATTGTGTAAATATTTTATGAGTGCACTATTGTTGTAATTAATTTCTAAATGTTGTATATTATTGTAAAGTACCCTTATTTAAATGGTGATTGGGCTTGAGCGGATAAATCTTGGAGTGAGCAAGTGACAGTTTGTGGGTCCCATAACTTGGCTAATATAGGTTAGCTATAATCTATGAGATTAGCAGGCGGCTGATTGAAGGGATGGGTCAAGCCGTCTTCATTAATGAGGACTTGACATAATTTTGGATTAGTGGGGAACAAGATTTGATAAAGTCTGCATGAAATAAGATGACGTCAGCAAAGGGGATACATGCAAGTTGGTGAGATGAGTATAAGGGTAGGAAGATCACACGAAAAAGGTACACATATACAAACTGAACATTTTTACTATCGAAACACTAGAACACACAACTTTCATTGTTAATCCTTTTTTCGGCCTGTACTTATTCTCACACCGGAGCGATTCCCAGCGGCCCAAGCCGTCGAGATACGGTGCTGACGTGTTTACTGTGCAGGGTTAGACGCGCTTTTGATGATTGAGGCGCGTGAGAGAATCTTGGCATTAACAAAGGCGTTTGGAACTGGAACGTTTTAGAATTTTCTTGGTACTTTCTTATGAGCCTTTTATTTCTAATGTTTACCACGTACTCCTACTCAAAATGGGTCATTATTAGTAGTATTTATGAGGCCGTGCTACGTTTTCATCTTTCAGCTCCTTTATTAAAATGTGAGGGAGGAGAGTCACTCTGTGTGGAGACAGACTGTCTTGATTCTTGAAGTTTCTCCCTCCCCAGACAATTTACATGCCACATTTTCCGGCTAAATGTAGTTCATCGACATCTGGAATCTTACCTGCATCATTATAGGTTTCAGGAAGCACAAGTCAAATTGATTTTACTGCATTAGCACCTCCGTAGTCTTTATGTACTGTGTGATTTACGTTACTCACAAATGAATTTTCTATATCCATATTACTACTTGCAATTATCAAATTGTTTGAGTTGATTTATTTTTTGTTTTGCTTGAAATGGAGGATGGTGATGAAATTGATGCAATGCTGCATTCTAAAGTGCAAACTAGACTACACTATAGCATGTTTGGTACCAAGGCAATATAGAGAGTTGTATTATTATAGTTAACAAACATGGATGAATGCAGAGCAATTTTCTTTTACTTGGTACTTTTGTCCAATAGTTTTGGTTTCTGATATGGACAACTTTGGTTATGTATGTTTAATGTATGTATTGCCACAACATGGGCTCCTGAATTCTGTCTGTTTCATTCTCCCCTCCCCTGTGCTTGTTTTAATTATGGATTAATGAGAATGAATTATTCTGGCACTCCCTCCCTAGTCCCTGCCCATAAAAAGGGGCTGATGACCGTTTTGGCTAGCTTCCTGGGATGGCTAATGGGACCCACCTTTTGTATATATACCCCATGAGCATTTGTATTGTACTACTAAAGTAGTAGTAGTATGTGACAATGAACTGCTCATCTTCATCATTGTCTTTTAAATTTCCAAATTATAATCTACTCATGCTCCAGATAAATGCTCACCGAGTATTACTACTATATATATATATATATTGAATTTTACCTCCCTCCGTAATATATTAATCACATGTCGAAATGATAAGTTACACGTATTCTTTTAAATAAAAAAATAGATTTATTTCTATTAAAAAAACCTTAGTAGTTGTCAAAAATACGATTGGAAAATGTTTTGTTTTTACATGTTCCAAACACACCCAAAAGAAAATATTCCATCAAAATAAAATTCTAAAAACTATGAATTTATTTGTGTAGTAGAAGAGAAAACAAACAGTAGTATCTAATACAATAAAACTCCTTCCCTATATGGGAATAAACGGGGGTAGAAAATCTAAAGTGCATATCCATCTACATGGTAGCCAGGAATTCCACCAAGCATGCCCACAGGCCACAGATGTATGTATAGTCGTTATTGGTGGGCCGGATTTAGTTTCGCCGCTTAAAGACGTGTAAGACAGCCCAAGCCCATAGGGCTATGATGTCATTAGAACCAGGTCCATGATCTTGTTGTACAATCTATCTAACAAAATATAAATGATTTTGAATTTTCCGTTCACCCAATAAATTATCTGGGCCGTTCAAAGTTTGAGATAAATTCTAATATTGATGTAGTGCGGGAGGCACGGGACAGCTCCTATATTATAATGATATCAAGCATGAAACAAACATAGCACCCTATTGGCTGTTCAGCTGTTAGGTGCTATAGCTGCGTGGATTTACCTAGAGATCAGAAAATGACAGCAGTATTTATTAATCGGCCATATAAGTAGCATACAAATTATTATTTTCAATATAAATATGATGACTTTATATATATATATATATATATATATATATATATATATATATATATAACTTGTATAAGAAAAAGTGTGATTGTAGTTATTACAGTTAGTTTATTGTGCTTGTCATAACTAGTTACTCTGCAAACACCTAATTAACTACAACGTACATTGTTTTGATGACTGGGATGACAATATAATTATTAATAAAATAAGTGAGCTGACAAAAAATTTCAAAATCGCTTTGCCTCAACTATGCAAGTGTGGTTGTCAAATTAAATCATATTATCCCTAACTTATATAATCTTTAAATGCATATATATGCCCTCAATGTCAAGATAAGAGTTCATTGATCTTTTTCAGAATGTCAAAATAAAAAAAAAATCATTTTCAATATAATGTTAGTAAATCTCATTAATTTATAGGCTTAGTTATGATGAAATGGTTTCTTTTTTTAAATTCAGATTTTGACAGTGAGGATTCTTATTTTGGGAGGGTGAGAGTAGGATATACTGATATAGGACCTTAATTTCCCATGCAACATCCGATGTCCGAGAGATACGTCAAGGTCTAAAATTGAGGCAAATTAATTAGATTTTCCCCGGCCCATGTGTGAAAAATATAGCATCATTAGCCTGCAATGTAGAATTTTGGTGGTACAAGCTAGGTAGCTAAAATTACAGGAAAACACACACACACACACACACACACACACACATATATATATATATATATATATATATATATATATATATATGGGGTTGCATCTACAGCAATCAGTTGCTGTGAGCAATCACTTTATATAGAGTTTGGAAATCATTATTATAATGGGTCCCTGGAGGATAAATTGAGTCAAAAACTTCTACAAAAAGTGAGATAAAGTGGTTGCTACCAACAACCGATTGCTGTGAATGCAACCCCTATATATATATATATATATATATATGGTTGACTAACAAGCTGGCCCTAGCTAGCTAGCTAGCGGCAGAGAACTACGTATATAAGTTCAATTAAGCGAAAAGACTTGAAGCATGCATCATTTGAACAAGTCATGCATACATGGTTAGTAATTTCATCAATTGAAATTAACTATATATTCTTAGCGTAGCTAGCATATATAAAATGATTATAATTAAGTGAGTG
This sequence comes from Panax stipuleanatus, assembly GCA_020205555.1. NCBI lineage: Eukaryota > Viridiplantae > Streptophyta > Magnoliopsida > Apiales > Araliaceae > Panax > Panax stipuleanatus. Next base: position 119,431,224 of record CM035123.1, read on the forward strand.
TTTGTTCTCTCTCTCTCTCTCTCTCTATATATATATATATATATATATATATATATATATATATATATATATATATATATATATAGTATGGATCTTAGGCTCACTCAACTAAAAGCTCATCCAAGCTCATTCTCTTTAGCAACGGATCGGGCGACAGTTTGGTCCGTCGCTATATATACAATCGTCGTCTTAGTTTTTAGCGACGGACAACATATAGACGACAGTTGTATATATAGCGACGGACCAAACCGTTGTCCGGTCCGTCGCGAAAGGGGGTGAACTTGAGTGAGCTTTTAGTTAAGTGAGTCTAAGATCCTTATGGTATATATATATATCTTACATCAGTTAGTACGTTTTATTAATTTCCCAACAAGAAAATATCATGATGAGGTTTGTTATATTAAGTCGATCTATAGCTAGCTAGCGTGTGGGAAAGGTTGAAGAAAACGGTTATTCACACTCTCCTTGCTCGCTCCATCTCATCAACTTATTACTACTACGTACTCCTCAAACTTGAAAACCAATTCGTATATAAACCCTACAAGCCTAGCTGCAGCAACACCACAAAATTAGCTTATTAAGCTAGCTAGCAAAGATATTATATATATATATATAGTAGGACTTGGCTTGGGAATTAATATTAATTTGTGTTAAATTATTTATTAATCCCATGAATTATTTTCTATTCTCTGCACTTATAATTCCCCTACTAATTAATATTAGTGGGGTGACGGCTAGTAGAGGGAGGGAAGACATAAACTTCGATGAAAATTACGTTGTTTCTTGGGGAGGTGATCATGTTATGTCTACGAATCAGGGAAGAGATATTCAGCTTTCAATGGATAAATCTTCAGGTTATTATTTCATTTTCATCTCTTAATTATTTTTAATTTCATCTAATTGTCTTGCTACTAGTTTTGGCTCGTGCTTAAATTAATTTCGTACTGGAAAACAACAGTTTAGGCATTAATTTTAATTAACCACAAATTAATATATAAAAAAGTTTAGCATGCATGCAGGACATGCATGTCTATCAGTTTGTTATATTTCATTTTATTGTTGTTCATTTAATATCCACTCTCAAATTAAGTTAATTTATTAATTTTCTAGGGCTGAATTTAGCTATGTAATTTCGTGTTGTTCGGAAAAGTGGATTTTTAGGAGTTTATAATTGTCCCTTGAAAATATCTATCTATAAAGTAGTCACATTTTAATTATCGAAAAGTCAAGGCTAGTAGGATCTAAATCAAATCAGATGTACGTATACTTAGGGGCGTGCACAAAAAAAAACGCCTTTTTCAGTTTTTCGAACCCATCCGAGTCGGTCGGTTTAATATATAAAAAATCGGTTCGATTCCAGTACAAAAAATCGGTATATACCGGTTTTTCGATATCGGTTTCAGTATCGAATTTTTTTTATTCGGTTTTACCGAACCAAACCGGTATATACCGGTTTTTCAATTTTTTTGATTTTTAATAAATAATTAATAATAATAATAATAATAAAATAATGATTATAATAATAATAATAAAAATAATAAATAATCCAAGCGATATTTTTAATCCAATCCTTTAATTAATCTTGAAAAAAACAAGCATAACATGAGATTATTTTAAGTTATCACATGAATAATCCATAAAAAATAAACATGTGACTAGGACTATTTAATTCTATGACTAATAGTCTTGGATTATAATCCCGACTTTATAATCCTTGTAAACAAACATGACCCTAAAGTAGAAAAATAATTTTATTCCTGAAAGAATGAATGGACAAACCAAACATTAAAATGAGAATGACCATTTCCTTCCCATTCCCATTCAATTCCTTGAGCCATTCCATTTTTTAAATCATTCCATTCCATTCATGTCAAGGAATGGGAACCAAACATAGCATAGCATGTGTTTATTATTTTTGTTCTATATGTGCATATATATTAATATCAATAGGGTCTGGGTTTGCTTCAAAGCTGAGTTTTGGAAGTGGCTTCTTTCATCTGAGAATAAAGCTACCAGACAAGGACTCCGCAGGAGTTGTTACAGCATTCTATGTAAGCTACCAATATATATATATATATTAATGCATGTTATATTTTGTTTTGTTTTTTCCTGTATACTGATCCCACTTTTTTTTTCCCCCTAATTAATTTAATTCTAAAATTAATGTAAATTTATTTGACATTATTATTTTGTTTTAGAGAGTTATCTAAGTTATAGTGTATATATATATGTTGCATGCATGCATGCAGCTAACTTCACATGACACCGGTAACCATGACGAACTGGATTTTGAGTTCTTGGGGAACAGAGAAGGCAAACCTATCACGTTACAAACAAATGTGTTCTCAAATGGCCAAGGAAATAGGGAGCAAAGATTGCAACTATGGTTCGATCCCACCGCTGATTATCATACCTATAAAATACTTTGGAATCAATATCAGATTGTGTAAGATCATCGATCTATCTTTCTATATATATATTCTCTGTACGTACGTACGTAATTTATGCATGCATGCTTTAATTATAATATTATTATTATTGTCATATATAATTATATATATATATATATATATATATGGTTTTAATTTCTTTCATACAGATTACAGATATATATGCATGGTTTAAGATTGTGCATCATGTATGTGGTGCGCGCAGGTTTTATGTGGACAGCATTCCCATTAGAGTATTCAAGAACAACCAACAGATTGGGGTGAGCTATCCATCCCAGCCCATGCAAGTAGAAGTTAGCTTATGGGATGGAGATAGTTGGGCCACAGATGGAGGCCATACAAAGACTAACTGGTCTTATGCTCCCTTCAAAGCCCATTTCCAAGGCTTCAACTTTGGTGGCTGCCCTTGTAATCAGAAATCCACCATTGATCCCAATTGCTATTCCCCTGATCACTATTGGTGGAATGCAAATAAATTCCTGAAATTGGATGGCAAACACCAAAGGGAATATGAGGATGTGAGGGCAAACTATATAACTTATGATTATTGTTCTGATAAGCCTAGGTATCCTATTCCTCCTCCCGAATGCTTTTCAAATAGTTGAAGGGTATATTTGACTTTTGGGGGTGGGTCATGGGTGGTCAACATATATGCAAATTTAATTTATATTATGAATAATTAATTAGTAGCTAGCTAGGGCCTAGGGGAGATCATATACAGTTAAGGAACAATTCTTTCTGCAGCCTATTGTAATTTTTCTTTGTTTTTTTTTTTTTTTTTTTAAATTTTAGTAGTTCACTTCGTGCTAACCCCTCCCCAAATATTATACTATATGAACACATCCAAAAAAGAGTTGTATTGGATAATATAATAAAATATTCTCTTGTTCTTAATAGCTCTAATTATTTTAAAATTCTAACTCGAACCAACTATTTATGACATCATTTTTATATCGTTCTCTTTTTTTAATTAACATATTTGACAGTTATGTTAATTTATGGATTTAAAACGTTTAATAATATTATTGCATGCAAGCACCTTAATTTGTTTTAAGTAGCTTATAAAATGATGTGGCTAGTTGTGGTTGGTCATTATCACTCTAGGCCCACCAATGTATGGTAGATCAACTACTAATCACACTATGCTATATCATTTTGTAAACTTTTTTTTGTTTCTTTTTCTTAATAATCAAGCACAACCTTATCACTCATTATTAATAAAATAAATGTGGAAACATTGTTTTCTTTAATTGAAATGTTTAATGAAAAGGAAAAGTAGAAAATTATATTTAACAAAAAAAAGAGTAGAAAATTACAGGGAAACACCGCCAATTAATAAAAATTAATACTACTAATAAGTTTTATTTCTTTCTTGTTTTGTTTTTTTTTTTTTTATATAAAAACAATGCTAATAAGTAATCTGAGATTCTGAGTGAACTAAACACTTCCCCTTACAAATTTATTAAACAAGTAATTTGATCGGGCTTTCCGAGTGTGAAATATTAATCTGGGCCTAAAATAATTTCCGAATCCCTCAGACAGACACGAGAAGAGTAACTTGCCTGAAGGATATAAATTCAAACACTAAACCAAATTTCTGAAAAAGGAATCAAACCAGAAAAGGGAAACTGAGAGAAGGAGGGTTCCATAAACCACCATAAGAAAGTGTCCTGAAGCAAAGAATAAGAATCTAGTAGTATTCTTCAATGGCGGCATTCTCTTTAACAATTGTAATCTCCATTGAAACTTTGCCCAAGTTCTGTAGCAAATCCTCTAAATCTTTAGATCCTTACTTGTCATTTCGCTGAATCATCTCAATCATTTCATCAATTGCGGTATGAATTCTTTTTTTAGTCTAGATTATAACATCATTTCTACAGTTTTAGTGTTTGATGTAAGTTATTAACTGAAATTTATGCTTCTTTATAGTTGTCTGTTGATTGTGGCATTACTGTAAAGTGGTACCAAGTGTTTTTTTCTTTTTTCTTTCCTTTTTTTTTCGTGCTTGTTTGTGTGTGGATGTAATAGCTTTAATATGATGTACTTTGTTCTACATATATGTATCATGAATAACTTGGTTTTTTTCTGGCCTTAATCCTGAATAAAGACTTTTACAAAAATATATAAAAAATAGAAATAAAAATTATGGCTTTATGGGGATAATTTCAAGTTCAAACACATATTCATATTGTCAATGTCAATGTCAAAGTTCAAACACAAACACGCATTTGTTCAAAGTTCAAACATATCTTTAACGTATTAGTTTTATTCATAAACAAGATTTTTATTAAATAATAAAATTTAAAATTTCAAGAATTCATTTCAATATTAAAACTTAAGAAACTAAATATAAATTTAAGAATTATATTGAATTAAACTAAATATTACAAATGTATCATTATTTATATAATTTGAAGTTGATACATTCATACAAGTTCAAAAAATAACAACTATAATAAAATTATCCATTTTAACTTGATCTTGTTTACTTTTTTTTGTGATTTGATATGCTACAAATTGCATTATGAATATGGTAAATCATTAGAAAAATAAATATATCAAGATCTGGTTTGGGTAGTTATTAAAATAAAAAAAACTCTCTGTCTAGGCCCTGCCTAATTTCCTGGAGGGATTTTTTTGCTGCCTTAGGCCTAGGCGAGGCGTCAAGGGAGCCTAATACCTAGGCGAAGCGCCAGGAGGGGGCCTAGCGCCTAAGCGGGGTGCCATGGGGGGCCTAGCGCCTAGGCGGGGCCTAGGTGGACCTAGGCAGGGAATTTTAGAACACTGGGATCAACATTCAAAATTTGTGTATGCACATGATATTTAATATCAGGTTAATTAAAATTTGAGATTGATCTTTCCTTACATAAACTTATGTATAAATTTCACTATAATGTCCACATTAGGGGACACTCAGTTGAATTAATTTTGGGAGTGAGAAATGAATATGAACTGTCCTGTAAATTGTTAATGTTCATAACACTGTTACCAGTTCTCATTATACCTTGGTTCTATAAAATTTATACTCCACAAGATCATTTGAGGGATGCATGTTGCTTCTGTTACTCATTGCGTAAGCTGTGTCAATAGACTTTTCTACTACGTTTTCTTACCTATCTTAATAGAGAGGAGATTTTCCATATTAAAGGGTGGGACCCTCATGTTGTAGCATTATTATTAATGAGTGGAGCTAATTAAGGGATTATCGAATGAAAGAAGTTCATTAATAAGTGATATGACTAATTCAAAGGGATAAAACTGTTTGTTCTGCAACCTGTCCAGGTGCAAGGCCTTTTTGAAACTGAGTAAATATGCCACACTACTCTACACATGGCCCACCACCATCAGTAAGTGGCCACTGTACACATTGTAATTACACCAATAACCACCATCCAACCACAAGAACTGATATCGAAGCCACTATTAAACCTTTCCAGAAAATGAAACTGCAGCATGCTCCCGTTAACTCTGCCCCTTGCCACCCTGCAGCAAATAATAATTTTGAACTCCAAGGCTTCCATGCACAACAACATCCATTCTCCATCTTCGTCATTACCTCCATTAGTTGTTCCCCAACCTTCTATGTCATCTGCGAGCATGTCATTGTATTTAAAAAAAATTAAACTCAAAGCTTCCTGTTTCCAGACAATATGCATATTACAGACACAAGACTAGGGAGTAGCAGCAAACAATGCAGCAATGCATTTGAAATATGTGAACTTGCGGTTTCTTATCTTACAGAGAAAAACATATATATCTCTGTCCCTGCATTTGATTTACAAAACACAACTAGTACATACTTTTATTTGGCTCTTGTAGAAATCTAATATTGGTTCCTTTTAATCCTTGTTATCCTCATGCCTTTTTTCCTGATTGTCTTGTCGTAGTTTTCACCTCCCTTTCTTGTTTTGTCAAATTGGAGAAATCACGTTTTAAGCGGTTTTGATTTACCCTTTTGATTTCTTTTATTATGTAGTGGCATCATCATTAAAGATGGCTGTTCCAGAAGTAAATAAGAAATTGCTTGATGAGCTTGAAGCAATGGGATTTCCACTCCCCCGAGCAACTAGGGCTCTTCATTATTCTGGTTAGTACACTTATATGAGATCAAATGTAATTAGGTGTTTACATCCAGTACAGATTTACCATTTCCAGAGCAAATGTACAATTTTCAATTCACACACACACACAACAACCGTGTATTGCAACATTTGCACATTAAGTGAGAAAATACCACTGAAATATCAACTCCCGTTTATTTTGGGATATGAGAAAGATAAATTCGGGATTCATTGGATTAAACTGGTGTTTGGTTCTCGTCAAATCAGTGTAATAGCTCCGTAATGCAATAGGCTATTACATTGATTTGATATGTTTATTGTTTGGTTCACCAATTACATGTATTAGCCCATTATGGGTGTAATATGGTTATGTCAATTTGAATGTTTTTCATTACGCCCGCCAATGGATGTATTAGCTCATTACATCCATTATGCAATAGGTGATAAAAGACAAAACATAAATGATTACAATTGATTTGACATTTTAATTTATTTATTACATACAATCATGTAATTTAATGAACCAAACACAATTTTGAACACAATGTAATAACATTACAATTGCTACACAAATACTAAGAACGAACCAAACAAATATGTTGTAATAACCTATTACCATTACATTACAACTCTATTACATTACGTCGACTATTGCATTACATCAAATTTCTATTCGGCGAACCAAACCCTTCCTAAGTAACAAAGACACTTCATTATTTTTGTTTATTTTTTTATATCGAAAAACAGATTTTCCTATGTGTCAGTTCGGAAACTATACTTCTCTTTAATGTGGGCAGGGGGTTAAACTTTTTTTTTTGATTGGCAAAAGAGCCTGATTACCAACTATGTTAATGGTTATAGTTGAACTTTTGCAATACATTTGTCTTTTAATTAAAAAAGAAGAAGCTAATTTTTCCTTAATAGAGCAACGAAAGAAGCATCAACTGTTGTCTATAGTCAATACAAATGGGAATTGATTGGATAAAAAAAGATTACTCTCATTCTGAAAATTATAGGGTATGAATGTTTTAAAGATAGTTTTTTTCTTACGATTGTTACTTGGAAGAGTAATATTTCAAATCCGATTCGTCATGCATTCAAATCTGTAACATTTTTAATCAAATTGTTATTCAGTGAATAGATGGAAGGAGAGGGCCGGGGGCTGTGGATCTCTCACTAAAATATTGTTTTAATGTGATTTGTGTTCCTCAATCACTCATTAGAGAGAGTATAAGATAAATTAATTATTTGTATTTACGAAATATTTTTGTGGTCAACGTGTGATGATCTTCCCTGAATTTTTAACCTTCTGATCTCTTCCTTAAGCCATTCCTTTGTTCCATTAGTTGCTTTAAAATTTTGGCTGGTTGCAGTCCCTAATTTTGTGCACTTCATGCATAATTCGTATATGACTTTTTTGTGCATAGATAGCTATTTCTGTGCTCCTCAGTCCTATCTTCATTCTTAAGTCTTAACTTTCAAATTGCTCCAGATTATTTGCAGTTAATAGGATTTTATTTTTTGTTAAAACAAACTTTTTTCTTTTGTCCAGGTAATTCTAGTATTGAGGATGCTATAAATTGGGTAGTTGATCATGAGAGTGACCCTGACATCGATCAGATGCCCTTGGTATGTATCTTCACCCTAATAGAAAAAAGTATTGAGTTCATATTGAAGTGAAATTTTAGTGTGGGTTTCAGTTATGGTAATGTAGATAGTTTCTTGTATGTATGTCAAGTCATGCTAATCCTATTTCCTATTACTCTGATAAACAAATTTAGAGAGAACAAGAAATGATTAAACTGACTTTATACACTAAAGTTTTAGCTCAGTTGGTGGACTAGGCCTCCTGCAAAGCAGGAGGTCCTAGGTACGAACCTTAGTAGTGGCCAAGTAGGGCGTGTGTTTAATTTCAGTCAAAAATTAGGAAAATAAATATGACTCTACAATGTGCATTTGAAAAATTTGAGGAGTCTCACAGGAATCAAAATTTATCTCTGATAGTCTCTAACATCGTCCATGTTGTAGCCTGTGGGGGCAGTGATGTGATAAAAATTAGTAATTGTAAGAGCACAGTGTCAAATTGAATAACTGGCAAGTACAGGTCGAACCCACAGAGACTAGATTAATTTTTAAATGTAACATCCCAGTCCTACATCGAAACACGTGGGAAAAATTTATCTGTATATAAGAAATAAAGTTACTAACAATAGTACATTTAGTCATGACTTTTTAGGCAAGCCTGTGGTGGGTTAAGATGTCCCAAGAAGATACGATTGAGATGGTGGTTTAAGGCCTTGTTTGGATGAATTTGATTCAATCCGAACTTGGGATTTGACCCAAGATTTGTTTAGGACTCATGATTTGATCCGAGTTGTTTCATATGGTATCAAAGCCGACTCTCAAAAATCTCGGGTCGGGTTATCTCATCAGGTTGCTGGAGGTGGAGACACGAAGGTTGGTGGTATTATCCCATAATGGAGAGATGTCCGGAGGTGGAGACACAAAGTTAGTCGGTATTATCCTACAATGGCTAGAGAGGCAAAGATCTTTGTACCGTGTGGGTGATTGATTCTGACAAGGACATTAGAAATTTAAGTGGAGGAGTTTGTATCACCCCACTCCAATTCTACATCGAAACACATGAGAAAATTTTGTTTGTATATAAGAAATTAAGTTACTAACAATAGTACATTCAGTCATGACTTTTTGAGTGAGCTTGTGGTGGGCTAAGATGACTCTAGAAGATACTATTGGGCTAGTGATTTTAGACCTTGTTTGGATGGATATGATTCGAACTTGAAATTTGACCCAAGATTTGTTTAGGACTGGAGATTTGATCCAGGTTGTTACATAAAATATCCTTAATATGTATCTTAGGCGAATTATAAATAAAAATGAAAAATTGATTAGCTATAATTAAACACTAATTAAACTAATTAGAAGATAAAAATTAATAATAAGAAAATAATATATGAATCCGAATCTACTAAATAATAAACAGTACAAATAATTCAATCTCTTCTATTTCATAACTCAAGTTACACCATTGGTTTGGTATATATAATTCGGAAAATAAATCAATCAACTCCAAATAAAAATTAACTATATTTTTGATCTCCCTTACTAGTAATTTTATAATTAACTTGGGCAAGTATAGAATATGAAAATTTAAGGATTAATTATAACTCATCAAAACTTTTTCGAGCAAGCGTGGATTGTGAAAAACTCATATCTTAACAATAATACATCAAAGAATTTTAAATCACATAAGAACTATAAAACAAATTTATTTCAATAACACGAAGGTATTTAAATAACGAAATACAAAGGCGAAACCAATTAAATATTAAAGTACAAATAATAGAAGAGATAAAGAATATTGTTATGAATAATTATTTAATATCATCTTTATCCTAGATCTAACAAGTTTGTTAGACATGAAAACAAATAAAACTACTAAGATAAATAAGAAGAAGATTAAAAACACAAAAAAACTCCCTTTATTAAGATCTTTCCACGAGCGTACAATGAAAAATTAATTTAATTCTACTACTAGTCCTAACCTAAACAAATACATCATTCTCTTGATCTCTTTCTTTCAAGTATTCTTTTCTTGTACATTTCTTTATTGGAGTCCAAATAGATATAAACTAGGAAGCTTCTAGAACTCCCTTTTCAACTCAACTTCATAGACTAGGAAGCCTCTAGAACTCCCTTTTCAACTCAACTTCATTTATTTATTCAATTCTTGTAAAAAAAATCTAATTAATTAAATTAATACAAATATTAATACAAACAAAATTAGGTAATTAAGATGTATGAATTATGGACCTATCAGGCAGGTTATTAGAGATGCTGGCATAAGAAATGTTTGCAGCTTTTATAGCATTTTGATTTCTATCTTTGCATGAGTTATTTTTTGAGAAATTCATTTAACTTTTCAAGTTGCTTCTTCCAATCTTCTCGGTTAAACAAAAGTTCTCTCCCTAGTTGGATCCACATTTTCTTTACCAAATTTCATTATGCATATTAATATATTTCTGAAATGTAAAGTAAATCTTTAAGCTTAGCTATTTGAATGTCATTATGGAGGATCTCATCTTCGTGAGCAGAGGTGTAAGTAACTTTTTCCTATTATACATAAATTCTATTCAATTCAGGGCCTTCATTTGTTTATTTATATATAGAATAAAGATCTAATTTGGAATTTGACAATGAAACTGTAAATCTACTATTGTGGTTTTCAAATTTTATTTTAATTTTTTTGTCTTCGCTTAATCTCAAGTTTGAAAGGATATCTTATAGGTTCTTTATTCAGTACAGCTGAAATCATACGATCACCTGTAAAGAGTGGAGTATGTAGGTTCTTTAATCTATAATAGTGCCTCACCTACCCTTTGAAAAATTTACTGTATGATAAATGAAAAATTCTCTTGGTGGGATTAATTCTGTTATTTGTTCAAATGCACACAGGTTCCAGTGAACATTGATATTGAAGCTTCTAAACCGTCTTTTATGACGGAAAAAGTAAGGTTAAAAGCACAAGAATTAAGGTATGTTTTAATGTTCTCTTCATGCTGAAATGCTTCTTTATAAATTATAGCATTGATGTTTGATTATTTTTTACTTTTTAACCTCAAGAGGTAGCTCGAGTGGTAGAGAGACAAGTGTCTTTCAAGCCATAGTTAATGGTTTCAATTAAAGACAATGATCTCCTTGGGCCACACGCACAGAGTTTACTTTGGCCCTATGGGATTCCTGGTGTGCATGGTTGGTAGGGTATTGCATGCACCCGATGGTTTATCCAGTGTACCCTAATGGTAGTGGCTGCAGGTTCCGCCATCACTAAAAAAATATAAATTATATTTCATTTGACTGCTTTTACCTTTTAATAATTATTACTTTAATCTTCCCTTAAACTGCTTGTTGCTTCCTCCTTGTCCTGATTACATTTGTTTTTACTGATTTCAGGGATCGAGGACGGAGAAGGAAAGAAGTAAAAGAAAATAAATCAGAAAGAGAAAGAGAGAAGGTATAGTCTAATATCTTGTACTTTGTCCACGGTGCTGTTTGAATTCATTCCTGTTCCCTGCCTCACTCTGTCATGTTAGTCAAGTACTTTTTTCTCTTACTTTCTGCACGGTGCTGTTTGAATTCATTCATGTTCCCTGCCTCACTGTCATGCTAGTCAAGTACTTTTTCTTATTCTTCTTTCTCTTTCTCCTTCTTTTTCAGAAAGGCTGGGAGGGGAAGGGGTTGGCAATAGTATTTAATACTTCCTCCGTTCCAGAATATAAGATCAACATGAGATATTTTTAAAATCAAACTTGATAATTCATTCAACTTTTGAAAATAATAAATTTTGTAATTAGTAGTACGTTTTAGATAATTTATAATTTTTGTAATTGTACTGTCTAAAATAAATGAATTCATATCAATGTTGAGTTTGAAAATATCTCTAATTGGTTTTAAAAAGTCCATGGTCCTATATTTTGGAATGCTGGAGTAATAAATACTCCCTTTGTCCACATTAAGTGAACTCCTTTCCCTTTGGGATACCCAAGATAAGTGAACTTGCTTATATAATCCTAATCCTTTCACTATCTCCATCCAAAGGCTATACTTTAAACTAAAGTAAGCATTCCTCTCCTTAAACTGTTTTTTACAGTCCAACCAGCTTGCTTAATTTGAGACCAATTTTAATTTTTTGTGTTTTTTTACAAGAATGTTTTTGGATACATGCCATACTTTGTCCTTCTGAAGCAATGTAGGGAACTTTATCTAATAAGAAACTTTATGAGGTTAAATAAACTTATTAACAGATTATTTTTTAACTTTCTGAGAAAAGAAAACCCTTTTTCTTAGTGTTTTGTCTTGTTCAGTTGATAATTTTTCCTTTATGCTTCACAATATTGCTGATATGCCATAAAATTTTAAGTTTTTGATACATGAAATTTTTTGGACTTTTTTCTCTTAGTTGCAATATGTCTTACAGGAGAGGATTAAAGCAAGCAAGGAGTTAATGGAGGCAAAACGAATTGCGGAAGAAAATGAGAGAAAACGGTGTGTCACAGATATGCAGTTTATCCCATATTTATATATGCACGCACATATATGTCATGCAGTATTAGTTCTCTTTATACTGTATTCTCTTTCAAAATTTACAAACTTTCATGCCCTTTAATTTCTCAGTTCCCTAGTTTTGCGGGAAGCAGAGAAAGAGGAAGAGAAGAGAGCGCGGGAGAGAATTCGTCAGAAACTACATCAAGATAAGGTTTTTGCTGAAAAAACTTCTTCCGTTTTTCTTTTGATGCAACTGTAGAAAAATACCACTTGTTCACTTTTTTCTCAAAAATTTGTTTCTGGTAGTTATATTTATGAAATTAGCAGGGAAAGCTTCTCTGTAAAACTTTGGTCAAACCTGGTTACTTGACTACCCCTGTACAGAAAATTTTCTCTGCCTTCCTGAGATGAGGAAACCTTAAGAAGCATATTACCATTGAAAAGTTAAATTATCATTGGTTTCTTTATCTTTTATATTGAAATAGTTGCTCTTTTAGAATCATCAGTTAACACTTCATGAATTTTCTATTTCTAATTTAGATGAAAGTTATTGCTTTCTAGTTTAATTTCAACAATTGTTAAAGTCCTCGTGTTTATAATAGGTAGAAAGAAGGAGGCGGCTTGGATTTCCTCCAGATGATCCTGCATTTATCAAGCCTGCCACACATAGGATGCAAACTGAAAAGGTGCCTTTGAAAGGTTACATATTGATTATGATTTCTGCATTTAGTAAAAATTGTATAAAGTATCCTTCTTTTTAAATTGCAGGAGTCGTTGCCTGTAAAGGCCGATACATTGCCTGTAAAGTTTGCTACAAAGGCAGAGCTCATGGGTGAATGTTTGAGATCTCTCAGACGTAACCACAAGGTAGCTTCAATACTTATTTTTCTTATGACCTTATTTTATTGTGCGACATAACATTATGACAGTTTCTATAAGCAACTCAAAGGGGAAAAAATTGTGAAAATTCTCCATATTAATAGTTTCAATATCAAACAGTTTCTCTGGAAGTTTTTTATGCTTTCTCACTCAGTTTTCTTATAAGTTTTTTTTAGTTATTAGAAATAATTAGATTTAGTATTCTATTCATCTGCTGTGCTCACTACAAATTTATCATCTGTTCTTTTTTATTTCTATGAATAAATGTTTTCAATAACTGAATCGTCAACAAGGAGTGTATATATAGACCAGGTATTTGTGAGATGCTACTTTTATTAGTCAAGTTTGTAAGGTCTACCCAAATTATAGAGTTTGTAAGGAAATTTCCTTTCTCATTGTCATTGGTTATAGAAGTTCCACCAGCTTTATCTTATTTTACTCCATGAAAAAAACCATCAGTTACTTTTGATATCCTCATTTTCTTTTTCTTTGTCCCTAGGATGATGATGCCAAAGTGGAGAAGGCCTTCCAAACTCTTTTAGTTTATGTCAGAAATGTTGCAAAGGATCCTAATGAGGAAAGGTTCAGGAAGATCCGATCCGGTAATCCAGCTTTTCAGGTTAGCCACTTGTGCGGAGCTTTTGAAATCATTCTTTTCTCTGGAAAACTTAGAAAATGTTCCATTGATGTGAAACTTTAAGGAAAGTTACTTGCTACTGAATTCCTCGGTTTGCCTCTTTTATCTGATGATATAAGAGACTGGCTTTCATACTCAGTTTTGTTTTCTTGTGAATCCTCTTTTATCTGATATAATTCTTACATGTGAATCCTTTGTTTAATTTAAAGTAGAATTAGATAAAACTGAGTACAGTACTTTCAGGAAGTTTTCATATTGAAAATAAAATTTCCTTGTCAGACAACAGGGTTTCTAGAAAAATGCATGCCTTGTGAGTGATGACTTTTTAGTCAGTCCATGCGCCTCCTTACTTGAGTTTTTAGTCGTCCAACACATATTCCAACAGATTCTACTACCCAGCACCTGACATTGGTATTGGCTGGAGAGATAAATGAACTAGCGGTTGATAGTCCCCTCAAATATGTTTTGGAATAGGCAAAGAAATATAAAAAAAAAGTACAGTAGTAATAGGATGGACGCATGCTAGACCCCCCTAGATCAGCATACATTTGTATTTCTAGATTGTTATTGCAGAGAGAAGCAGAAGTAGTAATACTCTTACTGTCGTTGTGGCGATGCCTAATGAAAGTGGTCGGAGATGAAGGTTGAGGCGCATTTGTTTCAGACAGATGGTGAGGAAGAGATGGAGGTTAGAGAGAAAGTATACCAGATTCCGTGGGACTACTAAAAGGAGAGAAAATAGTCATAAATGTGCCGTGTCATTTATCTCCACCCTTTCTCATGTTTTGTGTTTTTAAATGACAGGACAGAGTCGGACGTTTTGAAGAAGGCGTCGAGTTTCTTGAGCTCTGTGGGTTTGAGAGAGTTGAAGGAGGCAAGTATTTGTATCTTCCCAAAGACAAGGTTGAGATTGAGGTAATCAAATCAGCTGGGACTCAATTGCATTCTGCTATAACAAATCCCTTCTTTGGACTTGTATCAAGAAAGGATTAGATGCACTTCCCGGGTTATTGACTTGAATTTGACAGTAGTGAGAAACTGTCTAGAGATGAACAATATTAAATAACTTGTGCCCCTAACAACATTCATCTCATACAAACATATATATAATATATAGTGTTTCTTGTATATTAGTATGCTGGTAACTTTTACCATGTAATGGATTTATAAATTGTATTGTACAATCTAAATGGACAGAAATCAATATAGATATAGGGAAAGAGGACTACGTGGAAATATCAAAATTACATGCTCTCTTAGATATATTAGAGCTATATATCTTATGTTTGTTTCCCTCCACCCATCCTTTTTGGATTTATTTTTTTGTCTTAATTGGTGTAATGTTGTCTGAGCCTTGATTTGGCAAATTTTTCTATGATTACTTTACAAATCAGAAATATATACTTCCCACTTGGGAAAAGAATTTATGTGATAATCTAAGAATTTTACCCATATTTCATCCGGCGTTTCATACTAAAAGCTACTACTAATAAATTAGAAATAAGAATTTAATTCAAATTGTCAAGTTTTTTGGAAATATATCTAACATTATTTCTCTACAAATTATAATGTCAAACAACATACATCTAGCGAATGCTCTAGTCAAGTTGATTTTTTCCCAACTACTCTTATCAAATTTACTTGATGAATAAATTTCGCCCAACTAGAATTTAACGAAAAACAACCTCTTGAGAATTTATTGTTCAGGACTATTATATCCAAAACAGAATTTAAAACGAGTTTGTGAATGGGGTTGGTAAGTGGGAAAATAAATATTCCTACTACTACTACTACGTTGTATTGAATGATTAGTACAAATAGTGAATTTTGGAGGAAAAAAAACAAGAGATTTTAAATAAAAATAAAATATGATGAGTTAAACAATTTTACCATAATAAATAATAAGTATAAAATCTTTTAATCTAATTTAAATCACTTGACTATAATTTATTCTCATTTTTAATCCTATCAAGTCTGACGTATGACTACTCTATTACTACTCGTAAAGCAGGACTCGGCCCAAACAAAATAACCCGAACCTTTAAACCCATATTTGATAATTCCTCCATCCCATCATTATAAATTCCATATTTATAATTAAAATTTATATAAAATTCCATCATTATAAATTGAAAATTATTAATACTTTGTTGAGATAACGAGACAATGAAAAAAAGTAGAGGGGATATAAAACTAAATATTTTAGGAATTTTTTAAGGGTACATACTGAGTACACAGTTTAAGAGAATATTTTTTTGAATTATGTGTATATTTTCTTGAACTTGGTACAAATACAAAAATTAAGAGAATATACACACACTTCAAGAGAATATTCTCTTGAATTATATGCTTAACATGTGCCCTTAAGACACATGTGTAGAGGACCCAATAATTTATATAAAGTCGTACAAATAAATTGAGAAAAAATCACTGAAGTGACGAATTCGAAGAGGAGTTCCACTTCCAGTTCAGTCCATTCATCATCTGCTCGCAAACTTCACTAATAATTAGGGTTAGGTTTAGGGATTACTGTTGCGGTCTAATTCTTTTAGAGGGTAGAAAAACTCATAAAACTATAATTGAGGATGTATGCCGATCGAGAGGCTGGAGCAACGAAGGTTTCCATAAAAGACCGTCTTAACATAGAGGATTTCGGTCGCCGACGTCAAGTCTCGGGCAAGAGGTTTGTTCATCTCTCTCTATATATACTTAGATATGTTTATCGATATACACTTTGATCTAGTGTAGTGCCTTGGGCTTTGTTCGCTCTTATTGTCTGCATATCAAGTTGTAAACTTGAATTTATATGCTCCTCAATTCGGTAGTGGTATTTTGGAGGTCTGTGATTTCTGAATATGATTATGTTGGCAGGAACATAACTTTGAAGTGTTTTAAACTTTATATTCTGTGGCCAGTGATCTTTAATTTGTGGCTAGGAGGGAAATAGAAAAGAAATGGGTTATGGGTGTACCACTTTTATATATCATGCTGTGAATAATTACAGTATTTGAGATTCTGAATTGCTATAAATTAACAATAGAGTGAGTTCGGCAGAAAATGTTTCCAGAGCTGCTGCTCCTGCAGATGTTTCTCGAGGACTTAAGCTACCGTTATGAAACAAGTTTCTTTGCATGGACTGTATTTAAAGGATAATGGGGAATTTTAAAAAAATAACCGGGGATAGTTCGTCTTGTGTCATTATTAAAAAATTTATAAGTCAATTGCCCAATAATCGCTGTAGATAAAATTACTATTATAGGACTTTTGTTTGACTTTAAAGAAGCCTATGCTCAATTCTTCTGTCTTCATACTTCTGGAAATATGAACAGACTTGTTCACTAAACTTGACGAGCTCTTTTCAAGACTGCATTTATTTTGTTTCAGTCATTTGCATATTCTATTCCTATGCATCCAGAGAACTTAATTGCCTCTGTCACATGTAGTTGCTTGAACAAAGATTGGAACTTGGTTATGTTCGGCTTCTAGGTCACTTGCGGGGCTCCTTTCATAAGAATGATTTAGTGATAATTTTCATATGAATGTTATGCCCGTAGAGATGGAAAGGATCCTTTAGTTGTCATTGGTGTTTCAGTTCATAGGGTTGAAAGCTGAAACAAAAATATTTTCTTTAGATTGTTGTGGACTTGTGGGAAGAGATTCAGGGACTGGCATCAAAAGCAGGTCAGAAGTATATGCAGCTGTCCATTACCTAAAGTGTTTGTTAAGATTATATTCCCTTCGTCCTGAAAATATTTTCACCCTTTTAGGTGGGTATTTTTGACATGAATTTTATGACATGCAGGAAACACATCTATACATATTTTCTTAATATGTTTTAATTTTTTTCTTTTGCAGGCAGAGGCAGGATGATGACAAATGGGAACACGATCTCTATGATCATGATGGGCCTCAAGTTTTAAGTATGGCTTGTTTTAGTCATAACTAAATCCAACTTATTTATGCTGCCTTAGTTGTTTGAACCTAAAAATTATGAAAGTTACCCCCTTGTTTTGTATGCATTTAATTGTATGTTAATGTCATGGAAAGATGGCAGAGTTGGTGCGAGGGATCTTCGTTTCAAGCTCCAGAAGAAGAGTGTTCAAAAATCAACTCAGAGTGGAAAGGGATCTCTCTCAGGAGGTACAAAAGACCTGCGTGAAAAGTTGTCTGGCACAATGTATTCACAACCGGTGGACACTGCTCTGCCAAAGCCAAAAGCAATTACTGAAGGCAGACCACCTGCTAGGAAAAGTGTTGTAGTTGAAGCTCCTGTGCCAGAGACCAAAAAAGTTGCCAGCACGGTATCTAAGAAAAAGACTCAACAAAAGGTGTGTCCTAAACTATTCTCCTCTTTATTCTTTTTTTACCAGTAAGTAAATAATTTTTGCGATATCTAATTAGTAGTATAGTAAGAAATTGATTAGTTTAAGATTCATGTTTATGTAACAGGTATTGACTAATGACTCAAAAGGTCACACAGACGAGTTCTTTAAATAGAATACTGATTTACTGTATTCCTTGTAGCTATCATTATCTATGTTGATACAACTAGACAAGCTAAGTGCAGTAGCTTATGCTTTTTATGATGAGGTTATCTGTGTCCGACTGTCCGTATATATGTGTGATTGCTACTATATTGCATTATTTTGTGACCGTGTTAAAGAATTAAAACAATTTGACTTGTGTAAAAAGGAAAATAAATATATCTCTATAACTGTGAAAGTCATGCCTTTCTTTTGCTGTGGTCAACCTATCATAAGCACTTTTGATGCTGCTCTAGTGATTGTTCACTTGAAAGCTCCCTTTTGTGAGTTATCAATTATATTCCCTTTTAGGATTGTCAATTTTAATCCTGCTAATGTTTTAGATATATGAAACTTCAAATGCTTAATAACATACAAGTTAAATAGTCTGCAATGGTTGATCTTAGTTTTTACTCATGAGTAATATATATTACTGCAGGCTATATGTCCTTCAATTGCTTAAAGATCCTATCGTCGGACCAATTTAATAAAATGCAGTTTTTGTACTTTCTAACAAATGATATATCTTTGCTGCAGGTTGAATCAGTGGATAGCTTCCTGCACTCCCTGGGTCTTGAAAAATATTCAATAACATTTCAAGCAGAGGAAGTATGCGGACTTTATAGATTTGGGTGTTTTCATACTCCTGGTTTCAACCACTTTATTATTGACATATTTGATTGTTTGTAGGTTGATATGGCCGCCCTTTTACACATGAATGATGAGGACCTGAAGGCTTTGAGTATACCAATGGTAACTAACTACACTCTGGCCAATGTACAGCAAAATTCTATGTCCTGGTTAAGGATTTTGAAGATATTGATTTCTAAAAAAAAAAGGATAGACGATGCTTTTGATAATACTTATATTTATATTCAAATGCAAACAAAGACTTGCTATGTTTAAGTAATGGAGATAAAGGTTTATATTTTTAATAAATTGCAGAGGAATAAATACAAAACTAAAAGAGTTGAAATTAGCTAGGCACTTACGTATTACATTGCTACTCAGCTTGGAGCTAAGACGTTTGCTTCCCATCTCACAAATTTCTAAATTTTAAGATGGTAGTTCTTCACTCTTAAATGTTTTATTAGTCAAGAAATCTGAGTTCCTTTTGACAAGCTGAATATCTGGAAGAAGCTATGATTTCCATCTTTGGACCGTTAGGGATGAGGTTACTTCAATGGTTTGTACAAGTATTTTTGTTTCACTAACTACTCCAATTCCAGAAGTCATGGTACATTAGATCAATTGGGTAAGCATTTTAGTTGACTGATAAAATTTGGCTATTGACATTTACAGTTGGTTAATGGGATCTTACAAGTCATTTTTATTTATGAGCCATTGTATCTGAGGATGTTTTGGGATTCCTATTCTGCCTTTTGAAATACAGTAGAAGAGTTGTTTTTGTTTTGTGATTAATTGTATATCACTATATATCTTCTTTGATCTTTGATTGTAAATTGTGTTTGGTTCACTTTTTTTTTTTTTCAGGGTCCAAGAAAGAAGATACTTCTGGCATTGGATTCTAGAGTGTGACATTGGGGGGCAGTGTACAAGGTTCCTTTCATTGCACGAGTGAATCCTTCCTTGTGCTTGGGTACATACAATATTCAGGTCTTCATGTAATTTATGTGGTTAAATTTTCAGTTGTGCTGCTGAATGCTATTGGTGGCAGATAATGAAATGATTAATATATATATATATATATATATAGCCTGGGAGGGGATTAGAAATTATATTCAGTGAATTTATTGCTTTATAACAAACATCAAGTCAGTTTCTCGGTCAACAGGCATCTCAGAACTCTACTTTACTTTACTTCACTTCACTTCTTGGCTGACTCTTCACTTTTCTTCAGGTTACACTACAGTTGTCACAACAGTGATCGTGGTGGCAATGGTTGATATACTTCTACTCTATATGACTATATTCCTATTCTAAAGCAAGTCATTTTAATTTGATGATTAAACTAATCTAAGCTAACATTTGGTTCCAAGTTTTATTTTCATTAATTAATATGTCAGTTCATATTTTTTTCCCGTCTTTTTTTATTACAAGCGTAATGTTTCTTTATATAAAATTAATGAACTTTTTATGTGAAATATGTAATTCGTTTCTTTAAAAAAGTAATCAACTTCTATATTCGAAAAAAAAAACACAAGTACACCCTGTATTTCAAAATATATTAACTTATATCAAAAGTATAAAAACTAAGAAGATGGTTTATCCTCGTAAAAATTTAAGATAATTATTTGTATATCTATATGTATAAGGATTATTTTAATTTATATATTTAAAAAAAATCAAAAGGTATATTGATCTTATATTTTGGTGTAAAAGAATACTTAAATATTATACTTGTGTCTTTAAAAAAATTACTTTTTATTAAAAGTGAGATCAAGAGTGAATACAACAAATAATTTCATTGACGTGTAAGACTTAACCAACCACAAACTTGCTTCACCTAGGCTAGCTAGGTGTTGGATATGAGAAGAAAGGGAGAGAAGGAAATAGAGAAATAAAGGCTTACTTATCCTCCAAATCTAGGACACAAAATATACATATATGTATATGCTTGGGGCTTGCCTATATGCGTCTCCTTTCTCTTAATTTTTAAAATAAATTAGAATTGTAATTAATACTACCAAGTTGGGAAAGTAGGTACATGCTTCACCTAGCAACTGAAAATATCTACCGGTCCACCTACCAAGTTGTGCCTTGTAAAGACCAAAAACGTCCAACTACCAAATGACAAAGCCTACGAATTAGTGAGAGAGAGAATTTGATTTAATACTAGTACTACTGTACTAGTATATGTATAAATGAAAGTGGTCCAGGGATGCAAGGAGGGGAGAGCACACCCAGGCAGGCTAGAATTCCCTACAAAATTCCAATAATTGTCTTGTACTACGTCACCAAACTTTT
Organism: Panax stipuleanatus; assembly: GCA_020205555.1. Lineage (NCBI taxonomy): Eukaryota > Viridiplantae > Streptophyta > Magnoliopsida > Apiales > Araliaceae > Panax > Panax stipuleanatus. Next base: position 119,452,768 of record CM035123.1, read on the forward strand.
CATAGACGTATACCTTATGACTTCATGATCAAATTCCAAATTATTGATTTGTTAATTTGTAATAATAAGATTCTATTGAAACATCCAACTCAAAATCATTTAGCAATGAGCGGAGTAGTCGAGCATATGGGCTGTTGAGCCTGGTGCCTGATTTGATACCATAACAGATTTAAAGTCAGAGAATAATTGAAAATTTATGGCATAGATATGAACAACGTATGTATAGCCTTATAGGTTACAAGAGCAAAAAAAAAAAAGAAACAAATTAAATTAAGTAACTACCTAATAATCAAAAGACATAATTATAGAATATTCAAATTAATGTAAAAATTTCTTGATTTTCTCAACTAAATTTGGTGTTATTTTTTTATATCTTTATTAGATTATCAGAGTAACTGTATCAAAAACTTATAGTAATATCCTTGTAAGACACAGAAAATAAAGAAAGAAAAAGAATAACATGAAAAATATAAGAGCCTTCTAGTAACCAAAAACAGCTTGAGAAACAGACAATTAAAGGCCTTGTAGTAACCAACCAAGTAATACTACTATCACATAAAATCGCTCACATACACTCACATACATATTGTGATGGCCCACGTGCACGTGAGCCAACACAATACGCATATAAGCGGTATATGGACGATTTTTATGTGATAGAAGATTTATTGTAACCAAAAACAGCTTGCTATGAATATGAACATAAATTTGTGGGAGTTGGGGTGGACCATTAGGAATTTATTCAAAGCCGTAGTAGTGTCATTTTTTTTTGTTCATAAACATATTTTTATATATTATTTAAGAAAATAAAATAAAAGAAAGTATAAATAACTATTAATAATATTTACAATATATTCTACACATAATCACACTAAAATTTCTCAAATTTTTTTTATTTTAAAAAAAAAGAGGTAATGGAAAACTTTATATAAACATTGCATGTCCACGAGGACCACAACAAATTCATAATTGCTTAGAAAGGAACAACAGCAAAACTATCACCAAAAAATGCACTCTTTTTAAGAAATTAAGGGAAATAAAAAGATAAATTGTGAACAATAACTAAATTTGTCTTTGATATAATGCTTTATAATATGTGGCTGCTCAGGTTTTCTATTTTATAAAAATTAGGTCCCTATGGTAAATGCTTAAATTGTTTACAAATAATTTAGATTAAAAAAAATGGAACAAATGTGAAAATCTAGTGGGGTCAAATCTTTTTTTATTATGTAATCTCACATAAAAATCTGTATCAATTGTATCTATTAGCTCTACAGAAATGAAAAATAAGATTTTCTTATGTAGAAATTTTAGAAATAAACTTTACATTCTCTCTCCCTTTCTCTCATTTTTTTTAAAAGAGGAGAAATTAGAAAAGCAACGGAGGAGAAAGAAAGAGAAGTAGGCGAATAGTCAAAACATAACCGGTGGCGCCGGTTAGTCAGTCAGATAAACTTCTCTCGTATACTTCCTCTCTCTCTCTCCCTTCTTGTTGTTGTTCTTGGGCTGTTGAAGAATTTTTTGTCAGAATCTTTATATTGATTTCATCACAAAGATTGGGTTTTTCTGAAAGAAGTCTTTGGGGCTAAACCGGGTTTTGTTCACAACTTTCGGGTAGAGAAATGGCAGTAAGTTTACGTCCAGACTTCAACTTGTTCTGCTAGAAATAGCTTGATAATTTTGTTACATATGTGCTGTTTGTTGAATTTTGTCTAAACTTCTTGCATGGCTTGTGTTTGTGTTTTTTATTAGAAAATATTGGTTGTTTGTTTGCTCTAATTGTTGATTTGCTCTAATTGTTGGTTTTGTGAATGAGACTCGGCTCAATTCAAAATTTTATTCCTCAACTAATTGGGATCTTCAAAAATAAATTTTTTTGTAAAGTGCTCTACATATTTGAAATGAAGGGTTGGGGTATGGACCTATGGGGAAACAATTTCGTACTTTTGATTTCTGGGTTATTGTGTGATTGACTTATTTATTGGCCCGGTATTTGTATTACAATTCTGTTGATTTAGACAATGTTCTGCAAATTTTGGACATGTAAGAAAATGTAAATTTTTTACTTCTAGACTAATTTAAATTATTGCTGAAGTCTCCTTTGATCTAGGTTAGATTTAGATGGTAATTCATTCAAAGTCTGACTGGTTCTCTCGGGGACTACTTTGGCAACACTGTTTTAAAGCTACATGGCAGGCATTAGAGTTATTGTTGATCTCTGTAAGGAATCAGCAGTAAAGTGTAGTGAAATAGTGGAACTTAAACGGATATCAGTGTGAAATAAGGAAAGAAGTAGCACATAAATTCAGATAGGAGGGAAGGGGGGAGAGAGACTTCAGAAGAATTAGAGAGCAAGAAAGCCTTTCATATCATCCGTGAGCTCAAATGAGCACAAAATACATTCATATAGCCAGCTCCACACTCATTCCAGAAAGGACTGAGGCACATGGCCACCTCGAGTTCAGCAATTTGTGTAATAAACAAATAACAAATTGCTGAAATAAAAGATACCAAACTAACCCTGACTAAGCTAAGGAAAAGACAAAGCTACCCCCCAAGCTTTTATTGGAATAAACTGAAATAACTGCTATTAAAATATGAACCTTACAATCCCTTCCCCTTAAAATGTTCCTTGACCTCAAGGTTGAAAATGAGAAAATTGTTTGTGAAATTGCCCCCAATCTTCCCAAGTAGCCTCTTCTGGTAATGTATTAGCCCATTGAACAAGCACTTCTGCCATGGGAGCATTGTTCAGCTTAATCAACCTCTTGTTCAGTATGGCTATTGGTTCCACTAAGAAATATCCTTCTGAGTTCATTGGGGTTAGTATAGGTGAAGTAGTACATTGAGCACCCAACTTCCTTTTAAGTAAGGATACATGAAATGTAGGATGGATCTTAGCTTGGGCTGATAGTATAAGCTTGTAGGCCACTGTTCTCACCTTTTTTTCAACCGAGAAGGGACCATAGAATTTGGGGGCTAATTTTCCATATTTGAACTGTTTTAGGGAGAGTTGCTTGTAGGGCTTCAATTTGAGATAGACTTGATCACCTGGTTCAAAATTTCTTTCAATTCTATTCTTGTCAGCGTATGTTTTGATCCTAGACTGAGCTGCTAGCAATTGTTGTCTTAACATCTGCATAAACTTGGCTCTTTCTTGACAGAACTGCCTAATTGGGGTGTCTACAACTTGTCCAAACTGATGGAAGTTGAGATGAGGTGGCTGGTACCCATACAAAGCCTCAAAGGGTGATGTTTTTAGTCCCACATGGAAGTGAGTGTTGTACCACCACTTAGCAAGAGGTAACCACGATACCCAGCTGTGTGGTTCTTGTGTAACCATGCATCTAAGGAAACATTCCAGAACTTGATTCACCCTTTCAGTCTGGCCATCTGACTGGGGGTGATAGGCTGTGCTCATCTGCAACTTAGTAGCTGTGATTTTGAATAAGGATTGCCAAGATAAACTTAAGAACACCTTGTTTCTATCAGACACTATAGTGGTAGACAGTCCATGTAACTTGTATACTTGTGAGACATAGGTATTGGCCAGTTGTGCTGCTGAGAAGGGGTGTTTCAAGGCAATGAAATGAGCATATTTGGTGAACCTATCCACTATGACCCAAATTATAGTCATGCCTGTGGATGGAGGTAATCCCTCTATGAAATCCATTGATAGATCAGACCAGGGCTTATGTGGAACTGGGAGTGGTTGTAACAAGCCAGGGCTAGCCAGTGTCTCATGTTTCTGTTGCTGACAGGTATCACATTCCTTAACAAATGTGATTATATCTTTCCTCATAGTAGGCCACCAAAAGAATTTGCTTATCCTCTCATAAGTTCCTCTAATTCCTGAGTGACCACCTATGGGGGAGTTATGAAACTCATTGAGAAATTTCTTTCTTAGTTGCAGATCAGGACCAACTATCAGTTTGTCTTGGAACTTGAGTCTACCATGTATGAAGGTGTATCCTGGCAAGGAATCTGGCTGAACCTGTAACTGAACAATTATATCCCTTAGCCCTGCATCATCTTCCCATGACTGAGCCACCTCTTGAATCCATGTTGGTATCACCTCAGTGATTGATTGGCACTGAATAAACTCCTCATTTGGCTTTACTGGAGTTACCTTGGATTCAAAACCTTCCACTACTCTTGAGAGGCTGTCAGCCACTACATTCTCCTTACCCTTTTTGTTGGCTATTTCATAATCTAACCCCATTAGTTTGGTGACCCATTTCTGTTGATTGGTAGTAGTTGTCCTCTGGTCTAGTAGGTACTTTAGACTTTGATGGTCAGTTCTGATATACACTTTATTACCTAGCAGGTAGTGCCTCCATTTGTTTACAGCAAAAACCACTGCCATCAAGTCCTTCTCATAGGTGGACAGGCCCAAGTGTTGATTAGGAATTGCCTTGCTAAGGTATGCAATGGGTCGGTTCTGTTGCAACAGCACTGCACCAATGCCATAGTGAGAGGCATCAGTCTCTAACACAAAAGGTTCCTTGAAATTTGGCATAGACAAGACTGGTGTTTGGATCATGGCTTTTTTAAGTTACTGGAAAGCTTTTGTGGCTTTGTCACTCCAAGTAAAATTGTCTTTCTTGAGCAGGTCTGTTAGTGGTCTGCTAATGAGCCCATAGTGTCTTACAAACTTCCTATAATATCCAGTCAATCTTAGGAATCCCCTTAACCCCTTTAAGTTTGTAGGAATAGGCCAGTGTAACATGCAGTCTATTTTGTCCTTGTCAGTTGACACTCCTTCCTTGTTGATAATATGTCCCAAGTATTGAACCTGCCTAGTCCCAAACATGCATTTGCTTCTTTTGGCAAATAAGCAATGATCCTTTAAGGATTGTAACACTAATTGCAGGTGTGATAAGTGCTCAGATAGGGTCTTGCTGTAAACCAAAATATTATCAAAGAAAACTAACACAAATTTTCTCAAATATGGTTGAAATACTTCATTCATCAATGATTGGAAGGTAGCAGGGGCATTGGTCAAACCAAATGGCATGACCAAGAATTCAAAGTGGCCAAAGTGGGTTCTGAAAGCAGTCTTTTGTATATCTTCCTGTTTCACCCTGATTTGGTGGTATCCTGACCTCAAGTCCAGTTTCGAAAACCATTGGGAACCATGTAACTCATCCAACAATTCATCAATAGCTGGAATAGGAAATTTATCCTTGATAGTCTGGTTCTTCAGTGCTCTATAGTCCACACACATCCTCCATGTTCCATCTTGCTTCTTTACTAACAAAACTGGAAAGACATAAGGGCTATTGCTAGGTTGGATAATTCCATTTTGTAACATTTCTTGTACTATCTTTTCTATCTCTTCTTTTTGCACATGAGGGTATATATAGGGTCTGAGGTTTAGGGGTTGACTGCCTTCAGTTAGCTTAATGTGGTGGTCTTTACTTCTGGTAGGAGGGACCCTTTTGGTTCTTTGAAGACATCAGAAAATTATAGCAGAAGTTCTTCTAACATTCTACTCTCATCTGAACTTAGATTAGAGTTACAGTTCTGGTTACTAACAGTTTCTTCACTAGACTGCTTCATTCCAAACAAGTAGCCAAAATAGCCATGGGTAGTCCCATTCACCACTTTTCGGAACTCTCCTGAATCCATTAATTTGATGGATGGAGATACTTGGTCTGACTATCCCTGTATAAGAATGGTTTTCCCAGCCTTAGATAAGGTTAGGTTTAATTGGTGGAAATCAAAGGTGACTGAATCAAATAACTTTAGCCATTGTACCCTAAGAACTGCATCAATACCCCCCAAAGGCAGAATCCTAAATTCAGTGTTGAATTCCTCTCCTTGAATAGTCCATGTTAGATTGGGACAATGTTGATGGCTTGTCCACTTTGAACCCATCTGCTACTGTAACTGATACATAATCTGTGTGTAACAAGGCAGCTTTGACCCTCTTTGCTGCTTGAGGATCCAGAAAGTTATTAGTACTACCACTGTCCACCAAAATCCTTATAAATCTTCCATTGGTCCATTCCTAGCAATCTGATAGTGTTGTTGGTGCTCTGTCCAGACAATGCATGGAGAGTGATTTGGGGTTCCTCCTCCCCAGCTGTGCCTAAAGTACCTTCCAGTTCTTCATTTGTACAACAATCTTCTTCAACTGATTCTGCAGGGGTTGGAGGCAGGATCATATATAGGTGAGGTTTCTTACACATGTGCTCCCTGCTGTAAGGTTCATCATATGAAAAGCACAGTCCCTTCCTTCTCTTTTCATTGGTTAACCCTTTCACTTGTAATGATTTCACAGAATCAATGTTTGGATGAATTATTGGTTTGTTATGTGGAGTGTTTCCATGGGAATGCATCCCTGGGCTAGCTGCAGGTTTGTTGATCATCTTACTTCTCTTGAGCCAGGCTTCTAGTTTGGCTTCGTCAACCCTTGCTAGTCTTATGAATTCCTTCAAATTTGGTGATTTCAACTCTTGCACCCCCAATTGAATTTCTAGCTTCAATCCTCCCACAAAGCAGTCCATGAAGAACTCTTCATTAAGAGCAGGGTTTCTACTTAATGCCCACCCCCTCAATTCTTCAAACTTTTTCCTATAGTCATCTACTGTTCCTATCTGTTGCAATTTTTTTAGCTCTCCAATAGGATTATCACTAGACTCAGGACTGAACCTAGCTACTATCTCATCCTTCAAACATTCCCAGGACAACTCTTGCCCTTCCTGAACAAAACTGGACTACCATTCCTCAGCCTCCCCTTCCAGACTCATGGTAGCCAAATAAACCTTTTGTGGATCAGGTACCGAGTGGTGGGAGAACAACTTGTTGCACTTTCTTATCCAGGATCTGGGATTTTCTCCTACAAACTTTGGAAATTCGAATTTAATAGTTCGAAAAATGCTATCAAATTTATCCACCTTAGCCTGTGGTTCAAATTGACCTAGTATCGCACTGGCAGAAGGTTCATTATTACCTGCTTGAGTCGCCTCCTTCTGTTGTCTCTGTAAGCCCATCAGTGCTTCGAAATTCTGCATCATGATCTCCATTTTTGCATCCATTCCTTGATGCAGTGTGGTTAATACTCCTAATTGAGTTTGCATCTGATGCATGGTACTATGTTGCTCTTGAGCTTGATTCTCCAGATTCGTCAACCTTTGGTTATTGGTGGCCATGGATATAGAAAAGTTGGCTTTGATACCAATTTGTAAGGAATCAGCAGTAAAGTGTAGTGAAATAGTGGAACTTAAACGGATATCAGTGTGAAATAAGAAAAGAAGTAGCACAGAAATTCAGATAGGAGGGAAGGGGGAGAGAGACTTCAGAAGAATTAGAGAGCAAGAAAGCTTTTCATATCATCCGTGAGCTCAAATGAGCACAAAATACATCCATATAGCCAGCTCCACACTCATTCCAGAAAGGATTGAGGCACATGGCCACCTCGAGCTCAGCAATTTGTGTAACAAACAAATAACAAATTGCTGAAATAAAAGATACCAAACTAACCTTGACTAAGCTAAGGAAAAGACAAAGCTACCCCACAAGCTTTTATTGGAATAAACTGAAATAACTGTTATTAAAATATGAACCTTACAATTTCCTACTTCTTCTTTTTTTCAATTGACAAGGGATTTAAAATCATTGTACCTAGAGATGTAGTTGAGAATTTTTTTATTTGATTAGGAATTAAAATTTGAATCTTAATATTGATTGATCATCTTTCTTTTGTGTGACAACAAAAAGTTTGATCGCTTTCCTTTTTCTTGATCCTGACAAATTCTGGACTTGTGTATTTATGACTTAGCTGCTACTGTTACTGGATGCTGGTGAATTAAGGGCTATGTTTTTCCAATGATATATGGGAAAGTTTAGCTAGAAGACTTCTGTACCTTTGATGGGGAGAGAAAAATAACATAATTATCTATATGATAACTATAGTAGTAGATTGTTATAAGAAATTATAATATTCCAAGGTTTTTAATCATTAGAATTTGTTTCCTTTTAAATTAGGACTTACTTCATATCCAAGAATTACGGTTTCTAATCTCCTATATACAGTGGCAAAGCCAGAAACTTTTGGTAGTGGGGTCGAAATTATTACTGAGCTACAAATAATTTGGCGGGGGTTCGAAGACAGCTCCCCCGAGCCAATTTTTTTTTAATACTTTATACTTTCGGGTCACACATATATATATATATATATATATATATATACACACACACTATATTACAATGAAAATATATTAAGTAATAATATATGATATGTATACACTATATTGACTCATAATAGACTTTTTTAATCACAACTGTTTATAAGCAAGTAATTCATTATTTATTTTTTAAAAATAATATAAATTAGATTATTATTTAGTTTAAAATATTATAGAGAGATATACATATATTGAGATGATATGAGTCATATATGCTTAAAATTTGATTGATAAAGTTATAAATTTTCAATTTGACCCCGTATAATAAAAAATTTATAAAATTTTAGTGGGGTCAATTTATATATAATAATTAAAAATTTTAAAATTTACCTTACATTATAAACAAAAAAATATATATCTGTGGAGTCGATTGACCCCACAAATTCATTGTGGCTTCGCCACTGCCTATATAAGTTGATGTACTCTTCAAATTATTGAATATATTATTGATTTGAGAAAAGCTTTTTGCTTTTGTATGTTTCTCTACCGATTCTCTGTGCTGATAGATACCTTATTACTTCTTTCTACCTTGTTCTACATCAACCTTGTGCTTGTTTAAATAGAAGTACATCCTTTGAATCTTATGATACATCTTATAGTTAAAAAATACAAATGAACTTGAATTTTCTTCCCTCATTTTCAGGAGTAAACATATGTTTCTATTCTTTCCATCTCATGCATTGGTTAAAATTTCTCAAAATTTTCACATTACTTTTTGATATTTCCACGTGTAGGGTCCCCACATATTAGCTAATAAAAATTCGACACATCAGCTATATGAGGGCCCTACATGTGGAAAGATCAAAAAATGATGAGGAAATATCGGTTTCCTAAATCCATGATTGTTTGCTTCAATCAGTGAAAAAATTGTTTCTGAATTAACAACTTAAGTAAGGGGTTAGTTCATCATTTTACTAAATATATTAGTCATTGAAGTTCCTCGTAGACTGAAAAAGGATCTATTGGGTAGGACTCTGTATACTCTTTAGAAGTCGCTAAAAATTACACTGGATGCTAGTACTTGTTTTCACATGATCTCTTTTCTGAATTTTTGATTTAAAGTCCCACTTCTCGTCTGTTTGATGAACAAACTAAATGGAGACATGTTCTTATAATATTTCCTTACAAGCTTTTTGATGCGGTCCACAAGTTAGTACTGAAGGAAGAATAAGATATAACATCGAAAGCATATTACAATTTACATATGGTAATTGGTCTATAGTCTTATTTTAGGATGCTTTAAGTTTAATATGATGCGACTTAGAATATCTGTTTTCTTATACTTTAGAGCCCCTAGAATGGTCATTGGTTCAAGAGTCTTTTAGTAGTCCAAGTCATACAAGCTTTTTGATGCAGTCCACAGGTTAGTTCTGAAGGAAGAATAAGATACAACATCGAAAGAATATTACATATGGTAATTGGTCTATAGTCTTATTATTTAGGATGCTCTAAGTTTAATATGATGTAACTTAGAATCTCTGTTTTCTTATACTTTAGAGCCCCTATAATGATCATTGGTTCAAGAGTCTTTTAGTAGTCAAAGTCAAACTATATCTGGTTCATTAGAATGCTCAAAATATCTTTTTATTATTTCAAGTCAAAGTAATATCAAGTCCTCAGATTTTAGAATGTAAAAAAGAATTATTTTTTTACTCCTTCAAGTCAATCATTAAATGTAGTATTGTCAAACTATATCTGGTTCTTTAGAATGCTCGAAATATCTTTTTATTATTTCAAGTCAAAGTAATATCAAGCCTTCAGATTTTAGAATGTAAAAAAGAATTTTCTTTTACTCTTTCAAGTCAATCAGTAGATGTAGTCTTCAGTCAAACTGAAGTTTCTAGGTATTCATTTATTGACGAGGCCTATGAAAATGTTTTCTTGTACACTTGAAGGTTCAGGTTGTGTGTTAATATCTGTCCAAGGGAGTGAACACCTCCCACTCTCACTTTCTGCCAGCAAAATCATTCTATCTTTTCTTTCTTCTCTATTTGAATGTCATGGACAGCATCATTTACATCTTACAAAATGGCAGCAGAATTCTTGAAGTACATCAGTTGGTTGGCGGTCTTTATATGATGGAGAGTTAATTTTGGAAGAGAAGTGTCTAGAAGATGGCGGATAACATATCGCTATGATTAGAATATTACTACATGGTTGAGAAATTTGCTATCATAATGAGAACTTAATGTTTGTGTCATAATATCCCAAAATTAAGCATCTTTAAGCTGATTACTAAAGCGAGAGAAGGTAATAACAAGGCATCAAACGTTAAGTGCAATAGTAATTATGATATTGTAATTAATGTGATTACAGGGTCACATCTATTATTTACTCTGTTGCATCCGTATTCATGGTTCTCTTTTGTTGATGCCCTTGTAAGATTATTGAATGAAGAAGCAGAAGAAATAATCCTGTCACAATGGCAGCTACTCCTTTTCTTTTTATTTGACTTTTTTCTTTCAAAAAATGTTAATGATTGTAAGAATAATTTACACTTGTTATGGTTGCAGCAACGCCCCATTGTACCAAAGTTTGGCAACTGGGAAAGTGAAGATAATGTTCCTTACACAGTTTACTTTGAGAAGGCACGGAAGGGTAAAACTGGTGGGAAGATGATAAATCCAAATGACCCCCAGGAGAATCCAGACATGTTTCCTCTTCCGGCTCAAGAGCCACCCTCTAGAGCCAGAAACGCACCTGAGGAACCAATAGGACGTAGAGCAGTTAGGGCAACAATACATGAGAGGCGATCAAGCAGGGAAGATGATGATCTGAAGCAGTTCACTGAAGCTCCAACACGTAATGACAATGCAGGCCGTCGTGGTGGTAGTGGCTCAACACATCAGAATCAAGGAGGCCATGGATCAGGTTCTGGTCGACCTGTAAGGCAAAGCATTGACCGCTCACCACTACATGCACAGCACCAGGGAAAACTCATCGGGAAGGGTAGTGGTTCTCCTGCTTGGGAGAACAAGCAGTCATATGATAGTAGCCATGGTACTCCTGGAAGATCCAGAATGAAGCCAGTTTCTCGAGCAGATGAATCTGTAAGTTTTCACCCTTAAATTTTATAATCTCATGAAACATCGGATGACCATTGACCACGAATGCATTCGTTTGTGTGCATTTAAGATGCTAGAAGAAGGGGAGAAAAATGATATATGGGATTTTCTAAAATCTCAACTGATCAATACTTTTTCCCCATTTTGCACTGTCAGCCCGATAAAGGCTGCTGCTGTTCCTCGATTTGGCGAGTGGGATGAGAATAACCCTTCATCCGCCGACAACTACACTCACATTTTTAACAAAGTGCGGGAAGAAAAGATAACAGGGTCTCCAATGGTATCAAATATGAGTGCTGACCCAGCTTACACCAACAGAAGAAAGCAGAATGATGGTGAAAAAAATAAGGTCAGACACATAATGTATCTTCTTTGTAGTTTGAAGTACATAATCACTTTGCTTTATGGTTTTGCATTTTGTCTGATTCGTCCTTCTCTCGTCTTAAATTTCTTTTCCAATCCCAGAGCAGCTGTTTTACATGCTTTGGTATCTAGTTGTGTGCTCCTGCCAGACAACAATGTGGGTTTAGATGGGTAAACATTTTTCGTCAACTATTTACCATTTATAGCTGGCTGGCTGGCTGGCTGGCTGGCTGAAAGAAGACGGGAGACATATATTCTTTCAATGCTTTTATCTTTCTCAAAGGCGTGTTTGAATCTTTTGATGACAACTTTAAATGTTACCCATAAGTTGTTGTTATTCACAATGTAACATTGGCGAAACTATTGAATTGGAATTGTTGTGGGGGAGGTAGTTTATGTTCCTAAAATAGTACTTGCTTGAGATGTTGCAATTGAATCCACCCGTGGTACAGATTTGTATTTGTTTAAGCTGATGAGACGTGTTCAGTTGATTTGAATTTTATAGCTACAAGTTCCATTTGCACTATAATTGGTCTTGGTACCAAACAATGCCAAGAAAATACTACAACTACTATACAAATCCAACTGTGTCAGTATATGTTATCCAACCCATCATCAAAATCTCTACTACATCCCAAATCTCTCTCTTTCTATATGATATGAGCAATTATTACCAAATTTATTCAAGTTGTCACACTAGTTCCTGATTTCATTTAACAAAATTAGAAATTAAGATATTTTATATTTATGATAAATATGTAATCTCAATAATTATAAGGAATTGATATTTTTACAAGACTCTTCTCACACACATAAATAATAGACGGGATTCGCATTATGTGTGTGAGGGCTTGTGGATGGAAATATCAATTCCCTAACTATATGAGAAGTAATACTAATATTAACAATAAAATAAAATTCGCTAGCTAGTGGAGTACTTACCGTGTCCGAAAACAGATCCTCCATACCCAAGCACTCTCTCTCACCCACCCCATAATTTCACCGCCAAAATTTGGCACGCGGTAGTCGAAAATTTTAAATTTTCATTCGAAAATATCTACATCTCCACTTCTCCATCCAAACATTTCTCTTTCATACATATACTGTTAACCAGACGAAGAAGCCACACCTGATACGAGGCCAATATTGAATTACAGGAGGCCAATTTTCATCTTCGACAAACGTTTTCTTACAACAATTCATTGCTATCCAAGGTAAAAATCTAAATCCAGATTCAATTCTCTCTCTCCTCCTTAAGCAGATCTCAACGGGATTTTACCTTTTCGCTTTATTCTTCCTGTTAATTTGTTGAGATTACGTATATACATGTGCGAGATTGCATATATTCACTAATTCCCGCTGTTCTATGAGCTTATGATCTGTTTATTCATGAGCTCGAGATTGTTTTACTTTCAAAGATAAGTCTTTTTTTTTTTATTTTTATTATTATTGATAATTTGACCACCCAATTGAGTAATTATGGTGAGAGAGCATAATATTGAATCATTCTACTTTAAACTACGCGAATCTGCTTTGGCTTCAGCTTCTTCCACTCCTTTACTTATATTCCCCTCCACTTCTGATGTGGATTCGCTTTGTGCTTTGAAGATTATTGGCCACGTTCTTGAGTCTGATTCTGTTAGATACGCATGTTATCCCGTTTCCACCTTTAAGGAGATTCACAAATACGCAGGGCCTAGTTTGCATTCTTTAGATGATGAACCCATTACAATTCTCTTAATAAATTGGGGATGCCATAGGGATCTTAAAAGGATACTTGAAATTGGCCCGGTGGCGCGTGTTTTTGTGGTGGATAGTCACCGGCCTATTCATTTGCATAATTTGAGTGATTTAAATGATCGCGTTGTGGTGCTCTATACGGGAGATGATGAGAATCAGGCTGATTTGGCCTATGATTTTGATGTTTCGGCTTTGGCAAATGCAAGTGATTTGGCCAGTGATGATGAGATTGAGGACGATTCTGACAGTGATGATGAGAATGAGAGTGAAGGTGAGGATGAAGATGGGGATGGGACCCGGAAAAAAAGGAGGGTTTCGGATGAAAACGAGACTGATCCAGTTAAGCTTTTTAGGAAGCTGAAGAAAGAATATTATTACATGGGTACTTTCCACGGGAAGCCGTCTGGGTGTTTGATGTATGAATTGTCTCATTTTTTGAGGAAGAACACAAATGAGTTACTTTGGTTGGCTTGCGTTGCTTTGACTGACCAGTTTGTTCATGAGAGGTTAACAAATGAAAGATACCAAGCTGGGGTAATGGAGCTTGAACAGCACATTAATAGCTCTGGGAATTTGGATGCTGTTAATTCAGTGACTCTCAAGGATGGAACAAAGGTTTCTGCACCTGATTCTTCCAGAATTTCATATGAAGATGAGCCAAGGTTAATGCTGTTACAAGAATGGAACTTGTTTGATTCGATGTTGTGCTCGTCTTACATGGCAACCAAATTGAAGACATGGAATGACAACGGGATGAAAAAGCTTATGCTGCTCCTTGCTCAAATGGGATTTTCTCTTGATGAATGCAAACAGAAGTTCCAATACATGAGTATTGAGATCAAGCGGAAAATGAAGTCTATGTTTGAACATTTTCTACCAGAATATGGTCTCACAGATTTTTATTACAGAGGCTTCTTGCTACTACATGGATATAGTTCAAAAATTTCTGCAGCAGATGTTGTGTATGGAGTTACTGCACTCTTAGAGTCATCTGTAGAATCAGATGGCTCTTGTGCTTCCAAACAGTTTGGGGTGGCTTATGATTCCTTGTCGTTGAACAAGCTTGAAAAGCTGGAAACTGGAATGCAACATGCCATCAAGATACAAAGAGCAATTCTTAGGCAAGGAAGTGCAGCAATTACCAGGAAGGGTTCAATCAGAAGCGGGAGTAAATTCAGGTGGGTAAAGCTTGAAGATTCAGCTGATGCAAAGCTGTTGGGCTACCCACAGGCTTTAACAAAATTTGGGTATTTTCTGATGGATGCTTTGCGAGAGAAGGGAGCAAAGATGAAGCCTTTGATATGTGTTTGCTATACCCACGAGCGAAACAAGGTACTGATGGTGGGAGTTTGTGGGAAACCGCGTCTTGGGGCAATTCAAGGGAATGCATTTGGGATTGCTTTCAGAAATGCAGCTGAGGAGACTGGAGCTGAGTTCTTTCACGAGCTATTTGAATCTTCGTGGTTAGTTTTGGATGCAGTTGCTGTAAATTCATTCATGATCAGGTTAACAGAGAAGCTGTGGTGAAGAAATTTAGTTGAAAGCTTATCTACGTTAGTTTTTCACTTAATCTTTAAAGGTTTGTTCTGTTTTACTCAAATTAATCTCTGTTTGTTTCTTCCTTCAGACTATCATTTTAACTCATCTGAGATGATTCATAAATGAGAGATCAGAAAGAGCTTTTTAACATAGGAAGGATGTTTTCTTTCTGTATCGTGATATTTCTACCAAACAGGTCAGCAACTGAGCTTGGTTTTCTAGTTAATAATATGTAAATTGTTCCATTATTGAATATGAAGGCAGAAACTTGTACCTTTGATTTTTGAAAGTTCTTATTGTGAAACTGAAATGGCAAATATATCCTCCCAGCCTTCTTCTTAGACCTGACAAAAGAAGTTCAGGTCCCGTGGCCCGGCCCGTTTGCAAAAACATGGGCTACGGGCTTTAGAATTGCATGCCATGAAAAGTTAGGCCTTTTTGACCCGGCTCGTGGTGACCCGTCTTTTTTTTTTCTTTCTTGATTATACACTCATAAATAAATGTAAGGCATAACTCATTCAAGAATGTAGGGCATAACTCTTTTTGTTGCTAAATAAATGTAGGGCATAACTCGTAAGAATGAAGAACTAACTTGGTGAGACATTGTAAATAAAGTTTTTTTTTTGCCAGATTTTTTAAGTGACATTCTTTTTAGACAACCTCTCATGTTCCTAACAAAATTTGGTGTACAATGATCTAGCGACCCTAAATTGATTGTCATGAGTTTAACTCTTCCACTATCCTGAAGCCCCATTTACATTCTAAAGTCTGTGGAGAAATGGTCTGTGGAGAATCTCAAAATTTTGGTCTCAAAACTAAAATGAGTAATGACGAAATATATTTTTCATGCTTAATTTGGGTTGTTTGAACTTTTCATTAGACAATTCAAATAACTTCTCCCATTTCATAAACACTAGTTGCTACTTTGAATAATGGATTTAAGCCGAAAAGTCCCAACATCTTCTATATGTTAAATTCCCTGTATCATATAACAACATTCTTCAATATTAAAACTTTTTCAAAAAATTATTACCCATATAATCAAGAAATCAAAAAAAAATAAAAATAAAACAAAAGCCCGTTTGCCAGGTCTATTTCTTTCACACTCATGGACGATGAAAAAGCTGTACTAAAATGGGCCTGTCAAAGTCCAATCCAATATCATGGGCGGCCCAGCGTGTACTAAAGTGGGATATTGGCCCTATGTTTTTTGAACGTGTATGAATATGGATGTGCTGAATGACACTTCTGTCCCTCTAAGTTGTTACTCATTTTCAAAGTCGTCTCTAAAGTTTAATTTTCGTCAGTTAGGTCCTTAAAGTGACATTTTATTGGCGTTTTCGTACCTTCAGCCTAATTTGACCTCAAACCGACCCATTTTAACCAATTTTAACCCAACATGACTCAGTTTGACTGGATTCAAAATTTTAATATTTTAAAATAATAATTATATTTAACATTTAAAAAAATAATATTTAATATTTTAAAATAAATTATTATTGTTAAAATAATAATTATTTTGATTTTTTTTATAAAAACCAATTATTTTAAAAATATTTATTTTTAATATTTCAAAAAAAATAAAAAATAATAATAATTATATTTAATATTCAGACATAAATAATTTAAAAATAATTATTATTTTTAATATTTTAAAATAATATTTATATTTAATATTTCTTTAAAAAGTAAAGTAGATTTTTTTCATTTTTATGTAAAACTTTATTTTTAGGAAAAAAAAGTTAATATCTTTACCATTATTATATGTATTCTCAATATTAAAATTTTTAAAAACAAAAACTAAAAATAGAATTTTTAATGATTAATATGTTTACCATTATTATTTATTTAAAAATTATTGAATCATTTTTTTTAATCTTTTATTGTTTTTTGTATTTTAATTTTAATTTCTATTTTTAGTTTTTGTTTTTTTAAATTCTAATATTAAGAATAAATATAATTAAAAAAAGATATTAACTTTTTTTGAAAATAAGTTTTTACATAAAAAATGAAAAAATCTACTTTATAAATAAATTTTTATTTTCTTATGTAATTGTTTTGAATCTATATTTTATGAAACTTTACTCATTTTGAAAAAATAAAAGTTTCTAATATTTTTTCCTTAGAATAATGATTATCTTTATAACTTTTTAAAAATAATATTTTATTTTAAATAAAAAATCTATATTATTTTAAAATATTAAATATAAATATTATTTTAAAAATATATTTTATTTTAAAATATTAAATATAATTATTATTTTATTTTTAAAAAAAATATTAAATATTAAAAATAACTGATTTTAAAATAACTATTTTATTTTAAAATATTAAAATATTTATTATTTTAAAAATAATAATTTATTTTAAAATATTAAATATTATTTTTTAAATGTTAAATATAATTATTATTTTAAACTTATCTTACAAATAATATTATATTTTAAAATATTAAAATTTTGAGTTGGGTCAAACTAGGCCGGGTTGGGTTAAAATTGGTCAAAATGGGTCGGGTTGAGGTCAAATTGGATTGTCGGAATGGAAACGCCAACAAAATGTCACTTTAAGGACCTAACTGACGAAAATTGAACTTTAGGGACGACTTTGAAAGTGGATGATAACTTGAAGGGACAGAAGTGTTAATCAGCCGATGTGGTTATTTGTAATTTTTTATGTTGCTCTAAAATACTTCAAAACTCTATTTTTTACATATGTATTTGAGCTTTTAAGTTAATTTAAAATTCAAAATTAATATGATATTTATTTGATCTTACTAATACACTTAACCTTGATTCTGTTTTTTATTCATTTTAAAATATAAAATTAATTTTAACTTTTATATAATATGATATATTTTAATTTTTAAAATTACGATAGTTCGTTAGAGTTTTCAAAATAATAAATTTTGTATTTAATTACAAGAGTATTGATAGCAAATAAATAAATTTGAGAACATTTCTATAATAAAACTTCTTTTTGCTTATACATTATTCTCAATTCTTTCTCCTTTCATAACCAAGTTTGAAATGGAAGGGATAGGAGGACCTTATGGAGAATATGGTCAGAAATCCATAATAGAGTCTGATCGCAATGACTAATTATCTTCATGTATAAGTAGACTTGACAATCTAAGTTGAAAACCATATAGTTAACCAAAACCACCAAGATCTATTGGGTTGGTTAACTAGTTTTTAAGTGATGAGTTGATTTGGTTTTGGACTCATATTATTATTATAAATATGGGTTGAATCTAGTTTAACTAGTTTTGACCCATATTAGTCTATAATAGTTTTTTGCACTTTGAAGAACTAATACATCAACATGTATGCATTATTACACTACATTCTTATATAACACATATACATATACATATTACATTATATACATATTATATATTTTTGTAATTTATACACTTGTAATTATGTATAAAAATCAATTCACTAATTATGGAATTGATCCATAATAAAGTTAACACGTTTAGTGTAACGAACTACTAATTTAAATAATTAATATATACTCCCTTAATTAATTAAAATTACCCATTTAAATTATACAATTTATATTATATAATTAAATTTTATTTCTTCCTTCTCTCCATAAATTGTTTTATAGTATATTATATAATTTAATTTAATTTCCGTCACCCCACCCACCCCCCCCCATTCCCAAAAAATTAATATTTATTGATTATGTATACAACTCTACCCCCACCCCACACTCCACACCCCCACCCCACCCCACACCCCGCCCCCCGTTCCCCCACCCCCCACGCACCCCCAAAAAATAATATTTATTGATTATGTATACACCCCCATTCTACACCGCACCACCCACCAAAAAAATAATATTTATTGATTATTCAAAATATATGTATACACCCCCACCCCCACCCCCCACCCCCCACCAAAAAAATAATATTTATTAATTATTCAAAATATATGTATACCCCCCACCCTCCCCCCACCCCCTCCCCCACCACCCCCTGTGCCCCCTGCACTGCACCCCCACCAAAAAAATAATATTTATTGATTATGTATACACCCCCGCCCCCGCCCCCCAACCCCCACACCCCACCCACCCGCCCCCCACCCCCCCCCACCCGCCCCCACCCCCCCCCCCCCCCCCCACAAAAAAAATATTATTTATTGATTATGTATACACCATCACGCCCCCCGCCCCACCCACTCCTACCCAAAAAAAAATATTTACTTATTATATATACACTCCAAAAAAATAATATTTATTGATTATTGTAATAAAATTCTCAATAATTTCATTAATTTTAATTAACATAATAATTATTAATGTAATTTATTTTTGAAAGTGCCTATAATCACAAAATTAATATTTTTAATACTCAAATTAGTCACATCAATTAAAATTTTTAATTTTAAATTTGGGTCTAAAAATTAGAATAAGACTCTTTTAGTATAACATAAATTAAGATTTTAGTGAAACTATAATTTGAAAAATAGGTCGACCCGGATTCGACCCATAACTACTTAAATCCAAACCACATAACCCATATTAAATATAGGTAATATAGTTTTGGTTCCAAAATCAATCCAAACCTATTTTATGTAATCCAAAACCAATCCAAACCTATTTTTTGCCAGGTCTATGCATAAGGATACTAAATTATCTATTAGAAAAGATTTTAAATTCTTGTGTTCTCTTTATACACTAGCGATTATATGTACGTAGATGTAAGAGGATCTGTTTGGGAATTACAAAACCTTTTGACATCTCTTTATCTGCAAATAATTCTCAATGTGAAAATACAGATACAAAGGGTTAATATTTGAATTTAAAATTTTCTCAAATTAATGTCTTATGTGTTAGGAATAAGCATGAGAATGCTATTCCTATTTATAAAAGATTTTATTATGATCTTAATGAATGAATATGCAAATATATCTGCATTGATATAAGCTGTAAAGTCTGTGACGCCCCCAAATTCCAGGACCGCCACTTGGTCTCTCGAATTCGGTTCTTCACGTGCTCATGGTAATACATCACAATAATAATAACTAAACAACACACATCACAGCGAAAAATCTATTCTAAAATAATTTACAATGATTTATTATAAGTATTCCTCTAAGTCTCGCAACCTACAGTACTTAATAGATTACATAATAATATCAATTA
This sequence comes from Panax stipuleanatus, assembly GCA_020205555.1. Lineage (NCBI taxonomy): Eukaryota > Viridiplantae > Streptophyta > Magnoliopsida > Apiales > Araliaceae > Panax > Panax stipuleanatus. The sequence goes on from CM035123.1 coordinate 119,472,818, forward strand.
ACGACTTATTACATAACCTAACTTAAGCTTAAACATAATCAAAATCAGTCTTACTACATCATCTTAATACAACAATAAAATATTTAAAAACATAAAAGAGACAAGCTAGTTGGTAGCCTTGCCCTTGCCCTTATCAACGCCCGAAGGTTCGCCTTGCTCTGCCTTAACTGAAATATTTTAGGGAAAGCAAGAATGAGCACAAATTGCCCAGCAAGTAATATACAATAAGGGTAAGTGATATAATCCTTAATTTTCGAAAGGGTATAACAAAGTTTGATAGTTCAAGGATAACAAGAATATCAACAGTTTTCAATAACAGTCGCTAAGGACAGAATAATATCAAGGTGATTCAATAATAAATCAATTCAAGATTTCAAGATAACTGAATACTGAGCAGTCGCTAAGGACTATGAACTTCTACTAGAATTAACAGTAATAAACTGAAAATCCAACAAAAACAGGTACAACAGGTGATCAGCCTAAAGTACCATCGTTATGCATAGCAATCAATCATACCCAAGTGCGCGCGTCGGTTCTCCGACAGTTATAGTTTGTTCTTCTCAGTCAAATATAAGATCCCGCACCAATCAATTGGTTTTGGGTCGCTTTTCAATAATATAAGTCTAGCCGAATCAAATGGCATAGACACTTTCACAATATTCAAGAACAATACTAAGTTCAACATGAATAATAGCTTTAATGAAATAAGAGTTCAAGTATGCTAATTCAATTCAACGATTAAGTAGAAAACTAGTTCGCAATATACAAATATAGAATACTTGCATCTAAAGAGATAAGGTTTAGATACTCGCTTACGATATCCGTTGAATAAAGTAATGCAAGGGTTTAGGATACTTGCCTTATGCGTAGTTTACTCACGTAAAGCTAGCCAACACTTTGGAATCCTATTTATAACGTATTACATGTATAGGATTTTCATTAGTTAACACATCCATTACACAAACTTATTACTCAATATACATATATGTTACTATCTTAGTCACATGTCATACTTATACTCATTAGATTATAAGTTATCACGAATTAAGTACATAGTTATAACATAACTGATACTATAGCAACTCATCATGCTCAAGTGGTTATGATCCTTTGACCCATTATATAAGTGAAACATTATCTTAATACTTAATCATCACATATATACACATATCAGTAGGGTGTAAACCATTTCTAGCAGTTTTGAACAATAATTTACACTAACTGACATGACCAGAACAAGTAGATTTTAACAATTTAGATTCCAGACCGGCGCAGCTGCGCCACGGCTAAGCCTAGGGCCAGCGCAGCTGCGCAGCCCTCTGGCCTGTGCCTTATGATTTCTGTCCGGTCATGTAAGCCAACAACACCACATAGCATATAAACATATTAAAAGATACTTTTATGTTTGTACAACCTTTCCTCATTTCAAATATATGTGATAAAGATTCTAAGTCAATACTTTCAATAACTTAAAGCCATTCAAGGTCATGAAACCACGAAACTATCATACTTGTCATATACACACATAAGGTGGTCGTGTAACGTGTTCTAGGCATGTTCATGAATATCTTTACCACATACATATTACTAGCATTGCTATTGGTTTTGAAATCATGCTTCATTTAGTCTTTATGACACCTAGCATGGTGTGTACACACGTGTTTGTATGACACATTAGTGAGGTTAAAAACATTATCCAACATGTTCATAATGATAAGAATCTAGACTTCGATATAACATGTCAAGATTTAGGTTCAAAACTTATGCTTTCACTAGTAAAGTTCATTTAACGCAATCCACGTGCTCATGATACCTTACGAAACATGTATACATCTATTAACATGTTTTTCATGCTTTCCTAGATCATAATAATATGCTTGCAAGGTCAAGATACCGTATAAGTCAGAACATTGATATCATACACACATGTCAAAGTCTTGTATTAAAGTTCTAAGTTTGTTTTGGAAAACTATACTTTTCATCAACCATGAACACAAGCGTAATAGAACATGATCATTTTAGGTCTACGTATCTATACATGTAAGTTAGTCATGCTAGCATGCTTCATGTACGTCAATGCAAGAACTATCATATAGCAGGAAGCAAGCAGAAAATCAAAAACTGCAGCAGGGGACCTGCGCAGCTGCGCTGCGCCGCAGTGTAATGCCGGCGCTGTAACGCCCCCAAAATAGGTCCAATCCACCCAACCCATTCTGGGTCGCCACGAAATACACTCAACAAAAATTTCAAATACAAATCTTCAAGTTCTAACTTTTTAAACTGTCGTACAAAATACGACCACAATTAAACTGTGAGTTTCAATACAAATACAGTGCCCATACTCCAAATCAATAATACGTTACAGAAAGGTACAGTCAATAACTGTTTTAGGAATTAAAATCTTTGGAAAATGTTCAAGGAAACCTTCGTACATGGGAGGCCATGCATCCATGTTATAATAGATATCGTAGGACTCGAGAATTATCCTTGGTTGACCCAATAGACCCCAAAGAAAATCGAGAAGATTACTATCTTGTTTATTCCAATGGTGGGTCTTCTCTTGCCATATAATTATCTCTGTTGTCTCAAACTGAGAATTATATTCTAACCGTACTCCAAGATTATATAGGTAGTGCTCATGGATATAATCAGCAAGTGGATGTGCACAACTATGTCTTATGATAACATGAAGTCATATGTGGTTAGACATCTTGTATAATAGTGACAAAACACCCTTCCAAAGTTGGGTTCACCTCACCTAAGTCAGGTCACCAAAAACAACCGTTAAATGACGTATAAAATACGACGTACTTATCTAAAATTTTCAATAAAATTATTTTCATACTGTTTGGTGGAAAACTTCAACAGTTCTAGACCCTCGTTCTATTCCCCTATTATCCCGCTTGACCCAGCTACACTCTTATTACCTGAAAGAAATTGTGAAGCAAAAGGGTGAGCACAAATAGCCCAGTAAAGAATATCATGACTAAAGATAATTAAATTATCAATAGTCTTCATCAGTGATAAATCAGAGATTTATAACATATGGTAGATGATAAAACTTTTCAACCATAGTTGCGGTGGAACGAACAATCCATTAGAAGAGTCAAATAGACTATAATGTTTATTATCTTCTCCGTGTTAAAAGTCCACCAATAATATTTTATCCCTGTAACATCAATCAACAATTCCTGTCCACAATCATGTAAGTTCATGATCATAATTATCTTGATGAATTCCTCTTCGCACTCAAGACGAAGATAATTCTCATCACCTGTCTTTACCTGAAACACCAAAGATCATGGTTATACCAAATCACAGTTCCTGTTCATAATTATGCTAATCAATTCATCTTTGCATTACAAGCCAAAGATATTCAACAATTAATCATCCATCTTTGCACTACAGGCCAAAGATATTCACAAATCAACAGCTCATCTTTGCACTACAGGCCAAAGATATTCAACAACAGGTCATCTTTGCACTACATGCCAAAGATATTCACAAATCAACAGCTCATCTTTGCGCTACAGACCAAAGATATTCATATCTCAAAAAATATCTAACCATTTCAGAATTTATATAAACAATAATTATAACCATGTTGATCAATTCACCTTTGCCCTTAAGCTAAAGATATTCAATTGTAAATTCAATGGTCATGAACATACCAGTCAACAATCCATCTTTGCACTACTGGCCAAAGAGAAATCTATAGTCATGATCATACCAATAATCTACCCATCTTTACACTCAAGTCAAAGAGAAATTTCATCATCAGGATTATAAAAATGTTATATATGAGAATAAGAACAATACGATCCAATTGTCAACATGATAACCAATTGTGGAGTAAAATTCAAGAATAAAGTTCAAAATATGGATCCGATCAAAGATAGGAACCTTAACAGCCAACTTGGACAAACAGAAGAAAATTTAATTTTTCGGTGAATAGTACCGTATACGTGAATAGTGCCGTATACGTGAATAGTGTCGTATACGTGAATAGTAACCCCAACGGAAAAAAAATAAGAATTTCAACATAAAATCCATGACAATATTTCTGTATAATGATATTGAGAAGAATAACATCATTTACAAAAAAAATAACATCCCTTACCATCCCTTACCTCAAAAGAATAGTACCTCTGACTGGAATATCGGATATAATATCGAAATAAACTTGCACTGAATACTAATACTCAAAGTATTGAAATACTCACAAAAATACGCTCGATATTATAGAGAGAGAAAACTTCTGATTCTGGTGTGATTTTCAATTCTAACCTAAGCACCCTATTTATAGGAAAAGCTTAGGATGCCAAAGGAGACTAAAATAATAAAATAATATTATTTTTAAAAAAACTCCAGCCGCCGGCTGCTCTTCAAATTCAAATTTTTTCAACAAAAGTGGGTCCCACCCATTAAATAATATTTATATTTTCTGAAACTTCAATAATTCATAATAAATAGCCCCTTCGTCAGAAAAATACAAATTCTATGTCCTTCCATAGGAAATTTAACTCTCTACAACTTTGCAGAAGGAAGTTTTTCCAAATTCCAAACATAAATTATTTGAAATCCAAAAACAAATGATTTCTCACACCAAAATATTGATAAAAACTCACCAGCGCCAATTCCTTCTTTAATAACCACAAAATAAATATTTCCTTATCATATAAATCAATAATTAATTATTCACAAATAATATTATAGAACTACAATATTAACAACCAGGTCGTTCCCAGGACAAAGGGGGCCTTCCGATAAGGACTTCTCCTTACTGGCGCGCAATTAAATAACCCCTCCTAGACAGAACTTCCTTAGACATTGTCAATAATGCTATCTAATAATATTATTCAAATAATATGAATTATTGAGTTGATAACGTGAAATACTGTGCAACAACAATTATTGAATCAATACTACAAAATATCAACTGTAGCCATTATTGAATCAATCATATAAAAATAGCAACGTAGCAATTATTGAGTCAATAAAATATCAATGCAGCAATTATTGAGTCAATAATATAAAATATCAACATAGCAATTATTGAGTCAATAATATAAAATATTGAACAGTAATTACTGTAACAATAATTGAGTAATGGCTTCTCACGTAAGACTCAATAATTCGAAATACTGTGCAATACCGTGTGCTACTATGCAACACCGTGTATCACTGTATTTTAACAACTGGGTATTTCAACAGTACTAACGGTAACAACCACGCCGTTATTTTGTAAAAAGTTATTTCTGTCGCTTTCTATATCGGACAGTTATTCCGTTGTGGGGCCCACAAATAGCTGCGCCGTCGTACGAATATTCCCCGACAACAAGAATATTCTACGACCAAACGAATATTCCCCGACAACAAGAATATTTTATAACCACTTGCTCATTTTAAAAATGTTATATATATCACCCTTAACTTTAAACTTTTATCAATTTAACCATTTACTAAATAGAAAAATTGAATACTTTTATTTCATAAAATTCGGGGTCTTACAGGCGCAGCTACGCCGCGTCCGGTTCAGTTCAAGAACAGCCTGCGTCGGCAGACTTCCAGGCCAAATGCCAAATTATTTCACGAATTTGATTATAATCAACTACATTATAATTTAAACATGTATATAAGTTCACATAACAACTAAATAAGTGCTCTACAATCCAATTGCAATCCAATTTTGCATAATCAAGAATTTAAGCAATTGCAGTAACAGAAACAGGAAATGAAAATGAAGAACAAGGAGAGGAATTATACCTCTGTTAGTTTGTGAATTGAACTTGCTACTATACTACTACTTACAATACTGCTATACTATCAATGTATTCTCTCAACTCATCACTTATGTAAACTCACAGCAAATGAAATTGAAGGAGAAGGGGCCATATAAATAGCAAAGCCAAGACCCAGACAATGTAATTGTACAACAAATTAAACCAACGAGATTTGTGAATTGCATGGGGGTTAAAGAGTAGTAGGTAAATGGTAGTTGGATTCATCATGAATCCCATTCCCTCCATAATCATGAGCTATGCAATGCTGAGTTTGAGGAAGAAATAAGGAGTAGGCTAGCTTGAGTTGTTCACGTGTATAAGGATTGTGTTTGTCAGCATGGGCCAAGCTTCTAAGTATCCAGCATTTTGCGACATGAAGTGTATTAACACTAAGGCCATATATACATATATCATACACTTAGGCTATTACATATACATTCATACTATATATTTAGATTATAATTATCATTATAATGTAAGTCACATGCTTAATATTTTAAAGTAGTAGATGTGATATGGCAATGTAACATACATATCATCCATGTACATTTATTAATACCGGATATAATCACATCACATTATTTCCTTTATTAAATTTTATTATTCCATTATATATATAAATATTCATCAATTATTATTTATATTTATGATACAATATTTTAATGTATACTTACATACATATTGTCACATAAGCTATTAATCAAGTAGCTCATATAGTTTAATAAGCCTTACCATATAATAGTGTCATATTACACTTCACATAATACATAGTTAGCTAATGTATGTTACACATTTAATTCACATGCTTTCACATAACAATGAATATAATCTTATTATATTACTAACTTACTTATTTATTTTATTATTCATAATATCAAATAAATAAATTATTCATTTCATTGATTAATTAATAATAATATTAATTAATCCATTCCTCACTGATTATTAATTTCCATAATAATCGATTAACACTTATATGATTAAATATCACATTAAATGAATATAAATCTTATTATAATATAAACGCATTGCTTATTATTATTATTATATTTCTTGCAATAATAATAATCACATATTATTAATTAATCACCATTAATATTCTATAACAATTATTCTATGATGACAATTAATTAATATTCTACGATTAACAATTAATATAGATTAATTGTTCGCTTAAATTAATATAATCATTCTTATATTACGTCACTGTGCCACACAAGGCTATCAATGAGTTTATCGCAAACTCCATCAATTTCTCAATTATTATAATTATTCAATTTTATATATAATTGAATTAATTATTCTCATAACACAAAATCATTTATATTTCAAATAAATTCTCATATCCATTAATATATTTATTTAATAATATTAGAAAATTCTCGGGTATTACAAAGTCCTTGAATAGATAATAGGAATATATGTACAAGGACTTAGGCTAAAATGATCAAATATGTTAGGTTGATCATACATGAACAAAACAGCTTTGTAAAGTCCTTTAAAAGAAATGATGTACAAAGATTAAAAATAGAAAGATCAAGCTTGTTAGGTTGATCTTATATAATGTAATAGATAGGCATGTCTGATCGTCGAGCACTGCACCAGCTTCGTAGTCTGCCAGGAGAGACAAGGAAGACTCGAGGACTATCAAGGCAGAATTGTAGTCTGCAAGGATAGTAGCTCTCGGAGTTCATAGTCTGCTAGAAAAAACAAGGCAAGATCGTAGTGTGTCGAGAAGAACTTTCTCGGAGCCGTAGTCTGCTGAGGAAGTCATGTTCAGAATCGTAGAGATAACCTGTCTAAGAGTCGACCGAGCATCTGCTGAGCCAAATCAAGAATCGTAGGCCACACTTGAAGTAGTGGAGTCTACTGATCATATCAGAGGCAGAGATCGCAGTCGAGCCAGATCAGACAAAGACAGCAAGAGCTAAGGCAGAAATCACAGTCTGTCAGTTGATCTTATCTTGGAGTCTTAGTGTCTGCAGAACCAATGCAAGATCGTAGTCTGCAGAACAAAGGCTTCGGCAAAGTCAAGAAAGTGCTCACAACACCAAGGAAGAATCGTAGAGACAATACGATTCTCAACATATGAGCACTCCCAAAGAATCCAAAGATATAGCCTCTGGTCAGAACTATAAAGATGCAATCTACTTGAAGGAAGCCAGAGAGCACTCAACGAATGACATGCAAGCAAACAGAAGATCTAAACACCAACTCAATCAGCATCCTGATTGAGAAGTGAAGCCATTCAGGTGAAGTCTTCCACAAGCAATAGTAAGGAGATTTCAGATGATGTGACTGACCAAAGAAAGTCAGCAGTGCAGTAGCTGTCAAGATAAACAGAAGACAACGATTTTGGGATTAACCAAGATCGTAGTGCTTGCCAGATAAGAAGCAGGAACTGATGCTGATTATACAGAGATACTGGCCAACCTATAAAGAATAGACGAAGAAGATGAAGCATGGGTCAGACCATTGATGATATGTGAACGAGAGATCACAAGGAGAAAGCGAGCTGAGTGTGCCTAATTAGATGAGTCTTACAATCAAGAAGGATCAGAGCATTCGGACAAGTTATCAGTTCCTGAGATAAGTCAAGGCAAGCAGAAGTGTTGAAGTACTGTACAAGTGGAGGAAGAGATGTTCTACATTGCAAATCCAAAGAACACTCTTCAGAATCGTAGTGTTGTCTCAACCAGTCAGCGAACAACATTCATCAGACAAACTACGATCAAGTTCAAAGTCATCTGCATCAGAATCGTAGAGTTCGGGCATCTGAATATTGAAGCATTGGCAACATCTCAATATGAAGACTGATATTCGAACGTTGCTGATTGAGAGCATCGATGCAGAAGGACAACTCCTGATGTTCTGATCTAGGAGTCAGAAAGAAGAAATAAAGGTGACTACCAGCCTGACACGTTAAAGTGACATCTCTGATGTCGTAGGTGAAATAGTAGATTGCTGTGTCAGAAAAATCAAAAAGGAGCTGTCACGTCACAGTAGTAGTCTGCACCAAATAACTCGAAATCTGCGAAGCAATTCAAATAGCTTCCAACGACTATATTCCAATGGGAAGCTTAAGGAAGGGTATTTAACAGATGGAGCTTCAAAGATGAAAGGTTGTTGAGTTGAAGAGTTATTGGATTGATAAGTTGTTGACTCTACGAGTTCTACAGAGCTGAAAAGAAGAAGTCTCAGTGGCAGTGAGACTACGAAAGCAGAAGTGAAGCAAGCTAAGAGAATAGCTTTAATAGACAAAGGCTTCACTCAACAACAGTGAGAATGCCACTCAGAATGGCAGCTAAGCTGAGAGTTGAGAAGGCCATGAAGATAACATTCAAAAGAGTGGCAGACCAGAAAGAAGATCCAGAGAGCCACTCTACGAATCACCATAAACCAACAAGAGCAGAAGAAGAACAGATGCAGAATCAGGTGAAGAATCAGATTTGCACACAAGTCAAGCAAGGTTCAGGGGATGCTAAGTGTCAGACGAAGTCTACCAAAAGCTCAAAGACTTAGCAGACCCCAAGTGGTGAAAGGATGCAAACTGAGATCAGATGAAGACTATCATCAATCAAAAGATCAGTTGCATCAAAGAAGAAGAGATGGACTGCTAAGTACTCTACGATGTTAAGCTTCATGAACATCTTTGCAGTCTATCCAGTGGTGGTCCAGACTAGACGCAGAATGCAAAGAGGACCACATCAAGCTGCTAAGTACCAAAGATGATCAAGCTTCAAGTTATCTTAGCAGCACAGCACCAACAACAACAACATCAACAAAGCCAGGGCCCGAGGGGTCCTTGTTCGAGGGACTAAATGAAGTTCCAAGGCTGCTTGCCTTGAAGTGTTCTTAGTGAACTAGAGTTCCAAGTCTGCTGGGCTTGAAGAGTTCTTAGTGAACTAGAGTTCCAAGTCTGCTGGGCTTGAAGAGTTCTTAGTGAACTGAATTTCTAAGGCTGCTGATCTTGAAGGAATCTTAGTGATTCAGGGTGCTGCCCTTTCCTTAGTGGAATTCTTGCTAGTGAAGCAGAAGAGTGGATTAGGAGCTTGAGTCTCTGAACCACTTAAAATCCCTTGTGTCTTTTACATTCTGTTATTTACATTATGTATATATAACTGCTATAACTGCTATGGATGTAATAATCACTTACACATAAACTAACTCTAGAACAATGGTTAACAAAGTTATCTATGAAGGGGATCTTTAACTTATTCTGCTGTCCTTGAAATGATTCTTATGTTTGTCATATGCTAATTACTTAGCAATACAAAATAAAATGAAAAAGAGTTTTGAAAACGTAAAGGATCTATTCAACCCCCTTCTAAATCTATTGTGTGCCCTCTAGAAACTAACATTATTTATATCAATAGATGTCATATATCAGTATTATAAGAGTTTTCTGTCGAATTACAATTGCGACATATATTAATAAATGAAATTTAGTTGAATTATAAAATTGGTCAACTATATTAAATAAATAGTTAAAATATAAGTAAATTACAAATAATCACGCATGGTTGATTCAAATTACTTGTAGCAATTAAAATTCTAAATTGAATGCAAGTCAAGTGTAATTTAAATTCTTAACCTCCTGGTGGTTAAACCCACTTAGAAGTAACATTTAGTTGAGAAACAGACAAAGAAATGAAAAGCCTAAAAAGATTACACTTGACTTGCATTCAACTTTTGTTTAAAAATTATAAAAAATTCAAATTTGTACCTTAAATTTGAAATTGTGACCCCTCTATTTTCGTCTATATTCTTATTCAAATTACTCCTTTAATTAAGTTGTGATTTCCTGATATTTATTCAAGCTCTATACGAAATAAAGCAGCAACCACCCATAAAAGTCTTAAATCATTTTTGAATTGTTTATGTTTAATTAGAACCATCTTAATATTTATACATTTATATGGAGGGTAACAAAGTATTTGCACACCATTTGTTAACCTTTGCTTACACCGTTATTAGTGAAGTGATAGTATGCTATGTTTTTAGAATTAAAGATAGTCAAGAGTTTACTTTTAAACTACAAATAAATATAAGTAATTTTGATTAAATCATAGGTGGTGATTTGCATTTTTTTAAAATAGTACTAATTATAGTTATCTCGCACCTAAGAAATTAAACATATAAAATTGCAAATATATCGTTACCATGCAAGATTTATCATAGGATTAGGATTAAGACCATGACTAAGAATCAGAGTAATAAAATTTCAAAAACTAGACTCTCAAACTTAACACGCGCAAGGAAAATGTTTAAATCCATTTTTTTCTCACTATACTCGACCGCGATTTACAAATGCATCACTGGAGTAAAATTTTTAATAATCGAGGCAGTGAACTACAAATGTTTGTCAAATCGTTACACAATCTGTTAAATAAGTTAACTTTTAACAGAAATCTATTACATCAGAAAAGGATGACCCCACATCCAAGTTCACGTCACTTATTTTATGTTCGTTCATCCTAATCATTGTTACATTGAAAAGTCAATGGGTATAAGAGCATTTGGTCAACCAAAGGTCGACCAATTGAAGGCGCGAACCCTACCATGTGAAAAAGAGAGAAAGTGAAAGCGCGCGAAATGTAGCAGCTAAAATCTGCAGAACTTGATGGCGAATCTTCTTCGATTTGAATCTTGTGCTTAGCTAATGATAGATCAAGCAGGTATATTAGATTTCTTTGATTAAATTGAATATGGACATGTGTTGTGAGTAACAGAATGATTAAGTTAGGACTTTTTAATCTCTTGTTACTATCTTGTGGTTCTTTATGTTATCTTCACATTTTTTGACTTTATACATCCGACATGTGGTCCATGGGGTAGATTTTTGCGATTGTTGTCTTTATTCTCTTATTTAATCACTATTCCCACACATGTTATCTGTATATTATTTGTATATATAGGGAAGCATATTGAAAACAATGATCTTTCATATTCCCCACTACTATTGTTGGTAAATAAATAATAATTTTCCATGCTATCATTTAAAAAATTAAGTTAATTTGTGACTTTTTTTCTTTTGTAGATGCCAACTCCATGTGTGATGAATAATAGTGATTTTCCAATCAATAATACCCTTCAGTTAGTACCCAACCAAAATGAAGCACAACTTAGTGGAATGAGATGCCAAACACAGATTATCAACTCAATTTCCTCCCCAATTCAAACTAGGGAAGGGGGTAGAAGGAAGATATATGTTGTTGGAAGTCAATATAAAATTGCAAGAAAGAAGGGTGGATCAAAGTTAGATATAAATTAAAATTTCTGTAATTATGTCATGATGTAGTATTTTTGAAACTGTTTAAACTACATGCATTATTATGGTTGAATGCAACTACTGTTTTTGATGGTTGAGAAGAGGGTATAGTATTTTGTTGCTAATTATGGTATTTTGATGGTTCATGACAGGGTAACTATGAGGTTGTGGTGGTTAGATTAAGATAGGGTTACAAATATTTTGTACAATTAGGATTGAATGTTTATGATTTTATCAAATGAATATACTATGCATTTCAGTGGATGTTCATGGTTATGTATTTGAAGGGTCTAATGTTACGCCACCAAATTCGAGTCTATACCACCCAATTTGAGTCGTTAAAATACATGTTACAAACACAAATTCTCTCCCCAAAATCAATTACTAAAATGTCGTGAACATACGACAACATGCATACTTTAAATTCTCATTGTAATTATTGTGTCGTATATAGTACGACAATATTGACACCCAAAACCTCACTACGAGAATTTCAACAATACCCTACATATGAGTAAAGTCCATAACTGATATAGAAATCACAATCTTTAAAAAATGATCAATGAAACCTTCGTACATTGAAGGTCATGTTTATATGTTATAATAAATATCATAAGAATGAATAACCAGCCTTGGTTGACCCATTATTCCCTAAAGAAACATAAGTAGATTTGTCATCATTATTTCAATAGTGTGCATTTTTTTGCCATATAATTATCTCCATCGTGTCAAAGTGAAGATTATATATTCTAACCATACTCCAAGATTATATAGGTATTGCATAAAAATGTAGTCCGAAAGCGGATACGCACAACCATATCTTATGGTAAAATGTTTTTGTTTGTGGTTGAACATCTTGTATGATAAAATATTTTCTTACTAATGAAGGAATAGAAAATAACTGGAGATATATACTAAATTAAATTTGTTAACGTCGAAATCTGTTCACTCGCCAATTCGCCAATCATCGAACCTAAAACTTTAAGTTTTCATTACAATTATTGTCACACTATTTTTCAATGTAATGAGAACTAGTGCCGCTACTAACTCGTATCATCACTCCATTCCCTTGTTTTCCCCGCCATAACCAGTTACATTTTTATTCCTTAAAAGTAATTATGAAACAAAAAGATGAGCACAAAAAGCCTAGTAACGAATATCATGACTAAGATAATGACGAATAAGTTATCATTAGCCTTCAACATCATTATAAATCAAATATTCAGAACATATGGTAAATGATATAAGTTATCAATAAATAACTGAAGCGGAATGAGCAATCCATTAGAAGAGTCAAGTAGAACATAATGTCTACTATCTTTTCCAATTGAAAAATTCACCATCAATTTTTTATCACTATAACACCATTTAACAGTTTTTTTTTTGCACCCAGACCAAAGAAAACTTTCACCATGTATCATTGCCACAAAGGTTATAGACTCAACAATCATATTGTCTTTGCACTCAGGCCAAAAACATTCACAATAACTTAGTCTTAGCGATTAGTACAAATCAATGATATGATGAATGAGCATAAATAATCAGAATAATAAAATGAAGAATAAACATTAGAGATTTACAATTTAATTTGTACAGAATGCAATAATGTCTAAATTATCAACACAATATCTAAAAAATTAATTATAACTCAAGAACAATATATAAAGTTCACTGCTAAATTATAACGGTTTAAGATTTAATAAGAATATTCAGGTGAAATGATATTAGATGAAGTACTAACTATTAAGAAAATTATAATCATTTCAAGAATTTTCACCATTTAATGGTAAAACTGTAGAAACAAATAATAATTTCTTACCATAAATTTAGGAGTATGAAAGAAAATGACATCACTTACGAGTATGAAAAAAATGATACCCCTTACCTTGATATTGAGAAACATAAAATTAATAGTCAAATAAATTCTTCCTTGTCCGTCTTTGTAATAGTAAATAATCTAATTTTCGAATCTTTTAGATTCTTCAAAATCTCTTTATATTTTCACAAAAATTGTAACTCTTGAAAAGATACACGAAATAGACTCAAGAATCACTCTATTCGAAGTTAATATGACTGAGTTACAAATTTTCAAAATTAGGGCTGAAAATAGTATCAAAAATCAAGACATGCTGTGGTTTTCAGTATTTTAAGGCATAAAGATGATATCATATAATTTTTCTTCCTTCTTCAAAATTGTAGATGACAAAAAATTGAATACACATGCTTTGAATTCACTCAATTTTGACACAAAATGAATTAACTATGATTTTTCTAAGGTGTTGCAGTTCATAAGAAAATTTCACTCGAAAATTCAAAGAAAAATGCAACAAAATACTGTATAACTTGGAACACAAATTTAGTAGTCTTATTTATAACCAAAACTTAACCAACATTTATCAATAATTTATCAATTATCATTTTCTTTAATTTATTTATTAAGAATAATTTACACATATTATTCCATTATCATTATCTTCAATTTATTAATCATAATGATTTACACGTATTCATCCATTATCATTATTTATAATTTATTAATCATTATTCACAATTTTTCAAGATTGTTTTTAATCTATACCATTCATCAATTATTATTATATTATCCGTCTTGTATATTATTTACTTAATGTATTAATATCTCGAGTATTACTGTTCTTCAAATAATGAGTTTGTCTAACTACTTAATACTCGTGACTACCATTTATACAACTTTCCATTACTACCCTTACTACAATGACAATGATTGATTCAATAATATGAAATGTTGTGACAATTATTGAGACATCCCAAAATTCACGTGCTTGCTACAGTACATGGACTGGTGCTCATTATCTAACACTAAATCTTTGTGAGTATAAATATTGCATACTCACAATATTGACAACTAGATTGTTCCCAATAAAGAGAGGGTCTTCTGTATAAACGGCGCACAATCAAATAACTTCGTTACTCGACAGAACTCTTTAAAAATTATCAATAACGCTAACTGGTCTAATAATATAATACTCCCTCCGTCCCAAATTAATTGCTTAATTTTGACTTTTTTTAGTCAAATTGACTATTTTTTAAAATTATTTTGTGTACCATTTTTGCCAAAATATAGGTGAAGAGGTTATAACAAACAAAATATATATACAATTTACTACTAATACTAATTTTTATAATGTTAAAAATATATTTATACATGCTTAATTATTAATTTTAAAAATAGTCAATTTGACTAAAATAAGTCAAAATTGAGCAATTATTTTGGGACGGAGGGAGTATCAAATAATATGAGTTACTGTGCCGTGACAATTATTGATTTAATAACATGAAGTACTTTGTAGTTGCTACTGTAACAATTATTGACTTAAAATACTATGTAATTACTATTGTAACAATTATTGAATTAATAATTATGAAATATTGTGCAATACCGTGTGCTACTGTTTAACATCGTGTTCTATTGTAGAGTATCGTGCTTGTGCTACTATACTTTTATCACCGGGTATTTAAACAATTAAAGATGATAGTATCGTTGACAATTTTTATTAAAAAAATTATTTCTGGCGTTTTCGGTATCCGATAATTACGTCATTGTGGGGCCCACCAATAATTGGTTGATTTAGTGCCTGTTCGGGAATGACTTATTTTAAATGTCTTACAAGTTAAAAAATACAAGTTGTTTTAAGTTGTGGCTTATAAATAAAAGCGTTTGACATCAATTTGACTTATAAGTCAAAAATTAAGTTAAAACAAGTTATAAAGGTGTTCGGCTCATAATAACTTATAAGTTAAAAGAAATGTACATATTATTAAATATGACATTAATAAAAAGAGAGGCAAAACAGAAGAAATATAAAATAAATAAGTCATTTTAAAATAAATTACAAATACTTGTTCTTTTTTTTACTTAAAAATTAACTTATAAATAAAATAATAATAATAATAATAAATGACTTAGGTTTCACCGAACAGCCTCTTTTATAGCTAGTTAATGTCTAACTCTCCCGTCTCTATCTATCACTAAAGAACCCTAACTAGACCAGACAAGACTCTATCTCTCTCTTCTCTATGTACGTTTTTGCCTTCACTTCAGAATCAGGTTTAAGTTTTTATTAAATCTATCAATTTTAGCGATTTCTCCCTTTGAATCTCTCTTTTTGTTTGAATTTTCTATGCTTTAATTTTGTTTGCTACGAGGTTTAGTCTGCTTGATCGTGTCATCGTTGTTACTCTGTCATTTATATTTTGTTAATGTAATTTTCCCTTGATTGTTAGGGTTAGGCATCAAAAGTTTTTTTTCTTTTTCTTTTTTAAATTTAATTAATTGCGATATCTGTTAGATAAGTGGGCTTGAACATGTGAAAAGTTTTCTGATTTTGTGCCATTATCTGTTGATCTTTCATGCTGATTTCTATTGATTTTTCTTCGTAAGAAATACGTGATGCTGTATAAAAGTTTGTTGTCTATTTTGCCAAGAGCATAAGTATATCTGCATTTTTCATGCTTTTGTCATCTTGTTAATATACTAATTGGCTTCAGAATGCTCATGTTTGATGATGAGAAATTTCAAATAAAATCATGAACTTTAGTTCTGATGTTCAAAGTTATTTTATTCTCAGAAGTTTATTTGCTATGATTGTCTTCTTCTTCTCCTTTCTTATTGGGTGGTGCTTGGAAGTAGCAGATACCAAGGGAAATTGATGCTACGATATAATCCCCCTCACTAATAATATTACTCTTTTCTCCATATAGAGGGAGTATGATCTATTTATTTCATTTGGTTCTTTACCAGTTTGCATTAAAAATATGAATTTATTCAAGGTACTTAAATTTATTTTGGATTAAAAAGGACTATCGTATGAATAGGTTTTGATCATCCTTCCTTTTTTGCAGGATTAGGTATTTTGAGGGTGTGAAATACCTGATTAGGAAGTACGTTTAGCATGAACACCCGGGAATTAAGGCATCATATAGCATGTGAGAGGAACTCAAAGATGCTATTAAATGTGGATCTTAATGTTCCGCTGCCTACTGAGAACCGGGAGCAGGAGGGGACATCAGCTCATACAGGGTCTGTAGTTGGTCCAAGTGTTCAAGGAGGGGGATCGATTCCAGGTCCACCAATTGATCTCGAGGCAGTTGATGATGATGTTGTTATTATATCCTCCCCCAGGGCATTTGCAGAAGTATGGTTTCCATCTCCTCTTATTAAACTGCATCCGACATGCACTTTTGTATGTTTATGTGGCTGTCCTCATACTACTACTGATTGTATCCTATATCATGTTAGGCAACAAACAACTCCAGGACTCGTGGAAGTGCAGTTCTAGTTGATTTGGATTCAGGTAATTTGTTTTTTTTTCTTGGTGGGGGTAGCTATTTCTGCTGATCTTTGTGTCGAGCCTTTAATATTGTTGCCTGTTGGCTCCTGTATTACTTTGTTTTACACTTTTGACTTTGTTACGTTTATATTCTTAACAGCAAAAATATGAATTGAATTGATGGGCACTTTTTTCCTTACTTGCACATATAGTATGAACTGATTTTTATATGGTGAAACTTTTTATATCTTGTGTAAAGCCTTAAATCTGATTACATTCGTCTCAAGAACTCATAATTTTGAAGACACCATTACCTTTGGTTAAGAAGGTACAGAAACGAACTGGCTGAAGAGAAAGTACTTACAACTGTTTTATGTTTTTCTCGGGGTTGAGCAACTCTTGGCACTGTCTTTGGTAGTGCTCGTTAATACTCAAAAATTGTTTTCACAATATGTGGATGTATGTTTCTTTTTCTTCTTCTGGCTTAGTTATTAGTATCTTTCATTTGGCTCTTCAACAAAGTGGGCTACCGATAATTTCATTTATTTCACATATCTGACACCGTGTAATGTAATTCTTCATTGTTGCCAGCAACTTTTTGTCATTTTCTTTCTTTTTTCATTTATCTGGGAGGCTAATTCTTATTCCGTAATCAATACTGAAGGACTATCATCTAGGGTTGCTCCTAATAGTCGCAGCAAGCGCAGAAGAGTTTCAGCAAACCAAACACAAAAATATGGCAACCTTTACATTAATTTGGAAGGAAGCAGCAACACTGTGGTAATAACTACATTCCTTTGTTCTTTATATATATATATATATATATAAAATGTATAGCTCTATTAAATCTGCTGAAAATTTTCTCTGTTGAATTAATATTGTACTTAATTTGCTCAAAAGTGCATCAACTGCTGTTTTTTCCCTCATCTATTTGTTATGGCCAACATAGTAGATAATAATGGATTAAATAGATGTTACTGCTTAATTAATGTAGTTTTGTTGCCATCAAACAGCTCATATGGGGCCCATATGAGTTGGAACTAGGCTCTACATCTGTTCTCGATGGGAGTGCTTCTAGTCCTTGAACGAATGCAATAATTAACTGAATAATAAAGATTTTAACCTTATTTAGTTGAAATATTAATCAATATTTACCATATCTTTTGCATGGCATTTTCCTAATGTGTGTATGATTCGAAGTGTACATTTCCCGAACATTAATCTGGTACCACTCCAATGCCTTGTACCTATTTTTAAATACTCCATCTGTTCCAAATTATAATATTAATAGTCTTTTGAAAAGTCAACCTAAAAACATTTTCAAATTCAAAAATGATATGAATCCATTTGATTTTAGTCAATACAATTAGAGTAAAATTCAAAAAACCACATGTGCTTTACCCAAATTTTAGAGTCACCACTTGCGGTTCAAAAACTATTGTTTCACCCTAAGAAGCACGGGTGCGGCACCTACATGCCGCACTGCGCATTGGGTGCGCGGGGGGTTGCTGGTGCGCAATGGGTGTGTGCAGGGTGTGTCGGAAGCCGCGTCCCCGTGATTATGCCCAAGGGTGCGCCGGAAAAAGAAGAGAGTTGACAAGTGTACCTTTTAGAGAGATCGAAGTTTGCCAAGCATAGAGATGTCATCGCCGATTTGAGGTAGTTTGTTTCTCTTTCTTCTTTATCTTTCATCTCTCTTCTTTCTACTTCTTCTTTCTATGCCATTGTTTCTTTCTCTTTTTTTTCTTCTTCTTTCTCTGTCTTCAGTTTTCATCTCTGTTTCTGGTTTGTTTTTTCCTTTCATCTTTTCCGACACGTTTTTAATCGAGATGAGTGAGAACTGTTGTTTAGTTAAATAAATATACAACATGAATGAGGGCCTGCACCTGTTTAGTGTTTAATTAAATATGCACCACTAATAAGGGTTTGAGCTGGGGCTGTTTGGTGTTTAATTAAATATACTACAACAATAAGGGCTTTTTTGGCTTCTTAGAACAAGTCAAAACTTAAGTAAACTGTTTGGTACTTTAATAAAGTAAACTTAATTTCAGCATGTTACACTTAATTAAATTCCCATACTTAGCATTTAACTTGAAGTATTTTTTTTGCTATACATGTAATACTCTAACTATGCAAATACATATATATTTAATAACTAAATATATGCCTCATCCCCGACGCACCCGAATCCCCATTTTTTTAAATTTTACGAACTCCCATATTCCGCACCTGAATACTTGCTCCTTAGCTTTCACTACTTGTGTTTTGGTTTTAAGTTTCAAGCTACCTCATTTCCATCCAAATTGACAGCAAGCGGGCTTAACTTGCAAAAAAGCAAGCGGACTTAACTTGCAAAGGAGCAAGCGAAGTGACTTCCAACTATAATATTCACGCTACAATTGTCTAAAATAGCCCTGAATCATCCCCAACTTAGCTGGTCACTATCATGGTCAATGTTCCCCAAATCTGCAACACCCCTCTTCATCCTTCCCTCTCATCACCTCTCACCGGCTCTTCCTCATCTCTCTCTCTGATCACTATCTAGTCACTTAATGTCACCCCTGGCCACCATCAACTTCATCATTACGCCAAGAAAAAAATCACCAGAATAAAATCCCAAAAAAGAAGAAACAAATTTTGTTAGCCAGATAACAAGCTTTAAAAGGGACAGAAAAAGAGAGAGAAAGGGACGAGTGTGACCTAGATTTGCAACAATGACAATCCATCGACATCACCTTCACTAGAGCGGAACTAGATCTAAACAAGAAAAAAGGAAAAAGAAAAAAAAGAAGTAGATCTAATCAATAGTGACAATCCACCGGCATTCACAGATCTTGATTAATCATTTGAGTTAGTGGTTGAGGTGAAGAAGATGATTTGGAAATGGATTGCTATAATTTTGATGAGCTATGGTTACTTTGGATATGGGTTTGAGATGAAGAATATTGTGAAATAGGGCTAGGACTGCATTGGATTTGAGTGTGTGCATTGCTTTGTATTGTGAATATGAAAGGGATTTGCGTGTATGCATTGCGTATGTATTTGAGTGTATGTATTGTGAATATGGGTTTGAGTGCACGTATTGTGATCTTCTATTACACTGATCTGGGCGAAGATGATTGTGATTTTTTAATTTAATTTAATTTATTGTTTTGTTTTTAACCCACTTTGTTGGATTATTATTATTTTTTATTTACTTACATAATTGTACTTTATAATGGTTAAATGATATTGTTAGTTTTTAATTTCTTTGTTATTTTATTTTTTCCCTCTTAAATCTAATAATATAATTATTCATCTCTTCATATATATATATATATATATATATATATATATAGGGGAATGATTTATAGTATGTACTTGCTATGAATCAAAAATGAACATACATTATCATTATCGTACAAAATAAGATCCAACATATAGGATTAAAAATGGATTATTAGTAGCGGACATAACCCGTCGTCCGCTACTTATAGTAGTGGACGAGTGATTTCTTATTTTTAATCTTGGCCTTTAGTTCTTGCAGTGAACGATAGAGATGACATATGCTCATTTTTCATCCATATTAAGTACGTGTTATGAATCATTCCATACATATATATATATATGTATGTATATATATATATACATATATATATATATGTATATATACATACATATATATATGGAGAGAGAGGGTAAAATAGTTTTTAATTGTAAAAACTAACGGTGTTAGATTAAAGTTGTTAGCAGGTGATGTGAAACTTGAAGTCAAGGTCAAACCACGGGTACGATAGTTTCCAAACAATAGGTGGTGACTCAAAAATTTGGGTAACCCACAAGTGAATTTTACTCGTACAATTATGGATATTGCACGCTATCTAAAAAGTACTACTAATTACAAGATTTATTATTTTCAAAACTCAAATGAATCGGGTCAATTTTAAATTTGAAAATGTCTCAAATTTATTTTAAAAATTCAATAATAATCTTCTATTGTAGAATGGAGGGAATATATGTATACACTGTTCTTACATGGATATAAGAAGAAAATTGGCATTTTGAATGGCTTCAACTTCTCCCTTGTTTAATTGACCTCTGCATAATATTGAACTGAACGGGTAATCGTAAAGGTTATAGTTTGCTTATTGTGATTTGCATAATGCCTGCATGTAGACGCGCTTTGGCTTGTACCTCTGATTCTAATGCTTTTTGGTTTTAATATATTGTTTGCAATTTTTTGAAATTAAGAAAGAAAGAAAAGATGCAACCAATTTATATTGTGGTTGTGGAGATTGTTAGTTTGACTTGCTTCGTTTGCACTAAATGTCCAAGTATGCACTGTGTTTTGGAATTTTGTTTAAAATTATTTTTGAGAATATGTATCTGATTAGTATATTAAAGAATGTTTATTGAAAGGTTATCTTTCTATACACTTGCAGGGAAGTAATGTGCTGACTGTGACTATTCCGCCGCCGCCACCACCACCACCGCCGAAGGAGCCAACATTTACCTGTCCAGTTTGCATGGGTCCGTTAGTTGAGGAGATGTCAACGAGGTGTGGCCATATTTTCTGTAAGAAATGTATTAGGGCTGCAATAGCTACTCAGAGTAAATGCCCGACTTGCCGGAGGAAGATCAGCATGAAAAATACCATTAGGGTCTACCTTCCTACCACCAATTGAGTGCAAGGTCTATGTGCCCCTGTTATTTGAAGTTCTGGAAGGTTAGGGGTGTGTTGTATTTCCTATTTAACTTTAAGTGAAGGAAAAGAAATGTTTGGTAAAATTCTATTTATTTTGGAAGTTCTCCCTAACAGAAATTTGAGAAGTTTTGGACCCGATGTCTACTAGAGGTTAATAGAAATACAAAACCATCTCAATGGATTTTATTTGTATTCTATTTGCTATCTTGCAAGTTTATATATTTGTAATGGAAGGAGTGTTATTTTTCCAATTCTGATCAACAAACTTCTTGGCAACATGAATGTGAGGGACTAGGAAATTCCAAACCACCCCAACACTGCAGCCGCTGTGGGAGGTTATATTGTCCCTAGACATTTGTGAGGGTCGGACTTTTAGGTCATATTTAAAGATTATAATCTCGATATTATATTTTGATGGATTATAATTTCAATACTACTAATTTTAGGATTGGGTAAAAACTTATGGTTTGAGATATTATAGCCTTACCGGTAATGAGTAATGATAATATAGATTGATTAATACGATCCACGAGTCATTTGAAAAAAGAGGAAGGTTAATTTTATGCATAAATTTTTAATTCAAAATAGTAGGGATTATAATACATAATTAAACATGATATTAAATAATTCTTCATTTCAAGTCATTTTATTATTCTTGGACTAATAATTCGAAGTCTAAAGTGACTTGAGATTAATATTCTAATCTTATCCTTGCGAACAAACGCAATCTTAATCTTATTCAAATAACCGAGTCACCACAATAATCAGTTGAATATAATTGGCATATTTATTTTACAAACCATTAAGTACACTTATAATTTTTAGCAAATTAGTTAGGCAAAAAGAAATTAAGAAAACAAATATTAATAAAGTTGTGGCATCACCCATACTTGAACTAGACTTCTGCTAGTGCAATGTTTTGGCATATTCTGCAACAGAAGTTCAGATATGTGCAGCACCAAAAGTCCAAAACTGAAACAGGCTACCTCTTCTTTTAAGTTTTTCTTATCTTTCCTTTTTCAGTCAGACGCGTGATTATACATGTATACATGTAAAAACATTCATTGATATAGGTGCCTCGTACTCAACTACATGCGTTTCACAGTACAATCTTTGTAGGAGTATATATAAAATTTGCAACTTATTCAGTCTCTACACGCACAACAGAAATAGGAATAAATTAGCTAATTCCTAACAAGGGAACAAATCTAAAAGCAAAATCCCTTTGGTAGCACAAGACTAAGAGAACAGAAGTAATTGGAGACGCAAGCAAGAAAAAGAAAAAGAATAAGAAAGAGAGAAAAAAAATTGTACACAAGGAAGCAACCACAAGAGTGGGGAAACAGTAAACTCAATTCAATAGTTTATCTTTTTTCTGATTTCTTCCTCCACTCAGTGCGGCCCCTGTTAATTTCAAGCCCTTCACCAGATAATCTCAATAAATGCAAGAACTGACAGAAGTCATCCCCATCTTTTGCTGCAGCCGCATATCCATTAGTTCCTTTGAGATTTGTAACTGCAGTATCCTCGTCAGGCTCAGGACTTGTGAGAGAATCAACAATGTCATCATGTTGACATTCACGCCTATAATCTAGAGTTATCGTTTGCAGTTCATGGGTGTCAAGGACTTCCTGGGGCATGCTCTGTCATAGATAGATGAAATGATCTCAATTAGCAAGATTAATTGGTTATGTAGGAGCCTTAAGAATGTAAGAGCAAAATTCAATCAAACTTTTTGCACAAGAAAATTTTGGCCATGTAGAACACAAGGAGTCTAGAGCTTCCACAAGTTCCAAGACAACAAATGCAGATGGAACTGAGTAATTTTTTAGTTCCTCTAGAAAAGAAAAGCTTACACTAAATGACAGAAAACTCTCATTAGATCAGTCTGGCTCCAATGTCAATAAGTCCACAGATTTCTTTATCCATTAGTATATAAACAACATAGTTATTTCAAGATTAAACAGTATCGAGACTCTTGGCGAAGAAACTAGCACATGTAATTTTCAAAAGAATATAGACCTTGACCTTTTCATAATCCAGGGCCATCAAATGATCATCCTCTTGTGTTTTTATGGCGGTTAGAAAAGTTGAACATCCCTCAACAACATAGATTACATATATACATATGTTATATATATGTTTGATTAAAAAGGAACACGCAGTCGCAACAAAAGAAGAGCTAGCTACTCATATAATGAACGGGAAGTGACATTTTTACCAACCTCCAGAACCCATCCTATATAGGCGACATTGTTTACATGCTGGTTCATGTCCAGATCAGCTCTTCTTGGCTGCAATCCCAAAAAAAATTTAGTACTTAACAGAAATACTTGGAAACAATTTATATAAGCTTTTACATCATACCGTCAGTCCTAGCCTGAAATTCTGAGCAGGATCTTCCAGTTTTGAAATTTTCCTTGAGCTCTTATTATTCTCTTCAGGAAATGATAATCTAAAGCCACAACAGAACATCAATACAGCAATAATAATTTATATCACAATAGCAGATAAACTTGGAGATAAATTTTCAAAAACAGGAGATATGAAGTTAATATTCCCTTTCCAAAATCAACAAATAATGCAAAAGGGAGGCACCTCTTGTTTAGATAATTAACGGTATTCAGAATATGGACATGTGGAGTTAAATGCAATGACGCGTAAAAATTGATAAATAATAAGTGAATCAATATACATTCTACAAACTACATGAAGATTATCTCTTTGTTTAGATGCATCGCAAGAAAACATAATTAAATCTATATATTGTATTTCTGAAGCTGACAAAAACCAAGTTTGCACCACAGCCTGCCACGCGGCACTTAGCCTTATAGCCACCCTCTTTTGTAGTAATTGCATATTAAATTTATTTCCAATCCTCCGGCATCCCTTTTTCTTACGCAAACTCCTTGCATCTCTACATGCTCATACTATATTTTTCCGTTATTTCATTATTCAAGGACAAGTCATTAATACTCCCTCCATCCCATAATAACTGTCATTCTAGCTTCATGCACATGGATTAAGAAAGTCATTTAATGCTATCATTTATTAATTAAAATTTGTGTAAAATTTCATCACTACCCCTTTATGGGAAGTTGAAAACTATTAATACAAGAGAGAGAATTTCTTGGGACAATGAGAAAAGGTAGGGGTGATATAGGAAAGTAAATAATTTATTCTCCTAGAAAGTTGTAAACGACAAATAAATTGGGAATTTTTTTTTCTAAAACGACAGTTATTATGGGATGGAGGAGTAGTAGTTATAATTTTATTTTTATTTTTTTGATAAAAGAAGAAATTTTATTAAAAGAAAAGGAAGGATACAATAAAAGGGGGAACAAGTCATTAATAGTAGTTATAATAGGAAGTCATTAATAGTAGCTATAATAGTAGTAATTTATAGTAGTTATAATACTAATCATTAATAGTAGTTATAATAGGAACAATTCATTATTCGAGGACAAGTCATTAATAGTAGCTAAGTTACTTTTCCCAAAAAAGAAGGGGAAAAAAACAAACAGTTCTCCACCAGTCCTTCTAAGTCTTAATTAGTTTTGCTGTTTCTCAAATAGCAGACTTCTATTCTTGAATCCCATGGATACTCTAGGATCATTCTTATTTGATTTGCCATTTTTCCATGTTTAATCAAATCCTCTCTCTCTTATTGTGCATGCAGACACCACACTCAAGTAAGGTATATTGGTTCTGCAAAACTAATAGTTCTTTGCCACCTAATACAAGATGCTTATGTTCCATCTTCACTTCTAATGTAGCATCTACCGCCTTCACAAACATCATACCTCGAGGACAAGTAACCAAAAACTGAATGAAGGCTTAATAAGGTCTTTAATCTTAGGTCGTTGAAGCAAAGCGACATGACTAACTGCAAACGCCTACCCTTGGACTCGATCATGCCAAGCTGCTAAACAAACCAGGCAAGCTTGAAAGCAATTGTGAAAGAAGATTCTAGTGACATTTTTCCTCTTCTTCTTTGCAGAGATGCGTCATTGGCACATCTCATTGGCACCAAGAAGAAGGTATTGATGGATCCTCATTTCTTTTTTTCGCATCTCATCATGGAATCATCTCCGGCACTTACACACATGTACACTAGCCTCAGGTCTTTTTGGTGCTGAAAACAACTTGGGGTGGTTTGCGTATCATAGTTTAGAATGTTACAGAATTGAGTGAGATAACATACGCAACAAAGTAATTATATATATTTGTTACACCCTTATAAAGGACAAGGGTGGCGACTCCAAAGAGTACTAACTTCATCCGAGAAGAACGGGGCGAGTGCAACCAGCCGAGACTCGGAATAGTGCATCGCTTTTGGAGGGGATGAGGCCGGTGCAACCGGCTGAACTCCCATTGTGGCTAATAAATATCTACGATCACGTTGCGAAGTATGATAACTCATATAAATAAGGCAACATACTAAACAAGGTGGAGCTTAACCGCAGGTATGAGTGCAACCCTGTGCCTAAAATAGAACATACAAGAAAAAAAAATTAAAAAAGAAAAAGAAAAAGGCGAACAAAGTATAAACCTTGAAGCTTCCCACATTCCCTACACCATTAATGAGCAAGTGTTCTAGATAGGAGTTTGAGTTAAATCAATTTTACTTTGACCTCAAATTTGGTTTGACTGACCATTTATACCACAGTTGAGGAGGTTGACGAGGCTTCATGCTATATTTAAATTCAATTTATTGTTAACTTAGATTTTAAAACCATTATATTTGAAGAATAATTTGTACAACAATTTTCTTTTGCCTGCACTTGGTTATTATGTTTAACTTCTTTAATTCATCAGATTTAATAATATAATTGTTCTTATTCTTCTTAAATAATGAATTTCAAATGATTGATGATTAGTATTATGAAATGCTTCCAATCTGGCGGGGACCGAGTAGGGTTATAACAAAGGTAGAAGAATTAGAGGAGATTGAGAACAAAGGTAGAACAAAGATATTTAAAAACGTAGGGATTACAATACTTTTATAGGGCTAACTAAATACCCTAAACTTAATGATCAAGTAATTCCTAAATAATCTAACTGGATAAGGAAAATCTCTAATAATTATCAACAAAACTTAACAAATAAATTAAATAAAGCTATTCTAAAATAATTTACTTGTTGAACTATTTATTAGAATTCCTATTCCACCAAAAAATATATTGATCCAACCAATTTGGGCGGGTCCTTTGGGCTTGTCCTGCATCACAATCTCAAACTAATATCCATTCTCTTGAGATGGTGAACTTGTATGGTACTTCTGCACGAGTAAACGAACAGCTGCTGGAGATACCATTGATAGTAATTATGGACAAGTACACAAAATAATATAAACTGATGGAAAAAACTATTTTATAAGATATTATTAATTTTGCAAGCCACAACTGCAGGGGTTTATGGGTGGTAGCCGATTGCTCATTTTTAAGGAAAATCTTATAATATAAACCTATTTGCTGCAAAAGCTGCCTTGATTACGTTACCACGTTTAGAAGTTCAATGGAATTTTGACTTAAGATCTTTAGGTTGCTTTTAGCCTCCATTAATGCAGATCTGCAAACGAACCGAACCAATCCGAACTTTGTCGAACTCGAACACTGTTAATCGAACTCGAATATTTTAGTCGAACTCGAATATTGTTAGTCGAACTCGAACACTGTTAGTCGAACTCGAACATGTTCGAACCAACACCTATATGTGAGTTCGATCGTTAGCTGTTCGCATGATCAAGTTTGTGAAAAGTTCGCGAACATAGTCGAACATGATCGAGTTCGCGAATATGAACGTTCACAAACACATGCTCGTTCGCGAACGTGATCAAGTTTGCGAACATTTTGACGAACCACGTCGGCTGATTATATTTCCAATTTCCAAGTCAGTTAATAAATTTCACATGTAAGAAATCGAACCACTCATACCGATCTCGAACTAAACCGAAATGTCCGCAAACACAGACAAACCGAACCACATGGTTCACGAACATGTTCGATCGAGCAATCGAATGTGAAACCAAGTGTAAACTCGACTCGACAAGGCATCAAACTCGAACCGGTTCGCGAACGGTTCGATTCGTTTGCAGGCTTAATTCCAAGTATAACTTATCAAACTCTACTATTCAAGAAATTTGTTTATGGTTTCTATCATGAATTTTGAGTTTTTCATTTTCATTTTTCTCAGAAGCTTACCCAAGTAAGGTTAAAATTTCTTTTTATTTTGCTCTCTTGTTTTGTTTCATGTGAATATTATAATATATGTAAGTAGACGAGGAGGACGAAGCCTTTTATATCCATAGCCTTTTATATCCATCTTCTGCACAAAGATTATATTTGAAGATTGAAAGATTAGAAGACGAAAATTAAAAATTGTTGCTTACGGCATTTGTAATACACGAAGCAGCTAAGTAGGACCCTTTTGGGAATTTCGCTTACTTATATTTTTTATCAGGATTATTTATTTAATTATTTCCTTCATGATGTTATCAAATGTACGATACGTATTTGGAGGTAATTTTTTCATCTACTTATTAAGCAGAGCTATATTGTCAAATTTCAGAATTATCAAAAACAATGTTAATTATTTAGTACATAGTTCTTACTTGAGCATGTCCTGTGTACTGTGTAGCATGGATTTATGACTAGTTAGTACAAAAAAAAAACTAAAAAACGTAAATCAGAAAGTAATTTCTTCTTTGCCAAAAGGTCGACCATGAACCAAATATGATTTTCCCTCTTAGTAATAAAACCAAGATGCATATATACCTAGACAATTAAGGAGCTCAGAACGCAGGGTAAATGCATAGAACCCATGAGTTCTACAATTCGGAACTTGAAGACTCACAAACAGACAATCAATTGCACACACAGAATACATTCACAATGCTTCAACTTATCAGACCATTGTTTTCAGAAAATCAAGGTTTTCTTAATAAGGCGATCATTTTTTAAGTTTATAACTAGTTTTAGTCAAGTCATCCATCACGGGGATTACAGCTTGATGGCTAAATGATAATTATGACATAACTAATGAAGTGAAAATGTCAAAACGGGAGAATAGTCATCCACATTGTACAAGATTTTCACACTGCATTCCCATTGATTTTTTCTCAAATGCACTCTATTTTCTGAAACTTTTTCTTTGTCTTGTCCGACAAAGAAGAGACTCGGGGAGAGTTATCAAACGATATTCTCATTCGCAATTATATATTCTATGACAATATCATCTTCTATTTCTATGTGCTTGCATCAATTAATATGTTTATGGATATTTATTCAACAGATATTGCTACATTTTTGAAATAGTTCATATTTTTTAGCCATTATGGATTGTCAGCGTACCAAAACTTAAAATTTCATTGCTCATTAAAAGCTTAGTTATGCTAAATTCCATGGCAAGGAAACTGTTGGGGTATTTCTAAATTCTCATCCTAGTTTAAGCTGTACTATATATTACTCTCATCTATTATGGTGTGGTTAGCATAAGGCTAGAACAAGCAGACCAAATATGTGAGAGGGATCATATGTAGAAAAAAAATACACATATTTTAGCAGTTCTCAACCACCAGGAAAAAAAACCATGTTGATCCTCCACGATATTTCATCATGATTACTAGTATTAAGTAAAGATCCCCTGCAGATGACATTTTATAGGTAAAAGGAAACAATAGCCCACCTTGGAGTTTTTGGGCAGAAAACTAAATATTCATCTCGAACATCATCATTCACTTTCTGAAGTCGTCTGGTATCTTGGTTCATCATCACCCACTTGCTGCAATTAAACAAAATTTAGGAAAGAAATAAACACTATAAATAGCACATGTTCAGTTAACTGTGACACACAAGAATAATTATGGCCAACACAAACTGGTCTCCCAATAGAGAATTTTTTTCTATATAATAGTTGATTGCAAGAGGCAGACTTGGATGACAGAAAGACCAGAAGCTGTTGATGTCAGGAACCAATCGGGATGACCTATCTAAAGTAGTCCCAATTAACTTGCATGGCCAATCAAGTATGAGAGAAGGAATCAATATTCTTGGGAGCACATAAATACTCGCATAAAATTTAAAATAAAAAAGATTATCTATAAGGCCTATATTGTAAAGTACAAAGTGCTTAGCACCTGAACCTATTTGTTTAAAGAGTGAGCTCACACCACATTCATCTCAATTCTCACCAAATAATTATTTATCTCATCAGAAATTGTTAGCTTGATGGTTCACATATCCATAACCAAATCAGCCTCAGCACTGTGATTCAAGCCAAGTAATTAGTTCTCAGTTTTTGCATGGATCCAGGAACAAGGTCCATTTCTTTGTAGAAAACTCAAATGATGCAAACAAACATATGACTTGTTCTCCTATACATTTATCAAATATTTTCTTCTACTTCAGCTATGACCAACTGAAAGAAAATTAAGTTAAATGCACCTCGTAGCCCTTCCAATGACTTCATCACTTGCATAATCCTTGATAATCCAATCACGTCTAGTCCCAATCCTTCCTTCACTTTGGCACCATGTCTCTATCTCAACCACATCACTCCTGCCAGACATTTTAACATATGAAAATAGATTAAATTTGTCCATCCTATAAAATTAAATCAACATTATGACATGATGGAGCACATTTTTACCAAGCAGGGTATCTGTAGATCTCAATGTGCATTCGAGCAGTCACCCATATGAGATGCAATTTTCTCATGGTGGGTGTAGTTGCAAATCCATCAGTTGAAAATCCAACACTCTGAGCATGATTGCCTCCAACCTCCTACATTACATCACCAAATTTTGAAAAAACTTATCAAAAGAGCAGGTTATAGAAAACTTGAGGACACCCAAGGGGCCAAGGGAGACACTTACAAAGAATCCATAATACATACAATGCACTAAATTGAAATTTTAGATGTAGTCTTTGTTTCAAGTTTGAAATGCCATGTATATGAACAAATTTAACATCACGATGATGCAAGAACAAAAGCATTCAAAACTAATGCAAATCAATCGCTGCTAGAGCCGTTTAAATGCAGCTCCAGCTAAGAAGAAGAACGAGAACAAGAATATAAAATATTGAATACCACAACAGATATCGGGGAAAAAAAGGGTGTTTAACAATAAATCCAGACAACATTAGGTATTTTTTATTTTTGGTAAATAAGTAACCCTAGATATTAGTTTGGCTATTTGCTTGGATCATCGAAAGAGTTAAGACAAGAAAAATGAGAAGAAAATGACAAGGAAATGGAAACATAAAAGAAGATATAAGAGCTCAGACAGCATTACAATACACTAAACTTTAGCAAACAATCTGATATTAATTTTTTTTAAATAAATATGTAAGTGGAGTTGTGTTCATTTAAGATGATTTCTCTCCCCCCCCCCCCCCCCATGTTTATATTTCATTTTGCTGTCCTTCTCTTAACCTTTATTGCAGGTCTTCAAGTTCCATGAGGCTATATAGCAAAAATAGAACTAGTAATACAAGTTCAATTGTAACTTTTAAAAAACCAAATTTCAGCAAAATTCTTAATCTTTTGGTACATTACCTTCTTTTTCTCTCCCCGTCTATTTCACGTGATCCAAACAGAGTATCAAGAACAGAATCCGCAATTACAAGGTTAATCTCCACAAACAACACAGAAAGACAAAAGATAGATTCATAAGGAAAGCACTTGATAAGGATTTGAGTAATAGGCCAACAATTAATGTAATAAACAACCACATATTTCATATAAAACAATGCACTAATAAATCTATATCAGAGTCTCCATAAGTTTGCAACTTCTATGATAACTGAAATCGCACATGCAAATCAAACAGTCAAAAATTTGCAACTTTAAACAGAAAATGCAGACATGCAAACTAACACACATCTATATATAGAGAGAGAAAGAGATAGAGACCTGTAAGAGATTAGCAATGGTTTCAACAGTGGCGGTTTTGTTAATTCCAACCTCATAACACCTAACTATAAACTTCTCCTTATACGATAAACCGTCTTCCGTCAAGCTCCCCAACCGAAGCCTCTCCGCCAAGCTTTTCTCCTGACCGAATTGCTGCTGCAGTTGCTGCTTGGGATCACCGATCGACACGGCCAGAACAGGAGCATTAATGTTATTATTATAATTAGAAGAAAAAGATGGCGAACGACAATAAGCAACGGAGTTTCGCCGGCGAATCGAGATCGGATCGGGATTGAGAAAACGGCATTGATTTAGGGCTTGAATTTGGTCGGATAAAGCGGCATTGCATGTAGTTGCCGATGCCCCTTTCAGCAACATCCTTCCTCTCTCCTTTTTTGATTCTCTCTCTAAAAAAGTAAAGAACTAGGGAAATAGCAGAAAATTCTGCGTGTACTAATTAATCAGGCTGAAGTCTCTGGCTCCTCACTCACTTGGCTAGTTGGCTTCTGTCTCTATGCGACTTGGTGGCGTCGATACGACCGAGGCCGCTTGCGTAGACTGTTAACCAACTCAAATGACACGACTTTCCCACGATATTAACGATATTGCCATCTTCTCTATAAACATGCGCCGCCACCAACCCACCGCTTAAAAAGTCTATAAATGTGGGTGCTTATAGTCGCAATTTTTGTTCACTAATTTCTTTGTTATATGTATATACTAGCTGTGTTCCGTGTCGGACGATAAGATTTATTTTAAATTTTAGACGATTCAGATAATTTATTGAGTGAGTCAAAAATTTAAAATTATTTATATTTTATTAAATAAATATATATATATATATATATATATATAATTAACAAATCCTTTTAAAATTTTATTAATATTTGTTGCGAGTTGACACGCTAATACTATTAATATCAATTTATTTACTTTTGAATACATAAACATTTATTTACTTGTATTTTATCGTAAAAATTTGAAGGATATACCACAATTATATACCCTAATTTTAAAATAAACAATTCTCAGACTTTGGTTGAATGAGATTGCTCTATTGGAGACTAGCCAGCCACAACAATTAAAAAATGTTTTCATTAGAAGTAGTAATGTTACATATATATTTTATATCACGTTTTAGCAAGTATTGTTGAAGAATCCAATACAAATATGCCACAATAATACATATATATACAATACATTTTTTTAATTAATTTCCATCATGCTAAAATACTACTAGTATTATACAACATACATACATGAGTAAAATACTGTAGCCACAAAAAGATTTTAGAAATACTTGTGGTGATTTTAGAAATTATTTTATTATATTATGTAGAAAATGCATTTTTTAAAATAAAATGTACAAGAAAGTTGGATTCCCCCCCCTCGCCCCCCGCGTCAAACATAAGCCTAAGGCTTCCATGCAGTTTTATTTTTTGTTCCATATATTTGAATATCTAAATTGACATCCTGAAATTAATTTCCACTATGTAGCAATTACTACTATCTAAATACTCCTACTAATTTTTAGATAGATATTCTAAAGTTTAAAAATTTTAAAATAAATCCAGACAAATAATGTATGTACGTATTTCTTTCTGCAATCTTTTGTTGGGCCTGAAACTTCTATTTCCAAGTTCCACCATAAACCGCATAAACTGTAAAAAATTGGGCTAGGCTTGAAGATATCCTCAATCGGAAGTTGACCAATGTAAATATAAATAGGCCATGTTTCGCAACACTGCAGTTTATAATGAGCAAGAAGTCCATACTCGTTCAACTAAACTGTGTTTGGGCCTTTCATACCAGTTGATCCAAGAACATATCCACCCTTAAAACCCAATAACTAACAAAATATGCACTTTGTACTTTGAGCCCCCCAGCAGTTGACATGCAAATGCCAGGTGCCAGCTGAATAGCTGATGATCAAATATAGAACGGAAAAGGTGCAAACTTACTCTTGAGTGGTCAAAGTCCCGATTAGCCTTGATTTTGTTTCCAAAATTATTACTATCTCCTCTCTCATAATAAGTGTTTTTTTAACTTAAATTACATATATCAATACACAAATTAAAATGACAAAAATAGCCTTAATATATTTTATTTGTTTTGTTTGAGACTTTTTTTATTGACTTTTGGTCTCTCTTTCTCTTTCTTCAACTTTTTAACTTTCCAATAAATACGCAATAAATACTATTGGTTGCATAAGGACACATATGGGAAAATATTATAAAAATTATATTGGAATTCTAACACATCACTTATTTTAAAAAATAATATTAAGCCTAAAAAATCACTTATTGTGGACGGAGGTAGTATTTATGTTGTAAAACGTAGTTCGAATATATCATCCTGTTAAAAAAATAAATAATGCTACTATCACATAATTTTTTTTACATAACTCTCACATACACACACATACATACTGCGGGTCCCACATGTCAGACGAAAACTCACAATATGTATGTGTGTGTAAGTGAGAGTTATGTGATAGAATTTATGTGATAGTAGCATTACTCTAAAAAAATGACAACTAAACAAATGGGAAAATTAACTGACATGTACAAAAATTCATTAAAACAAGTAATTGAAACAAAAATGGTTGTTGTGACATCTGATGTGTATAAAAAAAATATTTTATGTGTATTTTATATATTTATTAATTAGTTTTATTTATTAATAGTTGTAAGACTCCAACTTTTATGAATAAAAATTTATTTTTTTTATATTATTTCGAAATAGTAAGGTGTTGATTTGATAAATGTAAAAAGTTATGGGTGAAATGTGCAAATATTTTAAAATGAGCAAGTGGTTATAAAATATTCTTGTTGTCGGGGAATATTCGTTTGGTCGTGAAATATTCTTGTTGTCGAAAAATATTCATACGACGGCGCAACTATTTGTGGGCCCTACAACGGAATAACTATCGGATATAGAAAGTAACAAAAATAATATTTTTATAAAATAACGGCGTAGTTGTTACCGTTAGTACTATTAAAATACCCGGTAGTTAAAATACAGTAATACGCGGTGTTGCACAGTAGCACACGGTATTGCACAGTATTTTGAATTATTGATTCTTACATAAGAAGTCACTACTCAATTATTGTTACAGTAATTACTATTCAATATTTTATATTATTGATTCAATAATTGCTACGTTGATATTTTATATCAATAATTGCTACGTTGCTATTTTATATGATTGATTCAATAATTGCTACCGTTGATATTTTGTATTATTGATTCAATAATTATCACTGCACAGTATTTCACATTATCAACTCAATTATTCATATTATTTGAATAATATTATTAGATAGCATTATTGATAATGTCTAAGAAGTTCTGTCTAGGAGGAGTTATTTAATTGCGCGCCAGTAAGGAGAAGTCCTTATTGGAAGGCCCCCTCTTTTCTAGGAACGACATGGTTGTCAATATTATAGTTCTGTAATATTATTTGTGAATAATTAATTATTAATTTATATGATAAGGAAATATTTATTTTGTGGATATAAAAGAAGGAATTAGTGTTGATGTGTTTTTATCAGTATTTTGGTGCTCCGTTTATGGATTTCGGATAATTTATGTTTGGAATTTGGAAAAACTTCCTTCTACAAAGTTGTAGAGAATTAAATTTCTTATATAAAGACATAGAATTTGTATTTTTCTGATAAAAGGGCTATTTATTATGAATTATTAAAGTTTCAAAAAATAAATATTTTTTGGTGGGCCCCACTTTTGGTTGGTGTGGAAAATGCTGATGGCTTTCACGAGGCTGCTTAATTTTTTTTTTTTTAAATATTATTTTATTAAAAAAATCTACTTTTGCATCCTAAGCTTTTCCTATAAATAGGGTGCTTAGGTTAGAATTGAAAATCACACCAGAATCAGAAGTTTTTTCTCTCTATAATATCGAGCGTATTTTTGTGAGTATTTATATACTTTGAGTGTTATTATTCAGTGCAAGTTTTCTTCAGTATTATATCCAATATTCCAGTTAGAAGTACTATTTTTTTTAGGTAAGGGATGTTATTTTCTTTCATAAATGATGTTATTCTTTTCAATATCATTATACCAAATTATTATTGTAAGACCCCGAATTTTATGAAATAAAAGTATTCAATTTTTCTATTTAGTAAATGGTTAAATTGATAAAAGTTTAAAGTTAAGGGTGATATATGTAACATTTTTAAAATGGGCAAGTAGTTATAAAATATTCTTGTTGTCGGGGAATATTCGTTTGGTCGTAGAATATTCTTGTTGTCGGGGAATATTCGTACGACGACGCAGCTATTTGTGGGCCCCACAACGGAATAACTGTCGGATATAAAAAGCGACAGAAATAATTTTTTATAAAATAACGGCGTGGTTGTTACCGTTAGTACTGTTGAAATACCCGGTGGTTAAAATACAGTGATACACGGTGTTGCATAGTAGCACACGGTATTGCACAGTATTTCGAATTATTGAGTCTTACGTGAGAAGCCATTACTCAATTATTGTTACAGTAATTACTGTTCAATATTTTATATTATTGACTCAATAATTGCTATGTTGATATTTTATATTATTGACTCAATAATTGCTGCATTGATATTTTATTGACTCAATAATTGCTACGTTGCTATTTTTATATGATTGATTCAATAATGGCTACAGTTGATATTTTGTAGTATTGATTCAATAATTGTTGTTGCACAGTATTTCACGTTATCAACTCAATAATTCATATTATTTGAATAATATTATTAGATAGCATTATTGACAATGTCTAAGGAAGTTATGTCTAGGAGGGGTTATTTAATTGCGCGCCAATAAGGAGAAGTCCTTATCGGAAGGCCCCCTCTGTCCTGGGAACGACCTGGTTGTTAATATTGTAGTTCTATAATATTATTTGTGAATAATTAATTATTGATTTATATGATAAGGAAATATTTATTTTGTGGTTATTAAAGAAGGAATTGGCGCTGGTGAGTTTTTATCAATATTTTGGTGTGAGAAATCATTTATTTTTGGATTTCAAATAATTTATGTTTGGAATTTGGAAAAACTTCCTTCTGCAAAGTTGTAGAGAGTTAAATTTCCTATGGAAGGACATAGAATTTGTATTTTTCTGACGAAGGGGCTATTTATTATGAATTATTGAAGTTTTAGAAAATAAATATTATTTAATGGGTGGGACCCACTTTTGTTGAAAAAATTTGAATTTGAAGAGCAGCCGGCGGCTGGAGTTTTTTTAAAAATAATATTATTTTATTATTTTAGTCTCCTTTGGCATCCTAAGCTTTTCCTATAAATAGGGTGCTTAGGTTAGAATTGAAAATCACACCAGAATCAGAAGTTTTCTCTCTCTATAATATCGAGCGTATTTTTGTGAGTATTTCAATACTTTGAGTATTAGTATTCAGTGCAAGTTTCTTTCGATATTATATCCGATATTTCAGTCAGAGGTACTATTCTTTTGAGGTAAGGGATGGTAAGGGATGTTATTTCTGTCGTAAATGATGTTATTCTTCTCAATATCATCATACAGAAATATTGTCATGGATTTTTTGTTGAAATTCTTATTTTTTTTCCGTCGGGGTTACTATTCACATATACGACACTATTCACGTATACGGCACTATTCACGGGAAAATTTATTTTTCTTCTATTTGTCCAAGTTGCCTGTTAAGGTTCATATCTTTGATTGGATCTAAGTTTTGAGCTTTATTTTTGAATTTTGCTCCACAAAGTATTATTATGGAGTATTTTTAAACTTAGAGATCGATGTTTTGATCAAATTATTTTTATTATCATATATAACATTTTTATAACCCTGGTGATGAAATTTCTCTTTGACTTGAGTGTAAAGATGGGTAGATTATTGGTATGATCATGACTATAGATTCTCTTTGGCCAGTAGTGCAAAGATGGATTGTTGACTGGTATGTTCATGACCATTGAATTTACAATTGAATATCTTTAGCTTAAGGGCAAAGGTGAATTGATCAACATGGTTATAATTATTGTTTATATAAATTCTGAAATGGTTAGATATTTTTTTGAGATATGAATATCTTTGGCCTGTAGTGCAAAGATGAGCGGTTGATTTGTAAATATCTTTGGCCTGTAGTGCAAAGATGAGCGGTTGATTTGTGAATATCTTTGGTCTGTAGTGCAAAGATGAATGATTAATTGTTGAATATCTTTGGCTTGTAATGCAAAGATGAATTGATTAGCATAATTATGAACAGGAACTGTGATTTGGTATAACCATGATCTTTGGTGTTTCAGGTAAAGACAGGTGATGAGAATTATCTTCGTCTTGAGTGCGAAGAGGAATTCATCAAGATAATTATGATCATGAACTTACATGATTGTGGACAGGAATTGTTGATTGATGTTACAGGAATGAAATATTATTGGTGGACTTTTAACATGGAGAAGATAATAGACATTATAGTCTATTTGACTCTTCTAATGGATTGCTCGTTCCACTGCAACTATGGTTGAAAAGTTTTATCATCTACCATATGTTATAAATCTCTGATTTATCACTGATGAAGACTATTGATAATTTAATTATCTTTAGTCATGATATTCTTTACTGGGCTATTTGTGCTCACCCTTTTGCTTCACAATTCCTTTCAGGTAATAAGAGTGTAGCTGGGTCGAGCGGGATAACAGGGGAATAGAACGAGGGTCGAGAACTGTTGAAGTTTTCCACCAAACAGTATGAAAATAATTTTATTGAAAATTTTAGATAAGTACGTCGTATTTTATACGTCATTTAACGGTTGTTTTTGGTGACCTGACTTAGGTAAGGTGAACCCAACTTTGGAAGGGTGTTTTGTCACTATTATACAAGATGTCTAACCACATACAACTTCATGTTATCATAAGAAATGGTTGTGCACATCCACTTGCTGATTATATCCATGAACATTACCTATATAATCTTGGAGTACGGTTAGAATATAATTCTCAGTTTGAGACAACAGAGATAATTATATGGCAAGAGAAGACCCACCATTGGAATGAACAAAATAGTAATCTTCTCGTTTTTTCTTTGGGGTCTATTGGGTCAATCAAGGATAATTCTCGAGTCCTACGATATCTATAATTGCTACGTTGCTATGATATTTTATTGATTCAATAATTGTTACGTTAATATTTTATATCAATAATTGCTACGTTGCTATTTTATATGATTGATTCAATAATTGCTACCGTTGATATTTTGTATTATTGATTCAATAATTGTCACTGCACAGTATTTCACATTATCAACTCAATAATTCATATTATTTGAATAATATTATTAGATAGCATTATTGACAATGTCTAAGAAAGTTCTGTCTAGGAGGGGTTATTTAATTGCGCGCCAGTAAGGAGAAGTCCTTATCGGAAGGCCCTCTCTTTCCTGGGAACGACCTGGTTGTCAATATTGTAGTTCTGTAATATTATTTGTGAATAATTAATTATTGATTTATATGATAGAAAATATTTATTTTGTGGATATAAAAGAAGGAATTAGTGCTGATGTGTTTTTATCAGTATTTTGGTGTGAAAAATTATCCGTTTATGAATTTCGGATAATTTATGTTTGAAATTTAGAAAAACTATCTTCTACAAAGTTGTAGAGAATTAAATTTTCTATAGAAAGACATAGAATTTATATTTTTCTGAAAAAAGGCTATTTATTATGAATTATTGAAGTTTCGAAAAATAAATATTTTTTTGGTGGGCCCCACTTTTGGTTGGTGTGGAAAATGCTGATGGCTTTCACGAGGCGGCTAGATTTTTTTTTTTATAAAAAATATTATTTTATTAAAAAAGTCTACTTTGGCATCCTAAGTTTTTTCTATAAATAGGGTGTGCTTAGGTTAGAATTGAAAATCACACCAGAATCAGAAGTTTTCTCTCTCTATAATATCGAGCGTATTTTTGTGAGTATTTAGATACTTTGAGTGTTACTATTCAGTGCAAGTTTTCTTCGGTGTTATATCCAATATTCCAGTCAAAAGTACTATTTTTTTGAGGTAAGGGATGTTATTTTCTTTCATAAATAATGTTATTCTTTTCAATATCATTATACCAAAATATTATCATGGATTTTATTATGAAATTCTTACTTTTTCCGTCGAGATTACTATTCACGTATACGGCACTATTCACGAAAAAATTAAATTTTCTTTTATATGTTCAAGTTGCTTGTTAAAGTTCTTATCTTTGATTGGATCTAAGTTTTGAGCTTTATTCTTGAATTTTGCTCCACAAAGTATTATTATGGATTTTTCTTGAACTTGGATAAATTAGATTACGAATCCTTAGTCTTTACTTTTTATCTCACTGGATTCGTTCTTTAAAATATTTTTCATCATTCTCAGTCCTAAAAGGTGATATAACTGAATATCTTTGGCCTGTAAAGCAAAGATGAATGATTACCTGATGAATATCTTTGGCCCGTAGTGCAAAGATGAACAGGTGTTGAGATGAATATGACCATTGGTGATATAAATGAATATCTTTGGCCTGTAGTGCAAAGATGAATATTTGATTCGAGATGTATATTGATTGATGTTACAGGGATAAAATATTAATGATGGACTTTTAAATCATAGAAGATAGTAGACTTCATTCTCTACTTAACTCTTCTAATGAATGGTTATTTCCGCTGCGAATATTGATCTAAAATTTATTGTCAATAATATTTTATCTGAATTGTTGAAGACTAACGATAATTTATTTTCCATTATCTTAGTCATAATATTCTTTACTGGGCTAGTTGAGCTCACTGTTTTCATCTATTGTCCTCTTCAGAAAATGAGAATGTCGCGGGAACTAGTCGGGGAACAGAGTAATGGTCCGAGTTAGAGCAGTAGTAGTCCTCACTATTTCTAATAAATAGTGATTATGTGGAATGACCCATTTATTTTATTAAGTAAAAGTGATTATGTGGAATGACCCATTTATTTTTTAAGTAACTATATTTTATGTGTATTTTATAATAGATCTGGTTTTCTTTCTGTTAGAATTTGAGTCAAACTTGAAGTGAGTTTCATTAATCATTTGAAATAAATTCACATATCAATGTATTTTACTCCATGAGTATATTAAAATTAAGTATTTAAAAGCTTAAATTAATTGAATAATTAATGAGAAATTAACTCCTAAATATCATTATTGGAAATGATAATAAATATTTGTGGAAAGCTAAGGTTGTGTTTGATAAATCTGAAATTAAGATCTGAATGATTATGATGTTTTAATAAATTAGATCATCTGAATGGTTATGAGGTCTGAATTTAACGAATAAGAGGCAGTCCATTAAGAGGCAATCAGATGTAAACAAGCAGTACCTAAGTCCCGCATTGATCAGTTAAGAACAAAAGTTTTAATGAATTTATATACAATAAAGTTATTTTTGGGTTTGGACCCCAAGGGGCACCCCACTTTTGTGAAAGGGAAAGGGCCAATGGTTGGTTTACCGACTGGTCGAGCTCGAGGCTTGTGGGTCTGGGTCATTGTATATATTTTTTGGACAAAATTTATTTGAATTTTGTTTTATTTTAGTTATATTATAAAAAACGTGTCATTTTGTAAAATGTTATTTATTATCAAAATTGTGTTGTTTTGGGAAGCGTTATCTGCCCGAACAAACGCGTCAATACTGCGTCGTTTTGGGAAGCGCTATTTACCCGAACAAACACCCCAAAACTTTGTCGTTTTTGCCTAAACGGACGCGCCCTTTCTGCCAAGTTTAAAACTATATCGTTTTTTGCCCGAACAGTCGCGACCTTTTTGCCAAAACCAAAAACTACGTCATTTTTGACTAAACATGTTTTTTCAAGGAGTTGTGTCCCGTACGATGAATCATTAATTCCTCCTATAAATAGACTAGGGGGTTGCCATTCAATTCATCCAAACATTAAGTATTCTAAGTTTTCAAGTATTCATCATCATGTCATAAGTAGTTCATAGTTTATTAGAATTTTATGTATAAAGTTTGTAAATGGAACTTTTTTTATATAAAAATAAGTATTTAATTATATTTCGAGAAGTCTTACGTTTGACATCGCTTTATTAACGTGAATAATTAAGATGATTGAAATTTAACATCATGATCAATCCTTTTAATGAACATCATCAATAACGAAAATGAAATTCTAATATTCAAAAGAGGACATCACTATATATCTTAATTATTAAATAGTTAAGATATTTGAAATTAACAATATGAATATGTATATGTATAATCAAACGGCGTAGGCCAGTGATTGCCCCTTGCATACCAAGAGGAGCAAGGATATGATGAAGATGTTTGAATTAATGTACCAAAAAAATACTTATTAATTAGTCAGACATTAAATTTCCAGAGATACGCAGTAGTAGTGTAGTAGTGGGGAGATATGAAAATTTGACTTGGTAACATTTATTTAATAATTAATAGTAACATCATAGCCATCATTTCTCACGACTTCAAGACAAAGTTGACATTTGTAATAAATTATTCACTGATATAAATTATTATTAATAGAACTATCAATTTACACAAGCACACACACACACACACACATATATATATATATATATAGCTGCATTGGACACATGTAATGTTATTTTATAAAGTGTGTACAGCTAGAATTTGGTCACCAGGTTGTGAACTGATGACTGAACTTAATTTTCTGTGTTTGGTTGTCATGCATGTTCCTAAAATAATAATGAAATAATTTTTTTCTTAATTAATCCTCTCTTTGAAATTTTTAGGTATAAAAAATGTAGTAGGATTTTATATAGAGCCAGCCAAAAAGATGTGCCAATTAGCGCTGCATGCTCTTGTAGAGAGATCAAAAGGGAGCTTGTGGTGGTACGTACGTACTTG
This sequence comes from Panax stipuleanatus, assembly GCA_020205555.1. Lineage (NCBI taxonomy): Eukaryota > Viridiplantae > Streptophyta > Magnoliopsida > Apiales > Araliaceae > Panax > Panax stipuleanatus. Next base: position 119,515,653 of record CM035123.1, read on the forward strand.
ATTAATTATTTAATTTTAAGAAATTAAGATATGGAAGTAGTGCATCATGGGGTGGGGATGGAGGTGGTGGTGGTGCTCGGAGAAGAAGGGTCTGGAACTCACAACACTAATGGTGGTGGTGGTATGGGCATAAACACCACCATTATAGATGCTGGATCTCTTAATGTGACCAAGGATGAGGAGAGAATGAGAAATAGCATTTATTTCGAGGACGATACAGGTATGTATATAAAAGTTTTTTACCAACAAAAGTTGTTTTGAACCAGTTAAATCTTATTGCTTTAATTGTATTGTTAGATTTGGTGTTTCTCCTGTGGAAAATACTACAACATGCACTTATTTGTACGTTGTTTGGAATTAAGGGTAAACAACACTAAAAACTAACCCACTCCCAAGCTTTCTGTTAATGAATTGAACAACTTATTTTTTGATTTTTTGAATCTGAAGGAATGTGGAAATGTCGCCACTGAATTTGGACCTATGGAATTGGAAGTCCTTGGGTTGATAATCATATTCATCAAAGTTCCTTCACTAAAAACCATAGAGGAGGTCAGGTCAGGTCAGGTTAGGGGGTTATCTCATGCTGTATAATTCTTTCTAAAAACAGAAATGGTTTGTGCTACTACAGTCTGCAGTTTCCACCTCCCAAACATGAAACATCCAACATACACTCTTTTTAGTTTCTATAAAGATATTAACATGCATGTACATTATATGTTGCTTGGCACCCGTCATGTGTTCAGAATTTCTATTCACACATCTAAAACACACATGTGATTGTACTTGTGTATAGTCCAAGGGCAAAGATCATTCACACATACTATTCTTCTCCTTCAATTTGCAGATTCTACAGATGAATTTTCTCTTTCTAAAACAAATCCTCGAGTTGCAGAATCAGATGGCATTCAAGATGTTCCGAGGACTGTTACCAAAGGCAAGGAGAATAAGGACTCTGAAATTTCACCTCGTCTTACTCCACCTGAAAATAAGCCTTCAATCCCATTAGCCAATCCAAAAACTAAACATGTCAAGTTTGATAAGCTAATAGAAGAAAGCGACGACGATGAGGATGTTATAGAATTGGAATTTGAGAGGGAGATTAAGAAGCTGGATACTCATACTATGTATTGTCCTCATTGTAATACTTCCATAACCAAAGTTGTTCTCCGTAAAAAACGAGTGAAAGAGGGACGACGACCGCCTGCAGATCATAGTACTCAACAACACGAGTCAGTGGATCTGTTTGGATGTTCATCTTGCTATAGCGTCTTTGTTCCTTCAGGTACAAATCCAGCCACATGACCATTTACCAAACGTTCTATAGTTGGACTTGATTTAACTGTTTTCTTTCTTTCTTTCTTTTTTTCTATCTGTAAAACAGCAAATTGTTTCAGTTGGTTCTGGCTTTTGGGAAATGCAGAAAAGAAAGTTGGCGCTCAACAGGAACTTGCACCGGATGCAAATGTTGCTGCACATAGTTTAACTAGAGATAATAACAATATGGTGATTGAACAAGGTAACATATTATTCTTTTGTTTTTCTAACGTGCTGCAAGAAAATGAAAGACGATACCTGTGATAATTTGATATACAATAGTTTTTTGAGATAGCTAATCAATTTCATTTCAGCATTAAGGTCAGGAAGTTATAATAACTAACTTATTTATTTAAGCAGGAGATTGTTTTAGTCTGTTTCGAATTTTTGGAAATACAATAGAGGAAAAGAATACGCAGGTATCTCACTCTGATTCTGCACCCGACAATGGTGAGAGGGAGATTGAGCAAGGTAATATAATGTTTGTCCTCAACTCTTTGTTTCCGGCGGCTTGTAAAAGACGGGTATATTTCAGCTAGCTTGACAAAAGATCTTTTCACTCGACTCAGAATCTTTAAGATGGAGTTGGCGTGAAAGTTTCAATTTTACCCAACTTTTCAAATTTTTAGTGCAACAAAGAAGAAAAAATCTAATCTTATTTTGGTGTTTAATTTACTTGACATACCATATAGTTGACATGTTTGTACAGGAAATGATGATGATATGCAGAATGTAAGTATAGGTGCACGTGGTAAAATATTGGACCGTAATGGAGTTGGTGGTGGTGTGGCCAGTAAGCACCCTGATGGGGGGAATGGTTTGGAATTTTCTCCACCTCAAGGATCCATACTGCCTGGAGACTGGAAAATTGATGTCCAGAAGGTCCCAGGTAACGCGAGGATACTGAAAAATCAATTCATCTATCTAACCTACCGATAATATTTTAGTGTTTGGTAAGGTTATTTTAGATGTTAAGCTTCTGATATTAAGGTTCAAGTATGGATTTTGGCTTAATTTTTTTTACAGTATCTGTTGGCAGATGTTCTTTTGACAGAGTCCTAAACAAAACATCGGAATGTATGTTGTTAATATGCACGCAGGTGAGAGCAGACCAGGAGCCACACTCTTCACCAAACCAGAAAGTGCTAAAATGCCTGAAGGTATGTACATTCCTACATTTGGTTGAGGGGGGACTCGCTAAGGTTTAGTATATACTAGTGTGTCTAGGCTATCGACATTGGTATTATGATGCAGGAAATAGTAGTACAAGCGCGGGATCCTCATATGGCACAGACAATGTTGCTGGTGTTGAAAGTCCAAGAGACATAAATGAAACTCAAGGTTCTAAATCAGTGGAGATTCTGAAAAGTATCGTCTATGGAGGTTTAATGGAGTCCATAACAAGCCTTAGTGTTGTGTCTTCTGCAGCTGCATCTGATGCTACTACATGTAACGACTTCATATATCTTTTCTCCTTAACTCTTGGTACAAAAAGATATCTTTGGATATAGTCCTTTTGGCTTAGAGTTTTCCTCAAATTCTCTTGCAGTGAATATTATAGCTATTGGATTGGCAAACCTAATTGGTGGACTTTTCATCATTGTTCATGATGTAAGTAGTTTCATCATTAGTCTCTAATTTCATACATTGATAATTTCTCAGATTTTTTTTTGTTTTTTTTTTGCTTGCCTTCTGTAATAATTGGCATGAGCATCAACTACATTTTCTTTTCATATTCTAAAACAAAATCTGGAGCAGATAAAATGCGCGCATGATCTTCATTTTCCCCCACCCATGTCACATTTTGGTATTATTTTGCAGCTTAGAGACTTGAAAAATGATCAATGTGAAGGGGCCGTTAACAAATACCAAGAACAATTGGGCAGGAGGGAGAATTTCATACTTCATGCAATATTTGCAGTGCTATCATTCCTAGTATTTGGCCTAATTCCACCTGCAACTTACGGCTTCGCGTTTGAAAAGACAAACGATAAGGACATGACGATTGTGGCAGTTGCAGCAGCCTCTTTGTTATGCATCATTTTACTAGCAATTGGCAAGGCTTACATCCAGAAGCCACCAAAGTCTTACATTTACCTTAAAACCATAGTGTACTATGTTAGTACTGCAGTTCTGGTCTCAGGTGTTTCTTACGCAGTTGGAGATTTAATCAAGAAACTCTTGGAGAATTTCGGTTGGTTCAATACACCATCAGCCTTCACTCTGTCTGTTCCTGACATCAAATCGACAAATCCAGTTAATTGGGCATCCTACTGAAGATATTTTCTTAGATCTAAAAATTGAAACAAAGTTTGTTCATGTGAGTTGTTTGGGGTCAAATGTTCATTTGTAGGCTGTACTTTTTCGGACTTTCTGGGTGTGTTTTTTTTTGCTTGTATCCTATTGAGATGCCAAGTATGTTCCGGCTGTGTGTAATGAGATCAAGTGATTGGGGTGGCAATGCATTGGGAATTGAAATAATGTTATAGAACTGGCAATCAGCAGGGGATTTTGTTTCCAGTTGCACATATTTTCCTCTTACTTATAAACTCTAAGTAAGCTCAGAATTTCATTTATAGCTGCTATATTCAGCAACATATTGGTAGGAGTTAGACAAAGTTAACCGTGGGTGTGGATTTAAGTCCCAAGCATATATAAAATTGGATTGGAAACATGTTTGAAACTTGGAAAACACGAAAAAGAAAAATAAAGGGCAAACAATAAATTAATAATAATGCAGAAAAAAAATCTTAATGAATATATACTTGTACTTGTAAAATTTTGACATCAAGAACAACGTAAAATGTAGTGTGATGGATGGTTAAGAAAATTCCAGCAAATTTCTTTTCTTTTCTTTTTCTTTTTTTGCTAAATGAAAGTTCTAACCATACCCTCTTATCTACTGCTAATAAGACCATGATCAAGCACTAATAATTATGCAACAATTCATTAGATTTAAATAAACAAAAGTCAATAACAAAATTTACACAAAACAAGTGTTATGCAAGGAAAACTCCATTAGAGGCAACTTACCAATAACTTAAAATTTTAGCTAATATATAATTACTAAATATTCTCACACCAACTAGTTAATTCATATCCCAGTTGTCAATGTCTCTTTCTTCCAAATTTAAAGCATCAGACTGATAGTTGGTTATCTTTTAAAGTTTGAAGTAATTCCTTCGTTGTTCCACTAAATTCGTGCGCATTAACTTAACGATGCCTTTTGTCTAAAACCAGTTGGATAGCATAATGAATCTCCCATGTGAAACGTAAAAGGAAAAACTAACTAAATGCTACAAAAAATTCTTATCCATCAGACACCCCAAACGCCCAAATACATGACCAAGAACTGAGTTTAAGGAATATAAGAAAATTAATAACATGATAAATTCACTTGGAAGTTGGAACAACCACTTCAATTGATTAGTATTTTCCATTAATGTCGAGTATACTAGTTAGGTAATTAAAAGATGTCCTGATTAGATACTCAAGCTGCATGCACTATAAAATGGGGGAGTTCTCAAAATCTAGTCTTCATACAAAGTTAATTGAATCAATTAAGTTGTAATACTACTTAAAAATATAACTACAATGGAGAAAGTTACCAAGTGTTCGCTTGTGTTGGCCATTTTTCTGATGGCAAATCTTGGGACTGGTGAAGGAGGAAGAGACGTGCCGAAGAAAGAGGATGGAATCGTGTACAGACCTCAAGGCCTGCTTCCATTTTGGTGGTGGCTGAAAGCCTGGTGGTTGCTACCATGGTGGCTAAAACCATTTCCACCATTTCCGCAACTTGGATATCTCAACAAAGCTCCTGCAGCTAAAGTCGGGTGGCTCAACTATGATGAAGATTTCATGGCTACGTAAATAACGTATACTCTTGTTATGTATGCATGTTAGTTATGCCTTTATCTTAATGCTAGTATGTTACTATACAATTACACAATAAAGTGGGTTCTAAATTATTTGTTCTGTCTCTCTAGTAATTAATCAGCAAACAAGGCAACAAGCAAATGGACATAAACTTATCGGTTCCTAACTCGTAAGAAATTTATATAGTAATCTTATTTTAAGTAATTTCTTTAAGATTACCCAAACGTACTTGATTCAATCATCCAAAATGTGCTGAATATGTATGTTTGATCGTTCGAATTTGTTGTATTGTTAATTATAACTCCACCAACATATAAACAAATATAAATCCAAACTCCGAAGTCCGCTCGTTTTTACTGGGTTTGTTTGAAAGTTGAGCTAACTATTTACTCTCCTTTTAGAAGTAAGGATTCTAACTATTTGCGCTCTCTCCGCCTGGGCCAAGTATATAGTAACAACTTTTCTGAAAAAGAAACTACAACTATAACTTTAAGCCTATACCTTTATAAAGTAAAACACACATCCCTGCCTTAAATATAATCATTTTCTAACTAATATATAACAGAAGACGCAAAGCAAAAACATCTTTGCTAAATTTTCTCATTAATCTTTGAAATGTTATGCACATATAGTCACGCAAATTAATTAGTTACAATTACAGTATAGGCATATTAAATTAAAAAGATATGCAGCCTGCAAGAAATGAGACTAGGAAACATAGGATGAACCTGTTTGATTTCAGACTAATTAGAACGTCCATTTAGCAGATGAGTGAACTGCACTTTGCCGGGGCCTGTTTGGCTGCTCCAAGTTGTTCCGTTTCTTCATGATGGAGGAGACAGTTGGGCTGAAGTAGTCATTACTCCTTTGAGAAGTAGCCCCTTGTGAGTACACTTTTCTACCCTGCATAAAACTTCTTTGCTTTTCTAGCATTGTCCTTCGAGCAATTGGATTACTCTGGACAGCGCCCCATCTGTTGTAATTCACACAGCTTTGACTCCTCCCTACTTGCTGAAACTTTCCCTCTCTAGGACTCGGATAATTATGGCTTTCAGCCGTTTCTGCAGAGTACATAGTAGTCTCTCCTTCACTGCTATACCCATGCTGCACCTCCGAAACCTCAACAGGAAAAGAACTAGATTGGACCTCACTCTCGGCGCCATTTACAGAAGCAGTTGAGGCAATCTCTGCATCTGCCATAGTATCCTGCCCTCTATCACTCAAATGTTCTTCTCTTATTGCATACTGCAAGGGAAGTTCCTTGACACAATTCTCATCTGAGTTTTGGAGCAGCTTTCGCGCTGGCTGAGGTGATACTGCAACTTTAGCAATCCTTGGTGGAAAATTAATATCTAACAGCTGGATTTGGGTACTTTCCTTCTTCCTAAAAGTTACTGGAGTTAACTTCGGTGACTCATAGATTTCTGGAGTTGGAATTCCCTGTATTTGAGCAGCCCTCTGTGTATCTGTTAATGGAGTTTCGTCTTCACATCTATTTGCCACTGGGGAACAGCTTGCTCCAGGCAGGTCTTTGGGTTTTGATATTACATTTGATGATGATGGAGTTCCATCTTCAGCTTCTGTTGACTTGAACACCCGCCGCATTGTGAAGGACGCACAAGAATGATCACTTTTTTGGCCAGCAGACATCAATCGAATGAGTGGTAGCTTCGGTTTGGTGAGTTCATCAAGGCTGCCCTCCCAATGCTGGTTTAACCAATCACATATGATGGGAATCGGGATACCAAACTGCATAGGAAGATCCTTCTTCCAAGATGATGATGAGGATGATGACGTTGAAGATGATTTTGTGTTTGGAGACGTGGCTAGTTTCATAGGATCACAGACCATAAACGCAAGATTTCCATGCAAATCAAAACCTACTGACCCAGGGCTCCACATTACTCCATCGGTAGACAGCTTTATGAGATTGTCTGTGGCTATCACCACTTTTCCTTCCCCCACAGTCAATTCCTTTTTCTCTGCGTATCCCAAAAGGTAAACAATACTACCAAGATCCAGATTAAGTTTAGAGCAGGTCTTCAAGTACTGAGGATGCTGAACCTGCGCACTTGAGTCACCATCCATCGCATCTAAACCCACTATTGTTAGATCAAGAATGGAGCTGGTGATGAAGAACCTATGATAAACGAAAGACTTGAGAAAGTTCTCACAAACAACTAACAATGCAGACTAAGGTAAGCATGACATAGCTACTTGAGAAGAAGAAATCCAAAATAGGAATATACATTATGTGCTACAATCACCAAGTTCTATCAGAAAGTATTGGATAAGATAAGACGAAATATGTGTCATGAATACTGAATGGACAAGGGCTATATATATAAACTAATCTCTTGTGAACCTGAAATGTAGAAATTTAATATGTCAAGGCTAGTACTTGGTACTATGTACTTAAGACAATTATGTCCTCCTTAATGGTACTTAGAGTTAGCGGCACTTATCTCCCAGGATACAATGACAACGTGAGTAATAGCAACGCTACAAATAACACACACAACGAACCAACTAAAATGTTCAGAACTCTCTCCCAAAAAATGACAATGAATGACTTATAAAATGATAAAGACTTGAATGACTGACAATGCTTGAACGCTTGGATTTGAATAATCCAAATGGCTGCCCCTAGCCTATTTATAGGAGGGTTTAGTGACCCATCAGATGGGACACAACCCCTTGAAAAGGCATGAGATGCATCCGTTCAGCCAAAAACGACGTAGTTTTGGGCATAGCAGAATGGCGCGTTCATTCAGGTAAAAAAACGACGCAATTTTGGGCTTGACAGAATGGGTGCATCCGTTCGGTCAAAAGCAACATAGTTTTGGGGCTTCCGTTCGGACAGATAATGCTTCCCAAAACGATGAAGTATTAACGCTTCCGTTTTGACCAAAACTCAAAACGACACAGTTTTTACAAAAATCAAAATTTGTCCAAAAAAGATATATACAATGACCCAGACCCACGAGCCTCGAGCCCGACAGGTCAGTCAGCGGCGGCGCGTGGTTCAAACCAAATCTTGGCTAGGTCCTCCCACAAAGACGTGGGTCGAGTCTAGTAGCCATCTTACTCATTAGTAGGGATTAAAGACGAGCTTGCAAACAAGGATCATACCAGAAAGACTATCGAGCAGGTAAATCATGGAGCTAGTATGCAGAGTTGTTGAGTCAAGGCTATGCATAGGAAGGCTCATAACAAGAACCGTAACCCAGATTACTGGTCAAGAAGTTACAAACATATCCGATAATAAGTAATGTGCATATAAATATTATGCTTGTGATTTGTTAACAGTTTATTCACTGGAATGTAGTTCACAATCATAATATATTGATAGTCAAATTCATTGAGGTATGACAAGCATAGCTTCACTAGTCCACCCTCAATAAATACTTCTTCAATATAAATAACATTAAGATGAAGCACCAGCATGTCCTGGTTTCTTAAAATTGCTGTCTTCACATGATGATAAAATCCAGAGAAGGGATTGCCAATTTAAAATTTTAAATAGACATTTCAATGTTTTTAAATATGATACATGATGCAATCTTATTAACCTCTCTTGAGCTTTTATAGATTTGATAAAGATCTTAAATGCTATTGTGCAATCCTCTCTTTCATACAATGGTAGATAGTTTTAATCACGATGAACCCAAAATTTGGTAAACAGAAATGCATCGTATTCACACTACTTATGTATGCAGCAGTGCTAGTTCAGTTTGAGTCATCAACCCGTGCTCAAAATTAATGATGTAACTGACAAAGATGTTTGAATTCCGCAAAATGATCATTGAATAGCTAAACCCAAATGAGATTAACCCAATCAGGGGAGTAAGCTCATTAAATAATCTACCATCATAACCTTAACGAATAAATCTAGCTTAAAAAGTAGAACTACTCTTTACATGTGTCTTTTACTATTTGTACCTAAGGGATTAACCATATCATTAGCTTAACTTCTCCAAATAGTACTGGAAATAGAATGAACCACTCTTGGGCTATGTTTGTTTGCTTGGGATAGGAATATTAATCTCAAGGCTATATTTGTTTGCAAGGATATGACTGTTAATCTCAAATGTTTTGTTTGTTTTAAATTTAGACTTGGGACTATTAGTCCACGGATTATAAAATGCCTTAATATGGGGGGAATATTTAATATCATGTTCAACTAGGTATTATAATTCTGGGATTATAATCCTAGGATTAATAGTCTTCAATGTTCTAAAAGGCGCTAGGCGAGAGGCGGGAGGCGGGAGGCGGGAGGCGGGAGACGGGCGGTCAGGGAGGGCTTAGGTGAAATTTTTTATTTTAAGTCAATTTTAATATTTTATCTTACATTTATCCAAACAAAACAATAATATAAAGCAAAACAATCTATAATAAAAATAATAAAGGCTTTACTTAAAGTTCAAACACATATCCATATTGTCAATGTCAAAGTTCAAACACAAACATGCAATTGTTCAAAATTCAAACATATCTTTAACGTTTTAGTTTTATTCATAAACAAGATTGCTATTAAATAATAAAATTTAAAATTTCAAGAATTCATTTCAATATTAAAACTTAAGAAACTAAATATAAATTTAAGAATTATATTGAATTAAACTAAATATTACAACTGTGTCATCATTTATATAATTTGAAGTTGATACAATTTCAAAAAATTACAACTACAATAAAATTATCTATTTTAACTTGATCTTGTTCACTTCTTGTTGTGATTTGATATGCTACAAACTGAATTATGAATATGATAAATCATTAGAAAAATAAATATATCAAGATCTGGTTTGGGTAGTTATTAAAATAAAAAAAAAACCTCTCCGCCTAGGCCCCGCCTAATTTTCTGGAGGGATTTTTTGCCGCCTTAGGCCTAAGCGAGGCGCTAGGAGGGGGCCTAGTGCCTAGGCGGGGTGCCAGAAGGAGGCCTAACGCCTAGGCGGGGCGCCTGGGGGGCCTAGCGCCTAGACGGGGCGCCATTGGGGGGCCTAGCGCCTAGGCACATAGGCGGGGATTTTTAGAACACTGATAGTCTTGGAATTATACTCTCATGAATTATAATCCTTGTAAACAAACATAGCCCAAGTGCCTTGTTTATTTTCAAATTTAGACTTGAGATTAGGGGTTATAAAATGACTTAATAGTATTGAGATTATAATTATAATTCCGGGATTATAATCCTAAAATTAGTAGTCTTGGGATTATAATCACATGGATTATAATCGTTGCAAACAAACAAACACAGCCTTGGTGAATCAAAAATTTCATCTTGGACTTGAATGCAGGAAAATGCAAAGAAAAAAACAATTGTTACCAACAAAATAAAAATAAAACTAGCTCATGTGTTCGCGATGATAGTAACTATAAATTCTATCAGATCTAACATCGACACAACCATAAAAGAAATAGCATACGCATCAATCACTTTCAGTCAATAAAGTTATTAAAAATTAAAACTTAGCTCTCTTCCACTTGAACAATTTCAATCATTCCCCTAAAAATTAATTTGCAAACAACCTCAATTCAAAATGTACATCATATAGGAATATGAGAAAGAGCAAACCTGTGAGGAAAAAGACAAGCACCGACGCCATTTTGAAGCCGGATCTCGGCGGACTCAGCGGCAGAAACAGACGGGAGGTTAACGTGAGTGGTGAGCAGTAGATTCCAGTGAATCAAAAATCCGGTGCCGAACATTGAGCCGCCGACATCAATCCTGACCATAGCCGGACCTTTGCCGGAGAAAATGGCGCCTTTCATTCTCTCAGACTTGCCTCCGCCATTACAGAAACACCAGGACTCCCCTAAAACTCCCATTATAATTATTTTTGCGTGAAGAAGTGCGTTAGGGTTCCAGATCCAGTAAATGGTAATGCATTTCCTTTCCTTCTTCTCCCTGTCTCTCTCTAAAAGTAGATTTTGCTTATATATAATTCTGACTGAGAAGTTCTTCTACCTTAGTAGTATGTATATATATATATATATATATATATAGATAGAGAGAGAGAGAGAGAGAGTGATGAAGAAGAAGAATAAGTTGCTCACGGAATGCGTAAATATAGAGGGAATTTGCAGCAAATCCTGTTACTTTTAACAAGAGATGAATATTGAGTGCGTGGGTGTAAATTCTAATGGAGTCAAAATAGGAGTCAAACTATGAATTGGGAATTTGATGGTTTGAGTCCATTATTATTAGGTTGAGATGAATTATATGGAGCAAAAATTCTACCAACAGTCCAACACCCAACTTCCATTTTGCAATTATTGAATGGGACAGCTAAACCTCTTTATTTGGCAGCTAATAACACGTACTACCTCCGTCCTATAATAAGTATTTTTTTAGACTTAATATATTTTTTCAAAATAAGTAATATGTTAGAATTTTAATACAATTTTTACAATATTTTTTCATATGTGCCCTTATGCAACCAATGGTATTTATTGCATATTTATTGAGAAGTTGAAAGGTTGAAGAAAGAGAAAGAGAGACCAAAAGACAATAAAAAAAGTCTCAAACAAAATAAAGAAAGTATATTAAGGATATTTTTGTCATTGTAGCTTGTGTATTAATTTGTGTGATTTAAGCTAAAAAAAGCACTTATTATGGGACGGATGTAGTAATATATACTACGTACCAAAAGCTAAAGTTATACTCCATCCCTCCCTTAATATAAGTCATTTTAGAGTTGTACACAATCATTAAAAAAATAATTGTATAGTATCAGATATAATATTAATGGTCTATATTGTCCTTGTATTGAAAAAAAAGAGTGTTATTTAGTGAGAGAACCAAAGTTATATTTATTACTTGTGGTAATATTGAAAAATAAGCAATTAATACTTATTTGAAATTATAAAACGTCTTATATTAAGAGACAAAAAAACTTCTCTAAAACGTTCTATATTAAGGGGCGAAGGGAGTATTGATATAAGTCGTTTTAGAGTTGTACACAATCATTAAGAAAATGATTGTATAGTATTAAATATAATATTAATGGTCTATATTGTCCTTGTATTGAAAAAAAAAGAGTGTTATTTATTGAGCCAAAAATAGTGAGAGAACCAAAGTTATATTTATTACTTGTGGTAATATTGAAAAATAAACAATTAATACTTACTTGAAATTGTAAAACGTCTTATATTAAGAGACAAAAAAATTTCTCTAAAATGTTCTATATTAAGGGACGGAGAGAGTATTGTAGTTGTTAACGCCAAGATCTCGCCACGCACCTCAATCACCAAAACGTGCTTCAATCCTGCACAGTAAACACGTCAGCATCAGATCTCGACAGCTTTGGGCAGCCGGGGATCGCTCCGGTGTGAGAATAAGTACAGACCGAAAAAAAGATTAACAATGGAGGTAGTGTGTTCTAGTGTCTAGAGAGAAAAATATTTTATTACCTTTTTTGTAGTGCCCTGTACCCATATATTATCTCACCAACTTGCATGTTGTCCCCCGATGCTTACGTCAACTGGCTGCATGCAGGCTTTACCATACCTTACTCTCCACCTAGTCAACATTATGTCAACTCCTCATTAATGAAGGAGGCTTAAAACAGCTTAGCCTATCTAATCAATCAGCCGCCTGCTAAACCCCTTTTTAGCTAACCCTTCTCTAATATCCACAAACTGCCACCTCCAGCCCAAGCCTTATGTTAATAAGCAATTAGATAATAGCCCAATATCTCAGGAATAAAACTGGGTATGACCCGACTGGTCCAATTAGTTATGACCCAAATCGGCCTAAAAGGTTACGGCCCAACATTGCCCCCTAGTCTTTTATTAAATAGAGTGTTTGATGAAAGAGTATAAGAGTCCGGCCCAACCACCAAAAGAAATTCAAACAGATTCGACAAAGCCCACCAAATAGACGGCCTACGTCCAGATATAGATCCCTCAAATTCAAAAACACACGTCGACCTTTCACATTCAAAAAAGCAATCGACGGCTTATCCAATATCAAGAACAGACACCAGCCCCCTTAATCATTACTTTCATTTAATGTGCAGCCTTTGGTTTTCGGAAACAACTGAACGGGCACCATTATAAAACTCCCAAGCCTCCAACTTAGATATCTTTACCTGTTTATTTAAATCTCAAGGTATTCTAGCTTTCTCCTTCATTCAGTTTTTTTTTTGTAAATCGTCATCAATGGCTGCACAGAACTCCGATAACCCCACTACCCAAACCATTCCGGAGATAAATCCCAAACCAAAACCCTCGTCCGGCAAAAGTCTCCCCCTTCCCATTCCTGAGATCCCCCCTTTCGATTTCTCAGACGAGCTGCAATACCCCATTGCCAATACTCCCTCCAATCTCACAGAGGATGATCTCGATGTCATCCGAAAGCGATACCAAATCCCTGACACCCACTATCTGAGAGTGCCCGTTCCATCCGAACGAATGTACCAACGTCTAGAGGGTTGGACCGCCATGCCCATCATCTTTTTTGAGAAGGGGATTCGTTTTCCTCTTTATACTTTCGTCATTACCCTTTTAGGGTTCATGGTTGTTGGATTCGCCCAATTGGCTCCTAATTCCTACATCCACATCCTTGCTTTCATCGCTTTTTGTAGCGAATTAGGGATTCCCCCTTCCATTGACTTATTATTCACTCTTTTTACTTCTGGCAAGTCCCGCGAAAAGGGATTCAAGGTTTTAGGCAAACAGGATCCAAAACCCAACTCTAAATTTGATAAACGCCCCCTGATGGACACTCCGTCAAGTAATAAGAAGTGGTACAAGAAGTGGTTCTTCGTCAAAGGGCCTGAGATACCCTCCATCCCAGACTGGACCACTGTTGCTCATGTTACTTCAGATCTTGGTAATATCCCAAAGGAGCGTATTCGAGAAATAGCGAAGATCATGGAAAAACTTTCCATGAAAGAGTGGAGCTTCGCCCTCCTGAGCAAGCAGGCATGGTTGTACAACCACAAATATAAGTCCGAGGTCAATGTTTATGTAGTTTCTTAAATCTTTTTTTACTATCTATTCTGAAACACATTTTTTCAACTTTGCAGTATCTCTTATCAAGCCCACCTCCTCCGATCTGAAAGAATTAAAGGAGTTTCTTTCTGCTGAATCAGCCCAAGATCCCCCCGAGGTTCAAGAAATCGAAGGGCAACTCATCGAAGATCAAACTGCCGACCCCCCAATTACGGAATCCCACTCTCCTGTAGGACCAAGACATCTTCACCGCAAGAAGAGGGCTATCAGGAGGCCCAGACATACTCCAGCCCCTGTCCTCACCAAGAGCCTCCTCGACATGCCTATCGCTGATCGTACTAAGGTCCTTCTTACCAAGAAGCGAAAGGCCAAGGTCAAAATTATACCCCTCACAACCGAAGAGTTTAGGGTACCTCCTTCTAAATCGAATCAACCTCCACCTCCACCTTCGCCCACCGAACTAGATGAATTCGAGGCTGAACCCAGTTCTCCTCTTTTTCGAAAGAAAAAACATGCTTCGGATGACCAATTATTAGGTGAAGACCAGCCATTACCCTCTCCACAACGATCAAACCCTCCTCTCTTTGGGTCAACGTCTGGAGAATCTCGATCGCCTAGCTTATGGCCTGATCAGAATGAAGACTTCCCTCTACACCTCTATAATTCTTTCGTTCTGGACACAAACAACCATCGGTTCGGCAATAGCTCCATTGCTGATTTGATGGAAGAAGGCATGGCTAACCAGGCTAGAGTAAGTATTTAACTATTTTCGCTTATAAATATCTTCTTTAGGCATTTTATTAACTCAGGATAACTACAGGCAAATGGAATCTTCGGGCGTCTCTGTCAAAAGTATAAAGAAGCCGAAGCCGAAGAAGAGGCGGCCCGAAGAGAAAATGCCATTTTGAGGTCTGTGCTAGCCAAGAAGAGAAGCGAACATGAAAATATTCGTTTCAACTGCAAAGGCCTCCAAGGTGATCTTGCCAAGATGAAGGAACAACTGGCAGCAGCCGAAGCCCTTCAGCAAAGGACTGCTGAAAAAAATGAAGGATTGCGACGGGCCAACGAGCAACTAACTCAGAATAATCAGAATTTGACCCAAGCGTTCATCGAGGCCAAGAAGTCTGAACAACGACAATTTAGCTTACGGGGTAAAGCTGAGAAAGAGCTTCGTGACGTCAAATTGGCTGGCCCCCCTCTTACCGAGGAGCTTCGAAAAGAAATTCAAACTGAATACCGTAAATCAGCCGAGTTAACAAATGAAATAGTTCAGATGTATACCGAGGGCTATGAACAGGCCCGAAGCAAAGGTAAAGTAAAACTAGCTGCTGCCTCTCTGAACCCATTACTCCTCGACTCTTTCGATGACGAAGACGAAGAGTGATGGCGAAGACAATCTATCCCTTATAAATTTGTACAAATTTCAACGATAATGTAATTTTTTTATTATGTTTAATGAAATATATCTTATCCTTTTTTACTCCTTTTCAGTTTAAGTTATATTGTTATTCAAACAACATGTGATTTAACTTCAACACTTCGAACAGCGTCAAGTAATTAATATAAGACGAGACTTACTCATTACCGAAGAATGCCATATACCATTGTTAGAATGAATAAATCACCGAGCTCTTAACGAGAATATTTGTTCCGAGGAACTAATAATATCATCCAACCTTATAGCAATTAGGTAAATCCGTTCTCTCCGGGAGCCGAACAGGTTCAACCCAAAGAATATTTCGCTTCGCTACGAGGAATTGAAAGGATCCAACCTTATACCAAGCTGGCAACCTCGTTCTCTTTGAGAGCCGAACAGGTTCAACCCAAAAATATTCTTCTTCGCTTTGTTAGAAAAGTCGAAGGGATCCAACCTTATTACTGGTGACCACGTTCTCTCCGAGAGCCGAACGGATTGGACCATCAATAGTTCGCTTCGCTACGAGGAGACGAAGGAATCCAACCTTATACCAAGCTGGCAACCTCGTTCTCTCCGAGAGCCGAATAGGTTCAACCCAAAAAATATTTCTCTTCGCTTTGTTAGAAAGGTCGAAGGGATTCAACCTTATTACTGGTGACCACGTTCTCTCCGAGAGCCGAACGGGT
Source organism: Panax stipuleanatus (assembly GCA_020205555.1). Taxonomy (NCBI): domain Eukaryota; kingdom Viridiplantae; phylum Streptophyta; class Magnoliopsida; order Apiales; family Araliaceae; genus Panax; species Panax stipuleanatus. The sequence goes on from CM035123.1 coordinate 119,531,910, forward strand.
TGGACCATCAATAGTTCGCTTCGCTACGAGGAGACGAAGGAATCCAACCTTATACCAAGCTGGCAACATCGTTCTCTTCGAGAGCCGAACAGGTTCAACCCAAAAAATATTCCTTTTCGCTTGTCAAAAAAGTCGAAGGGATCCATCCTTATAACTATCAAGAAGAAAAGCCATCATTGGAGAAAAAACCCACTTTTATTGATAATTGTCGTCGTAATTACAGACTTCCGGACTTCGACACTGGCTCTATTGAAAATATTTACGGAGTCTTCCAGCATGCCAAGTATTCTTAATCTCAAACCCATCTAAGGCTCGCAGTCGGTAAGTTTCGGGCTTCGGTATGCTAATGACTTCATAATGGCCCTCCCAATTTGGCATGAGTTTACCCATATTCTGAGGTGTAGAAGCCTCTACCTCCCGAAGAACAAAATCCCCAACTTCGAATCTCCGAAGCTTTATCCCTTTGTTGTAGTACTTAGCCACACGACGTTGATATGTAGCCAATTTTACCAAGGCTGCCTCCCTGACTTCTTCGAGCAGATCTAGGTTGGCTTTGAGTCCCTCCTCGTTGTATAATTCTTTAAATTGACTGACATGAAGACTTGTAGACCCAATTTCCACTGGAACTAGAGCATCAAAACCATATGCCAGTCGAAATGGCGAGTCTCCCGTCGTAGTTCTTGGCGTAGTCCGATAGGCCCATAACACGCCGAGTAATTCTTCGGGCCATCTTCCTTTGGCGTCATCCAGCCTTTTTTTGATCCCATTCAGGAGTATTCTGTTAGTTACCTCAACTTGCCCATTAGATTGTGGATGAGCAACTGAAGTCTTCCGATGCTGAATTCTTAACTCCTTCAAGAATGCCTCAAACTTTGATCCCACAAACTGGCGTCCATTATCTGAAATTACCACCATAAGAATGTCAAATCGGAATACTACTGACTCCATCAGAAACTTCAAGCATTCTTGCTCCGTGATAAGCCGAAGCGGCTTCGCCTTTACCCACTTAGTCATATAATCAATCGCCACTATAACAAAACTGACCTGACCTTTCGCTTTTGGGAGTGGACCCAGTATATCTACCCCCAGACAGCAAAAGGTATAGGAGATAAAACCGAGTATAGCTCTTCTGGTGGCTGATGTGGGATCGGACTATTCAGTTGGCACTTCTGGCACTTCTTCACGTAATCGGTAGCTGTTGGCCGATTTATCGGTCAATATATTCGCGCAAGTATACGCGGCCAGCAAGTAATAAAGAGTAAGTAAAGATCGTTCCCACGGAGAATTAATGGATAATAGGTCGCCAAAGCACTAGCTCATAATCATCTCAATCTTATTTAAACGGGCGAGAAGGAGAATGAATTAAAACTAAATTAAACTAGATAAGGAATTAAGCTTAAACTAATTCATCCTAGGGCAAAATCAGATAATGAAGGCATGAGATTCCAATTTTCCCTAATGATTCATCTAAGTCGTTTCACTTCCAATTAGGTCAAATTAATCGTTAAGTGTGCTAGCCGAGAACACGAAAATGAGAGAAGGCCATCTCTCGATGCACCTAATCCATGTCACGTGCAATCCACAGATGATAGAACGCACGTGAAAACCCACATTATCTAAACCCCTATATGTCTATGGTGTTTACAAATAAATAGGGTTTAAGGTCAAGTTCTCATTTGACTACGGGCGGCGCTTCGGTATATGTCTATCCTAAGCACAAATCATACATCCAACGCCATTTGAACGTACAATCGCCCGCTTAGATCGAAACCCACATTTCGTCTTTCAATCCCATGTGGGTTATCACAGTAATTGGTCATGACTCAATTAAGCATTGAAAGCATACATCGCAATAGACAATCAATAACAACCAACAAGACCATCATGAAAGCAAATCAACAAAGACTACTCAAAAGGTTCCATTGAAACCTCAAAATATAGTTTAAGTCATAGACAACTCAACATACCATCCACATATTTAATAAGCATCATAAAAACACAAATATGAATCAAAGAGAAAATAAGGGTAAGAAATGCAAATCTGATTCGTCTTGATCAAAATACGAATCCTTGATGTTCTTCAAATGTTTCAACCATCAAGTCTAATAAAACCACTTAACTACTATAAACTAGTCCAATCTCTACTCCTATTCTACTCCTAGACAAGAAATGTAAAAGAAAATGAAAGTATAGAAGAAGAAGATTAGGGCTAAGCTCCCTTAAGGGGAGATAATAAAATACAAGTCAAAATAGCCCTGATATCTCTTAGCCAAGTCTGCCAGCAAAAAAACCCCTAAGCCAAACCGAAACTGCTGGGCTAAAACAAAGTCAACCAAACAAGCTTGACCGGCGCAGCTGAGCCGGCTCCCTGACCAATGCCTGCGCAGCTGTGCAGGGGAGAAATGCTGGAAATCTGCTGCTTTTGTGATGCCAAGCTTCTGTTGATCTTTTCTGACTTCTTTCCATGCTAGCTTCATAATGCATTCTTCTGCCAATTATCCACTACCATGACCTTGATTCCCTCTTTGTTCTGCCCATTCTCATGCCATAGGTTTGCTCTTTAAGCGTTGTCCCTTTTCATACTTTTTGTTTCTTTTTTAGCATTCTTTTATCCGCTTAAGCTCAAAATGCACCTGGAGAGGTCCAAATATAGAAATCTGCAAAAGAAGGTAAAAATGCATCAAAAGCTACAATAACACATGAGTTTAAGCAACAATCAAAGTGAGTTGATATCTAAATAAGTGGTTATAAAACCACTTATCAAATACCCCCAAACTTAAATGTTGCTTGCCCTCAAGTAACACAAATAAAACCAAACAAATATGCAATGCAAGTACTAGAGTGTATGTAACCTATACTAAAATGAAGGTGAATCCAGGTTTCAGTCAGAATAGATATTCAACATGCCTTAGAAAAATCATAGGCCAATCAAACAGATAAGCTACTCAAGACAAGATTAAAAGTATAACCTTGCAAATCCAAATTTATCAGCACTGATGTAATGTGCGTTGTGTGCCTAGTAACCATAAAACATGCTTTGAACAAATATACCACATATTATGCTTCAAGGAAAGCAGTAAATCATAAAAGTTCTAACTAAGACCACGTATTACTTAAGTTAAGAGACAACAGGGAGTTTATTATTCTTTTTATTGACTCACGAGGGTGTATTCGCACTTTCCCGTGTACACATTCGACTGTGTAATGCCTAGTCCTCTTAGACTTTTCAATGATATCTATGTAGCGAGCTTTTGACCAACGACTCCCAGATTAGACGGTCTTAGGGCGTTGGGTGTAGAGACACCCCGAGGACTTACTTGCTGGAATATCAAAAGCCATAGGATTCGACGTAGTCAAAGTATTTATTCTATTTTTTTCTTTTTCTGAATCTTTTCTTTTTTTGTTTTGTTTTGTTTTTCTTTTTCTTTTTCATAGGGGAGTGCGTCTTACGCTCCATCTCCCCACATAGTATGCATACCCCACTGTTTTCTCCCAAACTTAAGCTTTTAACAATCTTAGTTATTATCATATGATCACTGACTCTTTCTTTAAAACACAAATTTCCCACCAGAAGACAAGTATGTGAACATTTAAACTTAGCATGTCATGTTGGTTACTCTATCGTGCTTACTGGTTACATAGTATCTGACAGATAAGGATTTACATATATGACAATGAAATCAAGCTTAAGTCTCAAATCAGTTCGAAAATTAAGAAATTTTAGTTTTCATCATAGGCCACTAACTCACAAACCAACTTCAACCTGGATTTATGCAGTATGTCATGCAACATGTCCTAACACAGCTAACTAAAACAAAACAAAAAATTTTAAAATTTGACAATTTTTAACAAAATATGAACTACATGCACTAAATGAACTAAACAAAATGCAATATGATATGAATTAAACTACATGCAAATAAACCCCCTAATACCCCCAAACTTAAAGTGTTCAATGTCCGCATTGAAGGTAAAAGGGTAAAAAGGGAACTCTCCTACTCGGACTCGTCGTCGTCCTCCTCCTCAATCTGCTCTGGTGGTGTGTCTGGAGGAGGGTACTGACTGCCGGTGCCAAATGTAGGAAACTCTGCATATATGCCCAATTGCCCGAATGCCTGAGATAAAGCCTGGGAGAAACCGGATGTATACGTCTGGAAGTCTGTGTACGTGGTATCCATCCGTCTCCTCAGCTGCCTGATCTTCCTCTGCTGCATAGCATACTGTGCGAGAGTTAGCCCTGCCACCTGTTGAGCCTGCTCTGGTTCATCTTCTTCGTCTTCTTCATCGTCCTCATCCTCATCAGAATCATCACCTCGCACAAACCCCAGTCCTCGGGGATGAGACTTTGCCCCCTACCAGATGGTGTACTGCTGGATGGTTGTATGGTCTATATCGCGCATTTGGCGCTGCAGCTCTTCATTATCCCAAACCACTCCAGCAGCCAAACATAAGTGTGTGATCACCGAGGCATATAGAATCCCTCCTGAGGTGCTCCCCCTCATAAACTTCAGCATGGACTGATTCAGAATGTGTCCTATATCAATCCGCCTATTCTTGATGATACCGTAAGTAGGGTAGCCCTCTCAGTGGTGACCTCAACATGATGGCTCGAAGGGAGAATGCTCGCACAAATGACGATGTACCAAGCCTTGGCGAATCTACTCAGGGCCGTCTGAGGGAAGCCTATCTTTTTGGTCGTGCCTGAGTATGTTGTCCATTTGGTGCCCGATTTGCACAATTCCTTTATCAGTATGTCAAAGTTAGTCTCATGACGCTGAGACTCGGCCCAATTTGTCTGGCCAGAAGGAATAGTGTCTAGCTTGAAAATTTCACTTATGGCCTGCTTTATGTATGGAACCTGCTTTCCTCTCACATAAGATATCCCATTCTGCGCCTCATGGGCGTTAGCATAAAATTCTTTAACCAGGGGAATCGGGGATGGCAGTGGTGTGGCTGCAACTAGTACCCATCCATGCTCGGTTATCTGCCTTTTCATTAACCCGTCGTCCTTGTTCGGCTTCAACCCCCTTTCCTTTACACAGTTCTTTTTATCTAGCACGTTCGCATAATAACAATGGGAAGTCAAGTCTATAAATCTGAAGGCGTCCAAGGTCTCGTGGGAACTACCCTCGCCGTGCTCACTAGTCTGTGGAGGAGAAGGAGGAGGTGGGGTTCTGATTCTCTTAGGCATGTTATTTCGTTGGGCGAATTCAGAACTCTGAAGTAAGCAACTGGACGAAATGCACACCTAAGGTTGATCAGTCGATAGGAATGCTCCCTAATTGCCTTTGTCTTTTATACTCCAAAAATAATCCCAAACTCTGTCAAAACTCTGCCATGTACCCTCTGGCACTAACCAATCTACTCAGGCCTCCAATCCTCCCCAAAATCTGTCAACTTAGCCTCCCAAATTGCTGTCTGAACTTTTATCAAACACTTGGAGTGCAGACAATTGAAATCCCAAATTCTGCCTAGAACAAAAACCCACCTTCACTGCCTTTTATCAATTGGACAATCTCACATTACCTGAATACCATTTTTGGAATGTGCTCAACCGGTTGATAAGCTTCCCAGCAGCCTTGACTATGCTAAACTTGGGATTGTGAATAATGTAAGATTGATGAAAGAGGCTGAGAAGCAAGGCTAGGGTTTCGATGGGAGAGTGGCAGGTTAATTTGGAATGAAGAGAGAACTGTGTGGATCGAGAGTGAGAGCATTATGAGAAGAGAAGATATGCCAAGTGAGGGAGAGAGCTTACGCCGTTCTATGGTTATTAGAATTTAGGCTACCGAGTTTCTAAGTAGTGGGGAAAGAAATAAACTTGACCGGTTTTAATTTAAACTGGGAAGGGAGCATGGCGCAGCTGCGCAGTAAGTGTTCTTCAATGTGGCGCAGCTGCGCAGGGTAAGAATTCCAGCTTCTAGCCTGCCAATCCGCGCGGCCGCCCTGCATTATAGGCACACCTTGGCGCGAGCGCGCCAAGGTTCAGAGAATGCTGTTTAACTTTGTTCTAGAGATTGTTGCTGGCAGTGGATCATGGAACTTGCTACCCAATTGAAAAGAACCTGACACAGCACATAAACTTTATTATATTACTACTATCAAAGTTTTACTATGACTATTAACTATTAAATATTAAGCAAAGAATTAACATAAACGGAGAAAATTAAACATAGAGGGGGATAATCATAGGCATGCCAAATCCCAAAAATTTATATATGTGCACATAAGCAACAAGCTCATTACCAAAAATAAGTCCAATAAGCATCTATCATCTACAAATTATATGCAACATGCAAGTGCATCGAAAATATGTCCATAAAACGTTTAAGTCCCAAAAATAGATGTATGCACATATGCCTAAATTCCAAAAATGTAGGCAATAAACTTTGCCTTCCAAGAAGCCTCATTGACCTGAGCGAAAACATAAAATCTTTATTAAGCCCTCTACGCTATCAAAAGTATATTAAATCTATTTATATCAAGAGAATGAACATGGAAATATATATGCATTAAATTCCCAAAAATTCTCTAAAAGTGCGTAAGCAATGCAAGAGCATCAGAAATCTGTCCACCACTTATAGACCCAAAAATTTACTGCAACAAAGCCTAAACCCAAAAATGTAGGCATTGAACTCCTAACTCTATGAGCATTCAAAAATTTTAAACTAAATACTAAACTAACAAGAATTAAACAAGGGAGAGGGAAATGTAATAGAAAGCATGTAATGGAGAATTAAACAGGTAGGGAGAGAGAGAAATGATGGGGTGCCTCCCATCTAGCGCTTGATTTATAGTCCTCTAGCTCGACTGTGTCTGCCCACTGCTACCCAACTCCCTAACGATACTGGAGAACCCCTCCATCCATCAGAATAGCTGTGTGACTTTGGCGGCTTCCCAGTAGGAGTGGATGTAGATTTAAACTACCTAGCATCGAATATATATGAGAATTCCCCGTACTGAAGGTCGGGGAGCTAGTCAATGGTTCCGTTGTGTATGTGAAATGATCGGGGCATGGAGGCATAGAGCACACAACGGACTCTTCTTCTATTCTCTTCTCTTCTGACTACCATGGTTTGAAGCTGGCGGACTCTCTCATATCATCGAGATCCGACTCTGTAATGTGGCTTCCAAGGGGGCAAGGGTGTGCAAACTTCACTGGTTTGTTCCACTTAGGCTGAAAAGGCTCTTGGGATATTGTCACGGTTGGTTCATAGATTTCCACGTCCCCAAGCGTCTCCTCTATATCCATTGCCTTATGCTCGTCCAGTTGCAAGTGCACTTCGGATTCTCTATCAGTCTCTGCACCCATGTCATAGCACCATGCATCTTGGGGTTCATAACTTACTGGCTTCAGTCATTGGAGGTACAAGATCTTGCATATCTTGAGCTTCATTTACTTGCTCAATCACCTCCTCATTCCTTAAAGCTGCACTAATTTGCTCTACCCAAGTCTGAAGATCCTCAATTAACTGCTCTTGTTCGACCAAGATCTCCTTTGTTGATGCTAATGAGCACATAGTGTCCAATCCTTCCTTTTCTGTTTCAGCCACGGGATCCCTGTATTGAGGCTCACTAGTAGAAGCATAGTTGATTGGGCCATCTGATATTGAAAATTTTGGTTTGACAGTTCCTGGCTACCAAACAACTCCTCTTGGTTTTTCTGAGCTTGCATACATGAAGTCCATTGTTGACTGTTCTCCTTGTAAACATGGGGATTGATAAGTGGGTTCGGGTGCACAATTTGGACTTGGCTTGCATTGTTCTTGATAGCTCACAGTATGGGTCCGCCCTTGCTCATCCTCTATCATCAAGGCCCTACTAATTTGCTCTGCCCAGTTCTGGATATTCTTGACAGTCTTCTATTGCTCAATCAAGATGTCCTTCAGTGATATGTCACCTCCTTCCTCCAAGTTTGCATTTTCTGTGTCACACTCAAAATTGTGTTGAGCCTCATAAACTGGAGTCTGGAATGTGCATTCTGGGGCGTAAATGGGATTTGGATCCCAATATTGGTCTTGATAATAGTCTAATGAAGGGTTTGCTGAAGGGACTGGGTGATACCCCCAATCTGGCTGATAAGTGGGATAAGGCTCGGTGTAGAAATAACCAACCTCATACTGCTCTTGTCCATGACTGATAGGCTCCTGATGGCTCGCATAGCTCCCAGCACCATAGTCATATGTCACTGCCGTCTCTCGACTCTGCTGGGCTAAAACAGTATCCAGTTTCCTCAAGAGAACCTCCAAATGTGCTGAAAGTGAAGCAATTGGGTCGACGCCATCATTATATACTTCCCTTGGTTGCTCTTGCCTTGTACCATTCCATGGATAGAAATTCAAGTCCATTGTACCTGATTATAGGAAGAGAATTAAACAAAAATAAAAAGTTTAAATTAAGACTAATTTGATTAAACTAATGTTGGCAAACAGTTATCAAATAATTCCCCGGGCAACGGCGCCAAAAACTTGTTGGCCGATTTATCGGTCAATATATTCGCGCAAGTATACGCGGCCAGCAAGTAATAAAGAGTAAGTAAAGATCGTTCTCACGGAGAATTAATGGATAATAGGTCGCCAAAGCACTAGCTCATAATCATCTCAATCTTATTTAAACGGGCGAGAAGGAGAATGAATTAAAACTAAATTAAACTAGATAAGGAATTAAGCTTAAACTAATTAATCCTAGGGAAAAATCAGATAATGAAGGCATGAGATTCCAATTTCCCCTAATGATTCATCTAAGTTGTTTCACTTCCAATTAGGTCAAATTAATCGTTAAGTGTGCTAGCCGAGAACACAAAAGTGAGAGAAGGCCATCTCTCGATGCACCTAATCCATATCACGTGCAATCCACAGATGATAGAACGCACGTGAACACCCACATTATCTAAACCCCTATATGTCAATGGTGTTTACAAATAAATAGGGTTTAAGGTCAAGTTCTCATTTGACTAAGGGCGGCGCTTCGGTATATGTCTATCCTAAGCACAAATCATATATCCAACGCCATGTGAACATACAATCGCCCGCTACTACGATTAGATCTAAACCCACATTTCGTCTTTCAATCCCATGTGGGTTATCACAGTAATTGGTCATGACTCAATTAAGCATTGAAAGCATACATCGCAATAGACAATCAATAACAACCAACAAGACCATCATGAAAGCAAATCAACAAAGACTACTCAAAAGGTTCCATTGAAACCTCAAAATATAGTTTAAGTCATAGACAACTCAACATACCATCCACATATTGAATAAGCATCATAAGAACACAAATATGAATCAAAGAGAAAATAAGGGTAAGAAATGCAAATCTGATTCCTCTTGATCAAAATACGAATCCTTGATGTTCTTCAAATGTTTCAACCATCAAGTCTAATAAAACCCTAGAAACTTAACTACTATAAACTAGTCTAATCTCTACTCCTATTCTACTCCTAGACAAGAAATGTAAAAGAAAATGAAAGTATAGAAGAAGAAGATTAGGGCTAAGCTCCCTTAAGGGGAGATAATGAAAATACAAGTCAAAATAGCCCTAATATCTCTCAGCCGAGTCTGCAAGCAAAAACCCCCCCAAGCCAAACCGAAACTGCTGGGCTAAAACAAAGTCAACCTAACAAGCTTGATCGACACAGTTGCGCCGGCTCCCTGACCAATGCCTGTGCAGCTGCGAGGGGAGAAATGCTGGAAATCTGCTGCTTTTGTGATGCCAAGCTTCTGTTGATCATTTCTGACTTCTTTCCATGCTAGCTTCATAATGCATTCTTCTGCCAATTATCCACTGCCATGACCTTGTTTCCCTCTTTGTTCTACCCATTCTCATGCCATAGGTTTGCTCTTTAAGCGTTGTCCCTTTTCATACTTTTTGTTTTTTTTAGCATTCTTTTATCCGTTTAAGCTCAAAATGCACCCGGAGAGTTCCAAATACAGAAATCTGCAAAAGAAGGTAAAAATGCATGAAAAGCTACAATAACACATGAGTTTAATCAACAATCGAAGTGAGTTGATATCTAAAGAAGTGGTTATAAAACCACTTATCAGTAGCCTCTTTGAAAATGGTTGGCCAATAATACCCCTGATGAAGCACTTTATATGCTAGTGACTTCGCGGCCATATGATCACCGCAAATACCTTCATGAACCTCTCGAAGGGCATATTCAGCTTCAGACGGAACCAAACATTTCAGCAATGGAGAGGAATAAGCCCTTCGATACAGATCTCCATCAATAAGCACGAAGTTTGCACTTTTGTACTTCACTTTTTTGGCTAATATTTGATCCGAGGGTAGTAAGCCATCTGCCAAATAGATTATGTATGGTGTCATCCAACAATTAGATCGTTCGACGCACATTACCTCTCCGTGCTGTATGCTGGGCTGCTTCAAAACCTCCAAGTAAACTGATCCATCAAAAGCATTCGATTCAGTTGTAGCCAGCTTCGACAATACATCAGCGTTTGAATTATCAGTTCGACCAACACCTTGAAATTCGCACGAGCTGAAGTAATGAAGTCGATCTTTCAATTCTGCAAGATACTTGACCATTTTAGAGCCTCGAGCTTCATATTCCCCCGAAACTTGTTTGATGACCAGTTGAGAATCAATGTAAATAATCAACTTCTGAACCTCCAGACTCTTGGCCAGACGCAACCCTGCTAGCACCGCCTCGTATTCAGCCTCATTATTCGTTGCCCTGAATTCAAATCTGATAGCTTGCTGCACTTTGAATCCCTCCGGACTTGTTAGAATGATCCCAACACCACTAAGGTCCGAAGTGGAAGATCCATCAACATGTAATGTCCAAGAATCGTGCACCTGCTGAAGTGTAGCCCCCGTTTTCGTAGATCCTTCCGCTTCGTTCAGACTCCCATCAACTTCAGAAAACGAGCATTCTACCACAAAATCGGCTAAGGCTTGACCTTTAATAGCTGTCCGTGGATAGTATTCTATAAAAAACTGAGATAGTTCCATCGTCCACGCAGCAAGTCTCCCCGAAACCTCTGGCTTCCTCAACGCCTTCTTAAGTGGCTGATCTGTGTATACCACTATTACCCGACCTTGGAAGTACTGCCGAAGCTTTCTACTAGCAATGATCAAAGCAAAAGCAAATTTCTCAAGGTTTGGATACCTTGTTTCTGCGTCCCTAAGGGCATGGTTCACATTAGTAAACCGGATGCTGCTTACCCCCAACTTCACTCACCAAAACTGCTCCTAATGCTAACGAACTTGCAGCTATGTACAAATATAAAGGTTCAGCAGGAACTGGCATCATCAACAAAGATGCTGAAGATAAATACCTCTTGATTCCTTGGAAAGCTTCCTCGCACTCCGAGGTCCACTGGAACGTCTTCGCATTTTTCGGTCCTTTCAATGTGTTAAAGAACGGCAAGCACCTTTCTGCCAATTTAGACATGAACCTCCGCAACGATGTTATTCTACCAGTCAAACGTTGGACGTCCTTGTACAACTGTAGGGATTTCATGTCCAAGATAGCCTGGATTTTCTCGGGATTAGCTTCGATACCCCTTTTGCTGACTAAATATCTGAAAAACTTGCCTGCTCCCAACACTCCTCTAGATCGTCCAGATGACCACCAACAGACATGCTCTTAACAATCATATCATCAACATAGACCTCCATATTTTTCCCGAGTTGCTTTGTGAAGACGCAGTTCATCATTCTTTGATATGTAGCTCCCGCATTGATCAAACCGAACGTCATTTTTTTGTAGGCATACACCGACCGATGAGTAATGAAAGCTGTCTTCGGTATATCCTCCTTGCATATAAAAATTTGATGATATCCTGAAAAAGCATCTATGAAGCTAAGCAAGGCGTACCCCAAAGTTGCATCAATAAGTTGGTCAGTATGAGGCAGAGGATAGAAGTCCTTCGGACACGCCTTATTTAGATCGGTATAGTCTATACAAACTCACCATTTGCCATTATGCTTCTGTACCAGAACCACGTTTGCCATCCACTCAGGATAATCAATCTCGAAGATAAAGTCTGCATCCAATAACTTGGCGATCTCCTCATCAATTATTTTCTGTCTTTCTAGTGCGAAAATCCTTCTCTTCTACCGAACTGGCTTCTTAGTTGGATCCACTTGCAATCTGTGCTCAGCCAATTTCCGACTCACCCCCGGCATGTCACTAGGAACCCAAGCAAAGACATCGGCATAACACCGAAGCAACTCTATCAGATTTGTCTGGAAAGGCTCTGGCAGTCCCGAATCGATTTTCACCGCTTTTTCTTTCTTTCCCGGAATTAACTCAATCTATTCGGTATCCACAGCCGGCATGACTAACGGTTCCGTTTCGCTTTTTATAAATGGTTCCATTTCAATAGCCATGGTATGTTTCTGCTTGCTGACTCCTACTCCCGAAGTGATCAGAGTATTTCGATAACATCTCCTTGCCAAGTCCAGATCCCTCGCAACTTCGCCAACTCCATGGGGCGTAGGAAATTTGATTTTGAAGTGGGGAATTGAAGTAACTGCTTGCAAAGCTGTTAAAGTAGGTCTCCCCAAAATGGCATTATATGCAGAATCCACATGTACGACGTAAAACTTACACATAATTTGAACCTGTTGGGGAACCGTCCCGAAGACAACCGGCAGCTCAAAGGTCCCTGCCACTTTGACCGGATCGTTGCTGAAGCCATATAAAGGGGCCTCCTGCCCAATTTCCATCTTCTGACCATCCAAAGGCATCTGGTGATAAATATGAGCATATAGAATATCCACTGAAGAGCCATTGTCGATCATCATCCTCTTCATATCCACCGAACCAATTTGTGTAGTGATCACCAAGGCTCCCTCATGTGGTTCGATAGGTTCTGAAGGAAAATCTTCATCTGTGAAAGAGATTACGGAACCCGGGTACGCCCTTTTTGCCTTCAGAGGTTTATCTGCCAGAGTCATCACCGAGTCCAGATATCCCCGTCTTTTCTTCCCTGCAACCCTGCTCACGTTACCTCCTGAGATCACATCTACAACATGCCGTGCCGCCTGGTTCGGCACTGGTTGAACCGGCTGGGTGACTTGTGCTAACTCCCTCTCACTGGGCTGTTCCCTCTGCCGTTCTAGCCCTGCTACATACTGTACCAGAGTACCATTTTGAATTTTTCTCTCAATGAACTCCTTCAAACTCCAGCAGGAATTCGTATCATGCCCGATCGCCCGATGGTAATTACAGTATAAAGCAGGATCTCCGGACCCTGGTCGGCGATTGTTTTTAGGCGGTTTGAAGTATAATTGGTTCTTTATCTGTTCCAAAATAGTAGCCCGATCTGTGTTGAGCTGCGTATACACCTTATTCACCTTCTGAGTCGGAACGGGCGGACGATCTCCCCTGGGTGTTCAGTTATTGTTATACCTCTTTTGATTCCCTTCAAACCGGTCATTACCGCCACTACTTTTTCTCTGATTACCGTCTGACTTCTCCTTGTCTTTTTCTTTTGCCTTTTTCGAAGAGCTTTGCTTCAAGCTGGTCATCGCCTCTTCTACCATGATAAAGCCTTCAGCCTTCTCAAACGCTTCGGCTAGGCTTTTCGGATGCTTGAACATCAGCTTCTTTACCAGTTTCTCTGGCTTCACCAAATCTAAACCATTCTGAAACAACCCTACTGCCTGAATATCGTTGAGATCTGAAACCTGTCCCACAGCTTCTCTGAACCTCTTCACGTATTGCCCCAGGGTCTCGCTCGAATACTGCCTTACTTGAGCCAACGATCCCGTGGGCTTTCCCCTTCTCTTATTGCTCCCGAAGCGAGCATGGAACTTGTCACACAGATCCGCCCACGACGCAATCGAATCCGAAGCCAGAGTCCCCATCCACTGCCTTGCGTCTTTTTTAAACGTCAATCCAAATGTCTGACACTTAGCCGCATCCGAATAGTCGTAATAACCCATCAGCCTGTCAAATGCTTGGCTGTGGTCGTATAGATCCCCAGAACCGTCATAACTTTCTATATGAGGCAGCTTCTTGCTAAGATCTGCTTTTTCCTTAAGAATTTCAGATGAGAAAGGAGACGTCTTTTTGTCCGAAGTCTCCTTCCCTTGCTGAACCTCCGTTAGCTGCTTTCGAAGTTCTTTCATCTCTTTTGCCAAGTCTTCTACTACCCCGGGTGGCGAAGCAACTTCTTTCACTGGAGAGTTCATCTTCTTATGTTTAATCCGATCTTTTCTATCCGGACTATTCGATCTTTAAGGACTTCGTCTATTACTTCGGCCAAAGCGAGAACCCCCTGTGTGGTGTACCCTCTTCGGACTCTCTGGAGAATAACTTTTTAAACGGCTTCGGCGCCCATCCCTTCTACTGTTCTTGCGATACTCAATACGAGGCACCCTTTTCAAAGAATCTGGAGAATATTTTCGTGACCCACTTCGTCTTCTGTCGGGGTAATGACTACAAAACCCACTTTCAGACTGCCTAGAATATTCATCCCTCCTTGCTCTTCGACCTGGTGACTTACCCCGTCTTTTCGGTCGAGTGTAACTGGATGCCTCATCTTCTTTCTTAGCCACAAGAACCATCTGTTTAGAAATCTCTTCCCTCTTCTGTAGAAGTGCTTTCAAAGCCGTGTCGGTCTCTTGCGCCATCTTTGCCAGGATAAAGATTTTGTCTGCCTGACCTTCTAGGTGTTGGGACCTAGGCGGTGTACCTACCACCCTTTTTCGATCCTTGTCAGGACTTTTGCTGGCAGTAGAAAATAACTTCCTCTTGGTATCACCATGATCTCTAGCATGAGACCCTCCCGGAACTTCTTGTGATCCAAGTCTATCATGAATACTTACCGAAGGACCCAACCTATCTTTCACCGAGATTCTTTGCAAAGAAGAACTAGCAGTCGTCGGCTGTCCTTCGGCTGTAACCGTCTTAGTGTTCACCATAACTTCCGATGTAAGATACTCAATGTTTGTGATTGAAAACCAGAAACACTAGAGCCCCTCCTTCTAGCGCCAATGTTATCGCCAAGATCTCGCCACGCACCTCAATCACCAAAACGCGCTTCAATCCTGCACAGTAAACACGTCAGCACCAGATCTCGACGGCTTTGAGCCGCCAGGGATCGCTCCGGTGTGAGAATAAGTACAGGCCGAAAAAAGGATTAACAATGGAGGTAGTGTGTTCTAGTGTCTGGAGAGAAAAATATTTTGTTACCTTTTTTGTAGTGCCCTGTACCCATATATTATCTCACCAACTTGCATGTTGTCCCCCGATACTTACGTCAGCTGGCTGCATGCAGGCTTTACCATACCTTGCTCTCCACCTAGTCAACATTATGTCAACTCCTCATTAATGAAGGAGGCTTAAAACAGCTTAGCCTATCTAATCAATCAGCCGCCTGCTAAACCCCTTTTTAGCCAACCCTTCTCTAATAAGCTTTTCACCCACAAACTGCCACCTATCCTCTACTACCACCTCCAGCCCAAGCCTTATATTAATAAGCAATTAGATAATAGCCCAATACTCCAGGAATAAAACTGGGTATGACCCGACTGGTCCAATTAATTATGGCCCAAATCGGCACAAAAAGTTATGGCCCAACAGCAGTAGTAATAGTTAGTACCTTACAATACTAAGAAAATAAATTTAAAAATAATTAAAGTTTCTATCAAGCCAAATATTTAGCCAGTACAGTACACTGGAAAATTAATCTGAATGAATGAATGTTATTTCATGCTATATATATATATATATATATATATATATATTGGGAGGATTTTGTATGCCCAATGAAGTCATATTTTTCGTATAGAAGAGCTTGCTTCCCTTTTTTTTTTTCAAGAAAATATTAAAATAAAAAATTGTGCAACTCCACGTACATAACATACTCCCCGATTATCCTTAATATAATATTGGAATCAATCATTAAATGAAAAAAAAGTAAGTTGAGTGTTATTACTTCAAATGAATCAAAGTGTATACAGTATAGTAAGTTCACTAAAAAAATGAATGAAGTCATATTTTTCGTATAGAAGAGCTTGCTTCCCTTTTTTTTTTTCAAGAAAATATTAAAATAAAAAATTGTGCAACTCCACGTACATAACATACTCCCCGATTATCCTTAATATAATATTGGAATCAATCATTAAATGAAAAAAAAGTAAGTTGAGTGTTATTACTTCAAATGAATCAAAGTGTATACAGTATAGTAAGTTCACTAAAAAAATGTCTGTTGTTTGAATTTCAAATGACAAGTATAGAACCATGTGAAACTGGCTTACATCAGCATACAGTGTGTCTCATTTTTATGTGAAAAAAATTATGTAAAAATATCAAAAATACATGTAAAAATAACGTTCCCCTAAATAATTAATAAACGATAAAAACTTCACTTTATTGATAAAAACATACTCCGGACTATTCATCAATTAAAGAGTATCAACATACATATATATCCAATCCAAAAATAAGGATCATATATTAGGTTGATTTAGTATCTTGACACTATTATCCGCATATTAAACTTCAAATTTTGAAGTAAATTTATTTAATTTTAGTTGATACAATTATTATAATTGTATAGTATATAATAAAAAAGTATTAATTACACAATTTATTTCATTATACACTTTGATGAATCAAACCAATTTTAAAGTTTAATATGTCGTCGTTTGACATCAAAAATTAAATTATATTTTGAATTTTAGAATAGAGGGATTAATAATTTGGTAGGGATGAGCCTGACATATGAGCAATTGTTTGATTTTTGGGGCCTTGTGCACGCAACAAATCTTCTTCCTTGAGCAAGATTTTCATGGACAAAACATCAAATTATTGGAAAGCATATCACGTTGTATGGGCACCCATAACGGCGGCTTCTTATCTTTAAAAACATTAAAAGTTAATTTAAAGAGACTATAGTTCCTTTTATCAGCAATAAAATCCCAAATTCCCAATTACCAATCTTAAAAACAAGTCGCACAACAAACAAGCTACTTGAGCTCTTGAGCGCGCACATAATTTCTCCAACTTGCACTTCATTTGTCTCATAATTCAAGTATCAAGCAACCTAAAGTTGTCAACCTTGGTGTAATCGCAAATAAATTGTTCAGATTACATTCAATCTCTCCCAATTATAAGAATATGCATGCAAAAAAAAAAATACCTTGGAAACATTGACCAAAATCATTCTGTGATACCTGCAAGCAGCTTCAAAAAAGCAATGAACAAATAAGAAAGTAATTTGGGGAACTATCTCGAGAAATATTTGCAACTGCAAATGCAATTGCTGCTTTGCAATAGAGCACCACCATACGCCGGGGGGTGGGGGGTGGGAATGGCTTTGAAATTTGCAGCAGCTAGGTCCAAGTACCATATACATTACGATATCATCATTGCAAACAAAGTAGACATATTTTAAGCATATTTACCACCACTCTCAAGTAGGATAAATTTCTAGAACTGGTATGTTGTAGTTCAGAATTAGTGGGTAGATTCTTCTTAGACAAGCAATCAATGCACCATAATAGTTCAAAATAATAGTTCTAAACACTTGATAAAATTATCTTCTCATTAATTGTCTCAGTTCCAAACACAAGCACGAGGATACAAAATTTTTGCCCACACATGAAAGACCAACTGCCATTAAGCTCTTGGAACTCCTGAAGCAGCAGACAGAGCCTCAGCTACCCTCGGATTTCTCCAAAGCTGCAAAAGGAATCCATGTCAGTCAAAAACAAATGTCCAACTTTTTATAAGGGAAAAATCAAATGAAAAAGATATATGTTATAAGAACAGACGAACAACAACTACTGTGATTTTTATTTCATCCCCATGCTCGACATTTTGAATCCTATACAATAGATTTAGTTGACCAAACTCCATGCTCCTCAATGAAAGTAAAAATGAATCGCAATGCTAACTTAATGAAATGATATCCTAATTAGTAGATTATGTTCACCAGCTTTAACAAAATAAGCATCTTTTGTTTATAAGCAGGTGGATAAAATTTATCAAAAGATAGTAAAGCAACTAAACCAGCTACAAATCAGTAAATTAAAGAATTTTCTGTCACTTGGCCTACCAAATCCTATACATTGAGAAGTTTAGAAGAAGAATATGTCTTCTACATGCAACATCAAATGGCCCATTTCATCGAAAGCGAAAACACCCACCCACCTCTCGGAAAAAAACAAAAGAAAAAGCTACCCAACTGCTACCAGCCCTTCCCCCAACCACTATAGGACATACACACATATACATGCAGATGAATAAAAGAAAGAGTTACCTGGGTTCCAACCACAATATAGGACATACACAGATACACGCCTATGCAGGCACATAAAATATACCGACAAACACTGACAGAAAAACAAAGACTGCCACACAGTGCACAAGAGAGAGAGAGAGAGAGAGAGAGAGAGAGTACTATTGTAGTTTAGAAGCTTCTCAATGAGGTCAACATGAGTCATTAGCATTCTTCTACAGCAATAACGAACCAATCCCAGGGCATCGAGAGCATCGCTGCACAAAACAATTAAAGGTTACATCTCCACCTCCTTCTCAAAGTGGATAGATAGGTTGGACATTTTTATGCTGGATGTTTTTATATAATTATGTTTGATCTAGTAACATTTTTATGCTGGATGCTTTTATATAATTATGCTTGATCATGTAATTTTACGGTAGCTCCACAAATAAATTTAGCAAGAAAGATAAGGATAAACAATCAATAGAGGTTGTCTTCACATGTGAAAAAAAACACAAGAGGAAAATACATAATGAATTAGGTTTTAATAAATATTTTCAACTTATTTTTCCATCTCTCATAAATATTTATAAGTTTTTAAGCATCAGGTATTATGTGTTACTGCAGCTTTACTACCAGTCTGTCATCTATAGAGAAGCATAAACATATCCGCATGGATCGCATTAGAAGACAAGATCCCAAATTCCCAACATGTCATTCAGTTGTACAATATTGACCTTAGAGTTGGAAAAAAAGGAGAAAACAAGATAACCAAATTGAGGAATTATCAGAGTTCTATCCAGATTGCATCTCTACAGTACCATTCCGTAACACACCAATACCAATCACCAATTCCCAAAATAGTGTTGAAGAATTAACTTGCTAGTTGCTAGTATATCAGTTCAAAACATCTCTTTAAGAAGTTATTCATATGTTGAGATAATGTTATATAAAACTAAAGCAAAACAATATAGAAATAGCGAGATAAATATATATCATTACATCAGAGAAAACTTCAAAAATCTCAATCTCAAAAAGAGAAGAATCAATATAAATATGTTACATAAGACTAGCAAGATACGTATATATCATTACATCAGTCCATATTTCATAAATCTCAATTTAGAAAAGAGATGAAGCTTTTGCTCTTTTATATCCTAAGAACGGGTTCTCAAATACTAGAGCACATGCAAACTGGGTATGGAACCAGCCAATATTTAGACATCTCTAAAGCCACCATAAACAACTTTTTTATTCTGATAAAGTAACTTCAAATCAGCAGAACATTATAACTGATATAACCCAAAACAACATTGCCAAGTTTCCTAAAATATGAACGTAGATGCAATGTGTGAGTGTGCGTATTGAACTTATCAAAGCTGCCATATGCTAAAACACAGTTTATTCAAGTAATATTTTTTATAGATTTCTAACATAGTACTGTTATGGGGTATTATGTAATAAGAAACTGGTAAAAGAGATGAACTGACCCTTCGGTGTAATCGGCTTGGAGAAGATCAAGATATGTGTCCCATTTGTTTCCAATCACCTATAACACCGAATCAAATGAAATTTAAACAAAACAATCACAAAAAAACTGCGAAACCCTAAAATACAAGAGTTAGGGCACAACAGCTTCCATTTTACCATATATAGTACATCGAGTTAGTGCACAACAGCCTCCATTTTACCATATATTGTACATCTTTTGAAGGAGAATAAGGAGAAAGAAGGAGATAAATACCTTGCCGCAAGTGAAACAACGAACTGGTATGATCATCTCCGAATGCCCTGGCTTCGCTCCTCAGCCCCTCTCTATTGATTTTTTGGAGTTATGTCCGAATATGTAGACACTGGGCTAACCTTTTAAGACTGCTATTGGTCGGGCATAAAACCAATTAGTAGTGCATGTATTTATAAAAGTATGATTCATGAAGAAAAATCAGTATAAAAATATGCAAACCATTAATATACGAATTAAAATACATAAAAATATTGTATTGAGTTGAAAAGAAATGTTAATCTTTTGAAGCACTAAAACAAACTTTTACAAAATTAATAATTAAATGTAATAGTACTCCCTCCCTTTCACAAAGAATGTCCCATTTAGAAATAATAAGAATATATTTTTATGGTTGAAAATAATAAATTATTAATGTAGGAGTGGTGAGTCTGATAGTGATAACATGATAATAAAATTATGATACAAAATTAAAGATAAGGACTAATTTTTTTTTTGACAAATGAGACCGACTATTTTGTATGACAGTGGAAGTACTATTAATTAAAATGGAATTCGCTAACATTAATTATTTACATAGCTAGTAACATGAAGTATTTTTCAATGTTATGTTTGTTTGCAAAGATTATAGGACTATTAATCCTTACTGTCTTGTTTATTTTCAAATTCAGACTTGAGACTATTAGTTTAAGAATTATAAAATAACTTAATAATTTTAATCTCAAAATTATAATCATTGCAAACAACATAACATAGCCCAAGAGTATTATACTCCATTAGAATGGAGAAGGCTTTATCCGTGTATTATATGTTTAAAATAATACTTTTATCATTCTTATAAAAAGTAAATCAAATGGTACTCCTTGTAGACTGGAGAGAGCAGTTTTATATTCAAGTTTTGATATCTTCCATAAACGCTCTTTTTATTTATTATAAGCAATGAACCAAGCCCATATTTTTCAAGAACTCCCATCTCTGTGCTCAACTCTTTTTACCGTTCATGTAAACAACATCTATTACTGTATTTTCACCATTACATCCAATCGAATTATTCAAGAGTTAATCCGGTCTTGATTCAAAGTCTCAATTATCATATAACCATCCTCCACAAATGATTGGATTTTGATTCTGAACCCACCCAGCCCGTACATTTTTCTTGGAAGTACCCAACATGTTCATTAACACCTCAAGAATCGGAATATTTTAGAATACATTTGACAAAATTTTGCACCAAAACATTACTCAGGGCCAACTAAGATTCTAATATATTTCCTGATTTGTATAAGATTTCTGACTATAGGAGGAGAAGGCAATGCACACCCACAATTCCAGATTGTTGAGAGCTTAGTAGAATCTCTAGTTTAGTTGGGTAAACAAAAAAATAAAGTTTTAATCTTCAGTTAATCAGAACCAACATCTACCCCTTTTTGCTTCAGGAATTCTTTCGCCTCGACTATGTCCTACAAAACAAAAGAATTATTAGTTTTGCTATTGCTAAAAGAAAACAACAATTCATCTTCAAAAGCACTGCACCAGACTAAGTTGATGTATATATTGACTATGGTCATTTGCTTTTTTATACTTTCTCTTTTCTCTTTTGTGTCTAGTCTTTGTGTGAGTTTTTTTGTTGAGAGGAGGGTTAGTAACAAGTACTACTTGCATGGTACTGTAAACTAGAACTTCATACAAGTCCATTTAAAAGGCGTGTCCAGTTAATTGTAAAATGAATTGCACGCCAGGATTAGTTCATCTACAGATTCATACTGCACATGTTATCCAGGAAAAACAGAAAATTTCTTTGAAGAAAATGCATATATGCAAAGAATAATTCTCAGATAATTTGCTTTTGGGTGATTTTTTTTTTTTTTGGGGGGGGGGTGTGGGGGAGGACTATATATTATGGACAATAAGCAGAAAAAAAAAATAGTCCGTTCATCCAACATTAAAAGCAAATCAGATGTGTTTTTGCAGGAACCCAAAGGCCCCAAAACACCAGCACAAAAAGAAAAAAAAACAAAATTAAAGAACCATTTTTTTTTCAAAAAATATTCAAATTAGACACTTATGTTGAAGGTTATATAAATCTCCAATGCATCAATCCTTTTATATCTTCGCATAGCGGAAGCATGAGGGTTAAATGTTCAACTGAGAACCTATGTGCCATATTTTATGACTATAGGAAACGAAGAAACTTGTTATAACCATTACTAATGAAGCTTACCACCATCCTTTTATAAATTTATAGTGAAGATGTGGACAATTTGTTCTACAGATGAAGTCTTAAAACAGGTTTTCACTAACAACAATTAGAAAACAGTGGATGATTTCAAAATCAAAAGGACATGGGGATTCACTTGTCTAACACAAAATTGTGTCATGACCTGTTGACCGTATGAAAATTTGCAATGAGGTGACAGAAAATAAGGTAAATACCTTCTGTAACAGGAGGGACTCTTGTGGACAAGTTGGAAATTGCATGAGACCAACCCCAACCATTAATAGACCATAGCATCCTAGTGACAGGATAGAGTAAAGTGGAAGCTGGGGGAAATAAGGTAACAAGCCGCAGTGAGCCATAACATAAAGATAATCAAAACATGAAAACAAGTGAAGAAACATAAATAATTTCATGAAATATAAAGTAGATGAAGGAGCTCACCAACCAAGTATAACTCTCCGGAACAATTGATGTCTGCAATAGTCCAATCCAAATGGCCGATATGGCCACCAACAACGTCAGAATCTTCACAATATGCTTCATTGGATCTGCCATGAGAAAGCCTCCTTACTCAACTTCCTTGAACAAATTAAACTTCAAAGCAAGATAATTTCATAGTTCAGGAGTAATAAATATGATAGCCATTTCAGCACGCTCTTGACAGGTACACCCCCCAGTCCCCATGAGAGCATCAAGTATACAAATGGTAATGATGTTATAAGGTGAATATAACAAAAGGAGAGATGGAAACTGGATTTTATCACCCACAGATGACAGGGCATATAGATGGAAAAAAATAATTTGTGGGTAATTAGGTTTATCCGTGGATTACCTTCACGGGTGAGAATTACCCACTGTATTAAAAAAATCCTGATTCAAATACCCACATTCAAATATTCTAAGTTTTTATTTAGGAACTTCAGATTTGGACTCAAATTTTAAATTTAAACTTTGCTAGATTTACACTGAAACATCCCATTTCTAGATAAACAATCATACAATTGCCTATATTGAAGAAAGATAACTGGTTACTCATATGAAGAAAGAAAATGATTGGTAAGAGGAAGGGAGGAGATCAATCTGGCGAGTACCTTTATGGGCTGGACTACACCATAAAAGTGTAAGAGAGTGTGTGTAGAAAATGAGCTAAGTATGCTCGGTGTGGTGTGTAATAATAGTATATGCAAGAAAATAAGTATTAACAGTAGGGTCCTGTTAAATTTCACAAAGACTGGAAATGAAGTATAAGTGCGTAGCTTTGTGATAAACCTTCACACATACACACACGCACTGGCCCTGCTACCACTGATGCCTTCATCCAATGAGTTTGCAGTGCCAACACCTTATTTCAGAGTTTCTTTTTAGTCACTTGTGGTACCAAATTACCAATTCATATAAGGCCTTTCTTTTTAGGAAAATTAAGGCGAAGACTTAAACTTAAGGTCAACATATCTGCCGTGTCGGACAAAGCATTTAGTTGGTGCACAGAACCAATCAAAATTTTAAATCATGGGTTTATCACTGTTTCCAATGTCCAAAACTCGAACGCTTCTTTTTATATAAAGGTGTTGGAATACCAGAACTAACTAAAATTTTATAGTCACGAAAATGTAAGCACAAGCCATATATTCGACAGTCAGGCCATCTCTGATCTAAGTTTGTGTTCTCAGATATATTTAAGCAAAAACATATTTTCCAGTAAAAGTAATAAAGACCTGCCATCAGAAGGGAATTTAGTATAGATATTCTCAATGACCCAGACTCCCATTATAATGGTAAAGTGGGACTCAAAGCCCTTGCGCAATGTCCCAAACATCATATGGCATATTAACTTAACTGCATGATAATGCTGTATTTGGATATTACACTAGTAGGACTTAACTATGATGACAAAAGTGCGAACTTTAAAAACTTTAGTTAGGGCGCAAGAAGGTTAAAGATACATGAACGAATAAAGATTTCATCTTTACATCACAAAAGGGATCTCTGAGACACAAACTTAAATTCCAAGCACTTCAGATAATTTGTAGAAACATACCCAAAATAAAAAATATCCTCCTTCCTGATCCTGATACCAAATATGCACAAATATTCCTACTTCCCACTTCCCAGGGGGAAAAAAAGCTGAAATATTTCTATTGGAATAGTGAAGGAGATCCAAATAAATTGAGGTATTCAAGGAACAATAGTCATTAGGGAAAAGCTGAATGACCTAGAAAAAAAATCATCCACAACAAATCTATTCTGTTTAACGTCTTACAAATTACAATTACACGATTCACCCAAATCAAAATGAATCCTCACTATACAAATCTAAGTCAAACTAAAAAACAAAAACTTACTGGATGGAAGAGAATATGTAAAGCGTCAGAGACAACCGTCGGCGGCGTGGGAGAGAGAGAGGCAGGACTCTCCAATTTAATTTAATTTAATAGTCGGTTGACTGAGCTCCGTCACCAAATGAAGTTTATACCCGTTTTGGTTAGATTAACCCATTATACTTATAAGGCCCAAAAAAATATTATATAAATAAATATTAATTACAACCGTCATACTAAAATGAAGTTTTAAAATTCAAAATGAATATAAATCTATTTAAGAATGACTAAAAAATATGTACTTAAATTGGATACTTGTTAAATGATATATTGATATGTATGCAGTTGGTTATAATCAATTAGACCCATTCATATATAGTAAATCATCAACTAATTTAGTTTGATATATCATTTTCTAAAATAATATTTGTAATAGTTTTTTTTTTATGTGTTACCATTTTTTCTGTTTATTTTTTTCAAAAAAAATAATTAAATATGACTATTTATTATCAATTATAATTGTTTTAACCAAAAAAATTAAAAAGTTTAACGTTGATTTTGAATTCAAAATTATGTAAATTAAACAAAAAAAATAAAAAAATATATATTTTGAAACGGATCCAATAGTTTTTGTTTTTATGTTATTAATGATGATTAAGCAACTCAAATTCATGTTGTGTGTTGTTCCATAATTTGGGGATGTGCGTTAACTAGTTGTTTAGTCACCAATCCATGGATAAACATAGACTTGGCAAAAGAAATTCGTTCATGAGTTTTTTTTGTTTTTTTTTAAGACAATGATGCTTGTGAGGGTTGAAGACAAGACTTTCAAAATAAGAGTTAAACCAACTGAGCTACAACAACTATTTGTTTGAGACTAAATTTTTTTAGATCAAATTAACCTCAACCTCTTATATCACTATTATTTTGTAAGCATATATTTTTAATCAACTTATAATACATTTTATAAACGCAAAAAATGTATGTTTTCATTAATTAAGAAACAAATATTCATGTAAACATACATTTGGTGCGTTGCATTTTATAATACATTTTACATTTATTAAACATACATTTTACATTTATAAAATAATAAAACGTAAAAATATAAATATTACTGTGTATGGGCGTATGACATTTTACATTTATTATAATTAAGATTCATAGAAAATCTGATAAAATATGCATTTTATTAATTAAGATTTCATATGGATTATCAGAAGCAAACTTTTTGTAATTTATAAGAATCGTTTATATATATATATATATATATTTAATACTACAATGAAGCTAATATATTACAACAGTGATATAACATATTATAACAGTGCTATAATTTATTAGTTTCATTATAATAATATATTAGTTATAATATATTAGTTTCATTATATTATATTATAACAGTGCTATAAAAACATGAAATTAATATCGAATATATTTAATATTATAATGAAACTAATATATGAATAAGTGATAACAGTGCTACTGAACAATTATGTTATTATTGGTAAGGTATAATAGTCGTCCAAACGTTAATCATACAAATGTTAAATCCTACTCCCTCCGCTCCTAAAAAAAGAGTCCATTTGCCTCTTTTTTTGTTCCAAAAAAAGAGTTCAATTTGTTTTGATGGTAGCATTAACAAACATCCTTAACTCATGAAACTAAGGGAACTTGAATTTTGCAAAATTATGACATAAAAAGATTGTGTAAAATAAATTTTGTAAAAAAAAAAAAAGCTAAAGCCCGCGGGCCGGGCCCGGCCTGGGTTGGGCCACGAGCCGTAGTTTTTCAATCCATAAAAAGTCGGACTGTTTTGGCCCGGCCCAAAAACGGCCCGCTCTCGGCCCGCCCCGCCCGTTTGTCAGATCTAATAAACATGGGAATTAAACTAATGTTATTTATTATACTAATAAATGAGGCTTCTTTTTAAAACCAAAAAAATTAGCAAATGGGACTGTAATTATAGGACAAAGAGAGTAACTTCATTTATAGTTTAATTAATATTTCTGACTTACAGTTTCCCTGCCTGTTGCACTCGTATATTTTGTCTGCCCTGTCTGTCAATGCTCAATGCAGCAATGCTAGTCATTAAAGAGTGAGCGCGAGAGAGGACAGCAACAGCAACAGCAACAGCAGCAGCAGCAGCAGTATGAAGAGAACAGAAATCTGCCCTTATGGCTAATAGGAGCCTTTGTAGTACAGGGCAAAATAATCCATAAGCAGCTTACATATATCCTTAAAATTTGTTGGACCACGGGAGATATATAAGAAGGCAAATGGCTAATAATCTTATAACCAGGCGGAATTTCGTTTTCAAGAGACTGATCGATGTGCCTAATCTTCTGAGCCTGAGAAGCCTCCCAGTCGCTATTCTGTCAAGGCTCGAGCTTTCTTGGCCAACCCCCACTTCTTCTCTGGTGTTCTGTAGATTACATGTATGGAAAATTTGAATAACAAAACCAAGATCATGGCAACACCAGTCAGATTACAAGTGAAACTAATTCTTTCTTACTTTTGTTTAGAAATTGCGGAACGAGTAACACCTAAAAATTCGTCCCACTTGAATTTTCCAAGTTCTTGCTTATCCTCCGCAGAGAGCTCAAAGTTGGGTTCCCTCCCACACATAAATGCGGCTCTGCGTATATGGAATATTTATATTCAGTTTCTAAACATATTATTTATCATGCATCTGAAATAATATAAAACCAGTTGAGCCAATGATGACTTTACAATAATAATAATATAGCAGACAACTATAACCACAGGGAACTGTGTCAAAGGCTGATTTTTTTTTGGGCGTAGCGCAGAGACTGAATAAGAATTCAGAAGAGAAAGAGTAGAGTGTTCACGAAATGTGCCAACATTTCCAGGACCACTATCCATGCATTTTATGTTGCAAAACAAAACCCCCTCTTATCATCTCTACTACCCCAGCCTAAAACGCACTTTCTCTCTTCTTTTGGGGAAAATTATCTCAATGCAAAACTCTACTGCTAAGATAACTCCAATCATGCAAATGAGTGGAATTCTTTGCCATCTAATTGATGTCAATATTCTTAAATCATTTTATCTAAAACTATCCATCTATTTCTTCCTTATTATTAAGTCATACCTGATCTAGTACTCTGACTGGTGGCAGTATGTTACTGTGACCTCAATACCATAGGAACTGTTTTGCCTTGAGTTGATTAACTTTAACAACCCTCTAGAATTCTAAGGTGTGTCAGAAGTTAATGTTCCTGAGAATGAAATAAGATACAATGACAAGTTTTTCCTACCCATGCTACCACTCAATTCAGACTGGTTGGCACTTTCTCAATTCCATCCTTCAGTGTCCAAAACCATACACGACAAAGCACTTAGATTAGGCGCACGTCTTTTTCTCTTTTTTTACTATGTCTTGTTATCCATTCCACAACGTCACTTATGCCTACCGTTGCATCTAGGAAGGCCACCAAAATTTCCAAATGAAAACAATAAAAAATATTGAAATAACAAATTCGCGATACCAAGAAAGTCCACTATTATAAACCTCAGCAATATCTACTTAGGAGGACAGAAAGATATCCTGATATCATATATTCTCACAAACCAAATTTTCAAATTATTTGGAAAAGAGAAATCATATATTTACGTGGTATCTTTTAAGCTAAGCAGTTCATGACAATGGAAACTGTTAGAATATGAAGACAGCACTCTACAGCTGTGCTTCCTCCTGCTGTACTACAGTTGTAATATTAATGTTAGCTGTAGTTTTAGTGTCACTATACAAGGCAAAGGTTAGCCTATAAGTCACTGTACATGGCTGCCCATGTACAGTGCTTCTCTTGGTATATGTATGCCTCGAATGTAATAGAACAACACAAGCAATATACTACGATGTAGATATTCAATTGAGAAGTCTGCCTACCATAGTTCTTTTTTTTCTTCTTGCTTTCAACATGGTATCAGAGCTATGCTCCATTATCAGAGCACTGATCCTTTATCAGTGACTTTTTTCCTCTTTTTCTCTTCTCTTTCCGTTGCCGTTCCTAAGTTTCAATCAGAAAACTAGTTGAACGATTCGATATAGAGAAACTGAGATCAAAATCGGTGTACCCATTGCCGGACGACCAACACGGAGTTTTCAGTTCGCCGACCCACCGTCACACGCACCGCCACGCGCCCCCTCACGCGCCAAACGCCGATGCCACGCGCCTCCTTTTGCCGGCGCTTGAGGCTTTTTCCGGCCACTTTTTCCGGGGAGGTTTTCTTCCAAGTTAGTCGGTTTTTTGTCCTCTTGCCAACCACAGTGGTCGTCTAGCGTGAAATTCAGGTTTGCTAGTATCGAGCTTACAGATTCGGCTGTTTGGCCTATTTTTCCACTATTTGAGTTCTTCAAGCTTCTGTACTGCCCTATTTGTTCACTTCAAAACAGCCTTCTTGCTTGATATGGCTTCTTTCTTGCGTGAACTTGCTTGCAGTCAGAACAGCCTTCTTTCTTGTGTGAACTGGCTTTGGTTGCTTTTTTTTACCATTGAAGAATCTTTGTGGAAAAAATAATAGTGAGCCATGAAAAATTGGGACACTTGTGTAGTTGTGTGCTGCTTCTTGCTGAGCTGCTGCTACCTTAATGTGTTTTACTGAGCCCGTTAATTATCCTAGTTATTTCCTGAGATAATTCGTGTTGCTCCTATTACTTGGCTGGACTGTTTTGATTCCCAAGAGGACCACTACTGCTGTTGATTCACTGGCCCTCCCTTGTAGTCTTGGTCACTACACCAAAGCATCAAAAGCTTGGTGAAGGGTTCTAGGGCTGGTACCAACAAACAATCTGCTACTTGAGTTGTTGACTAGTGCAGCTGTTGTTGTTGCTGTTGCTACTCTCTACTGCAGTCCTTGTGCTTATGCAATGCACTTTAAGCAGGCTGCTCTTCTCCTTGGGGCACCATTTTTTTGGTGTTGCTTCTTGATATTCTGTGCAGGTGGCTTTGCTTTGTTGGAGGTTTCTTGGTTATTTGGTTTTACCTTATTTCCTTCATCTCCTCCTTGCCACAATCTGCTAGATATCCTTTACTAGGGATGAGATCCTAGTGTTCCTCACCGGGGCAGTAGTGGTTTGGTTTGGACTTTGTCCTCCTGCCTTTGCTCTATTGCCATGCCTTTGTTGATATCACATGGGCTAATTGGTGCTTTCTTCTGCTGGCTGCTGCTTGGGTCTTCCCTTGCTGCTGCCCTTCTGCCTGCTGCAACCTTTGTTGCTGTTATTGTTGGTTGTTATTGCGGTGGCCTCGTGACTACATTCTCAGCTCCATTGTGCTTGTTTCTAGCGCCTCCGCACTGTTGTTGTGTTGATGGCTTTGCTTCTGTCGCCTTGGGCTGTTAATTTCTTAATTCTCTAGCCACCTGCCTAATATACACTCTTCTAAGCCTTCATTCCTACCAACATGCAGTCCATTCCTTAACTAGTACCACTAATCGTTTGGGCCAAAAGTTGCTCGTGGTTTACTAGAATCTTTTATGGGCTTGCTTTTATGGTGTGGATCTTCTTATTCATCGGGTTCACGTCCAACCCTCAATACACGAGCATACACGTGAGGGGGAGATGATTGTTAGAGTATTTAGAAGAGTTGGTTACTCAACATGTTATCCATTGTTGATGTTTCTCCCAACATGGAACATGCTTTCCGACCCTCTTTGAGGGGGAGTCTCTTCCATCAAGAACATCTATCTCTTTGAGCTATCTCTTTCACAAATGCTCTTGAGCTCCACTCTCCTGTGATTGATTCCTTGTGTTTTCAGTAGTCTTCCTTGTTTGGAGCTGCTTCTCTGTTTGGCTGGTATGGGTTACTCTTATAGTCGGTTCTATAGCTTTAGTCGGACGTAACTATACTGTTGGATTCGTCTGATGAGGGATGGCTCGATCTTTCTACCGTTGTGCTGTTCCGGCGGGTCTTGGCTGGTTTTTCGGCTTCCCATATGTTCCACCCTCTTCATGTGCCCTACTGTTTCTCATGTGCTTAACAATTAGTTGCTACTGTTCTGCTGCTCCATTGAGTGTCCCTATGATGTCTAGCTGAGTTTCATGAGCTGCACATGGTCTGGCCTTGGCCTCTTATGTTGCATACAGGCTAATTGTTGCTGATTTCTGCACATGTTTAGAGATCTTCTTATCCTTTGTTGATGTTTCTTCCAACATGGATTAATGATTGTTTAGAGATCTTCTTATCCATGGTTGATGTTTCTTCCAACATGGATTCTTCCAACACATTATATCCCTTGTTGATGTCTCTTCCAACATGGGATTCCCCGTTTATATCCCTTGTTGATGTCTCTTCCAACATGGGATTTCCCGTTCTGTTTTGTCGACGCTTCTTTGAGAGGGATTTTTAGCTCTTCCAAATGCACTTTGATCAACTTTAGTTAAAGCTGCATTTGAGGGGGAGTTTTATGCTCTCAAGTTATATCCTTGTTGGTGTCTTTTCCAACATGAGACTCTTTGTTCCAAACACCTATTTGTGAATCTTGGTTGATGTTTTTCCAACACCTCTTTGTTGATGTTTTTTCCAACAACTCATTGTTGATGTTTCTTCGAACACGGGACTCTTTGTTAGCTACTTTGATCTCTTTCAAATGCACTTTAATGAACTTTAGTTAAAGTTGCATTTGAGGAGTATTAGCTGCTTCCTTGTTTTCCTACACCCAACTTCCTTGTAGATGATTTGCAGAACATTGGCTTCTTAGCATACTGCAGTTATGTTGCTTGCTGCTTGGATGTATTGGTGGCTGTCTCCGTTTTCTATCTCCGGCATGGCTAGTACCTCCTGCCTGTTAGTTTTGGGCCTTTGGGTTATTTTTCGGACTGTTGTGCATCCGCTGTGATCCCTTTGTCTCTTTCCTGGTACTGCTGCTTGTGCTCTTCTGCAGCGACTAGGGGATGTCTTGTGGGTACCTTCTGCTGCTGTCGTTTGCTGATTTTGTTGCTGCTGTTTTGAGCAGCTACTACACGTCTTTTGATTTGCTATGTTATAACACCCATTCTGTTTCTCTGTTTCAAGTTGGGTATATGTGACATCTATACACCAACTTGAGGGGGAGTGTTAGAATATGAAGACAGCACTCTACAGCTGTGCTTCCTCCTGCTGTACTACAGCTGTAATATTAATGTTAACTGTAGTTTTAGTGTCACTATACAAGGCAAAGGTTAGCCTAGAAGTCACTGTACATGGCTGCCCATGTACAGTGCTTCTCTTGGTATATGTATGCCTCGAATGTAATAGAACACAAGCAATATACTACGATGTAAATATTCAATTGAGAAGTCTGCCTAGCATAGTTCTTCTCTTTCTTCTTGCTTTCAACAGAAACATCAGAGGGACTCGAGTATTTGAAAGTCCACAAGTACTAAAACTATTAGAAAACTTCAAACCAACGTCTTCAAATTAACTCTTTTTACAAAACTTGAAGACCCAAGGCAATACTACAGTGTTAACCCAGAAACCAGTTAAAACTTCTTCAAGTGCAGTTGAGTAGATATACTTGGGTGATCACAACATTCAAGGAAGTCCAAAGTAGATAAGGTGGCTCGTTAGATGATGCAAACGCTGCGACTGATCATGTCACAGACAAGTTTTTTCATGCGTCTAAATCTTTAAGTTCACATATGAAGGGGGCCTTAGGTTGGAACAGCTTTGACAAAATGCATGAACAATAGCTAGGTTAGGTAAGTTGTAGTACCTGTCATACAATCGAGCAGCCTCTTCCTGAGAGCCAACCGTTCCCAAGTGGATTTGTTTCTTGTCAACTTTTATTGCAGCTTGCCATTTCATATTCTTGAAGTAGACACCTCGCATTACACAAGGTTCTTGATTTTCAAAATGCTTCCTCCTATGCCGCTTTCTGCGTTTGACTTCAGGAACTGATGAAAAGATTGGTGTTAAAACAAAAGGCATAAATTAGAATGAATATATCTCAACCCCCTTGGACTTAAAAATTTATGATATCTGTTACCATCAAATAATCCTCATTTGAATTGAAGCTGAGGTTATCTTGATACCATGACATGAGCTTCACTAGTTGCTCTCAAGCTCAAATTTTATTACAACATCACTAACAATAACTACAGCTATATTCAATTGTCCATAATACCTGCCACCTCGTATCTCTTATGTGTAGAAAGTTTAGTCGTTTTCATTCCAGCTTTTTTGGTACGTCCGTTTTCTTTTTTTACTGGACATTGGTACATCTGGTGATTATCAAGGAAGAATTAAACAAGAACATATAATGACAGCATTTCTAGGGGTTCCAAACTGATATTTTGTAGTCCAGTAGTTAATACTAGCTCAATCATGTTTTTTTTTTCCAAAAAAAGAACTAATTCAAACATGTATATATTTTAAAAACATGAAAATGCAGACCTGCAAACTGTTCATGGTGCTGTTCTTTTGATGAGCTAGCAGCAGACGCAGTTGATGATCCAGGATGTACTTTTGGTATAGCTTTCTGACAAACATGATAGGTAACAAAGACACCTTTTGAGTGGTGAGGGATGGATGGTATATAATAGACAACAGATGTAACATAATCATAGGCCGAGTACATGATGAAATGCATGTACACCTAGAAAATAATTGAAATAGCGACGAGTGCTTGAGTTTAATTCTCGGTGGATTAAAGATATAACCATTTGGACCAATTATTCCATTCCACTGGAAGCATGGATGATGGCTTAGAAATGTTCAAATTGAAGTTTTTCTCCAGTAACCATGAAACAGATAAGCTTACTGGAGAACCAATCTAACTTCTAGGATAAAGCTACTCTTTTTATTGGAATAACTAGCTTCTCTAAAAGACTAAAACCAGAAATCATAAATGTTTGTCGGCTTAAAGTTGGCTATAGAAGACCTCCACATAGTAAAACAACAGTTCTAGTCTCTCACAAGCCAAATAGGTAGATATGCAATTCGGCTTTTTAAATTTTTAGCTTAACATATGTATCATTCAACTTGAGCTGCAAGAATCAACACCTTAACGTTACATGGACGCAGATACGAGTGCCGGGTACAGGTGTGAATTCAAGGTTGGATTTATCTAAATTTCCAATGAAATGAAGACACTGACAATATTTTATATAAATTTTTCTTATATGTACATTTACAAACTCCCTCTGCCAAAAAAAGTCCCATTTTGACTTTTGAAGTCAAAAGGGAAAACCTAAAATTTAAACTGATGTGAATTCATGTAACTTTTGTATTTTAAAAGAATATAATTAGTAGTCCTTTAAAAATAGTTTCCAAGATTCACAATAGTATTGAGTAAAATCAAACTAATTCAAATCAAATTTTATTTTTAGGACTAATTAGGACTTCACAAATTAACTTCAAAATGTCAAAACGGGACCCTTTTGTCGAACGGATGTAGTAATAAATTGAGGTGTTTACCCAAGGGGGCAATTGTCTATATTCAATACTCAATGCATTTCGAAGGTAATGTAGCTAGCATAAATTATCCCAGATCTTGGTCCTCCAAAAGTCAAAACCCTTTCCTTCAGCGGCTTTCTTTCCTCATATTCTAGCCAAAGCAACAAGTATAAGCAACATATACAGAAAACTACCTCGACATATATCACTTCCTAGGAGTTTACAAGGCAATGGTAATGCCTTTTGTTCTTACCGTTAACAAGAAACAGTTGAGAAGTAATTCTTAAATGTCCAAAACCGACCAAGAAGGAGTGGTATGATCAGAGGCTGAGCTGATTTTCCACCTTCTTGCTTAATTATATGACACGTAAAACATAGTAGTTTGGTTCAATATGCAAACACGTTTAAATTTAGTTTTACTCAAAAAATTTAAGAGATTGGTACCATATCTGATGCGTATGTGAACAGACTTAATAAATGCCAAATACTTAAGAAAGAGTACATGAAGTCCATGTTTACCTCCTTTGATTGGTCAAAATCAATTGAAGTCATAGGATGCACACTAAATCGTCTTGAGTTTTCAGGAGTATGTCCACCTGTCCAAGAATTTAGGGAGTGGATCCAGGAAAGGACTTCGGCCTACAAGACGCATTGGATATTCTCAATGTTATTAAACGCACAAAGGAAAGTTTAATAGAGAATTTCCATTCACTGAATTTGTGATTTAGTTAAACAATAGGCCAAGAAATGGAAAATCCTAAAAATTGGTATACTAATCGAAAGGTATCCAAAACATATTAAAGAATCCAATTTAAGCCAAGCATTCCTACATTAACCAAAACTAATTTCAACTTGAGCGTACCGGAACATAGTCCAAGGAGTTTGCGCCTTCTAATGCTCACCATGGCTGATTGCAGTATTCCTATCAACATTGAACAATGGTTCAGAAGAAATCCAAAAAAGATTCATCACAAAAAAAGTAAGGCAGGTTTGTTGGACAGAGACACACGAAAAGTTTTAATATGCGAAGATAAATCTATTCCGTGCTACCGAAGTTCTAGGATGATAAAAATAGCACTAACTAGTAGTTAAACAAGATGCCTCGAGGCTACATAAAACAAAATATTTTAATAGAAGAAATAATACAAGAAACTACCAAGGTTCGTCTAAAAAGGATTTTGATACTAGTAGTCAATTCGAACCTGTGTCATCACTTTGACTCATGCTTCACCAAAGAACCTTACTCACAAATTATACATGCTACTTTAAGAAGCAGCCTGGAACAAGTTGGTAAAGCACATTATCATTGAACAAGTATGAATGCCGAAAGGTCAAATGATGTGTCAATATAAGAACCAAGAAACCAAATGTAGTAACTTGAAGTCAAAAAAACAACAACTAATCTTTACTATCCAACAGAAATATATGTTTCTACTAATTTTAACTACCACTAAATTTCAACCACATATATATGTTTCAAAAGACTGACTGAAACTAAAATCAAAGAGCACTGCTAAGCATTTTAAGATTCACAGCTCAAATACTTTCAATACTAAGTTCCCTACAAACGAAAATGCAGCTTGGAGTTCCGTATAGACGCGGTTTACCATCCTGGAGTACAGATCAAAGTCATTGATGTTGAAGAGTTGATTTTTAAGCATGATAACTTACCCAGTCAACTCTATTAAGAATAAAATTTCAATTAACATAGCAATAGGTCCAAAGGTGACAAAGCCTCTGCTCAGTGCTCAGTCCCAAAACTTGAAGGTGCTATCTGATTATATAATTATAACAAACTAAACCCACAATAATTATCTTGCCACCTAGAAATGGAATTTGAAGAATCCAATGAAAAAACCCAATTCTAGGAATTTGCAATCTCTCTCTCTCTCTCTGAAAAAATAAGTCAACCCACCAAACTACCACCTTTTGTGGAGGCAGGATACAGAAACATAACAAACCCAACAACAAAACGACGAAGTCCAATACACACTTGTGACTTATCCAAAAAAGACAGAAGAATTAAATCAAGAAAAAACACCATATAAATAACCAAAAAAGAAGTCCATCACAAGAGTTTTCAGTAGCAACACCAAGAATTAACATGCCCTTCCTTCAACCCTTGTGGATTAGAGAATGAAGAAAGAAAATAAAGCAGCCATTATAAGTTATAACTAAAAAAAAGTGTATTATTTGGTCATTCGTATACCTGAGGGGCAAAGAAGAGAGGTAGTGGTTGGTAGAGCGGGGGAAACGATCGAGGAGAATTGAACAGGGGTTTGAGTGAAATTAATCAGTAAATTAGATGGTGATTATGAGTTAATTGTAGGTAGATTAATTACAAAGGAAGGTGGCGGGTGGAGAGAGAGAGAGATGAGAGAGAAAACAGAAAGGAGATTGTGGCTTCTGCTCATGCATATACCAATAGTAATACCAATACTACCTTTTGCATTAGTGGTATTTATCTTATCATTGTTGGAGAAGACGAGGGTCGAGGGTGGTGGTACTGTAGAGAGAGAGAGAGAGAGAGAGAGAATGGTTGAATGAATAAGTGAAGGGGAACGAACGTATGTATGTGCATGTATGTTCTATGTATGTATATGTATCATGTGTGTACTTTAATTTCCAAAAGACCATAAAACCCTTGTCAATCTTCCCTATGGTAATTATGAACAGCAATGCTACTATCACATAATTCTCATATTCACACATATATATTATGGGTTTTCGCTTGACATGCGAGATCCGCAGCATCCGCAGCATGTATGTGTGTATGTGAGAGTTATGTGATAGAATTTATATGATAATAGCATTATTTAATTATTAATGAGTCTGGGCCGCTGTGGTTGGCTGGTAGCAAGCGAGAGAAAACACCGAGGAGACCAAACAAATCCATGATTCGATGGACGGCCTCCAAAAAAAATATCTCGTCTCTTTTAATTTAAATCAAAATCAAAATAATTTTATATTTTATTAATAGTTTGTCATAATTTGTATACCATTCTTATATATATTAACAATATATAAAACTTTAACTCTTATTTTATATTTACTATTTACTCTTAAAGATTTAGTTAAATAGTAATGATAAAATAATAAATTCATGAGGATAAATTTAAAATATCACTATTATCAATAAAAAAGATTATTCTTTTAGTGAAATAATTTTTTTTTTGTAAAATAGAATATACACTTTATTTTAACATTTTGTTTGAGGGCGTTGGATGAGTTTACTATTTATCGCCTCTAAATTTAAAATAATATATAATTTAATCTATTTTATTTATAATTATTTTTCGATGCAGTGTAAGAGAATGAACTTTTTACAATAAAAACTTACAACCCGTGCAAAACACAGGTAAAATTTAGAAACTACATATCAGGCAAATTTTAATAACTACACACACATATATATTTCACTATCCGAACAAGTATTCGAAATTAATATTATCGAAAAAACCAAATTATACTATTTGGCTATTCCATTTATAACCGAAATATTAACTTATCTCTGCCAAACAAAAAAATCACTTCAAATTTTAGACTAAAGTTTCCAAATAATATTTGACCACAATCCACAATCATAATAATTTACAAACTAGTTTAATAATTTCAAATTAACAATACAAAGTACATACCAAATTATTTTTAAATATCTAATTCGGATATCCGAATAGCATAATAAAAAAATGAAATCGAATAATTAAACGATTTTAACCGAATTAAGTAAAATAATTGAAATAATTCGGGTAAAAAAAATCGATTTGGTTCTATAATTGAATAGGAAATTATGGTAATATTTTTTATGGATTGTTATCTTTGTACAATTTTTAAATCAATTATGTTGTCATTTGAAAAAAAATATTTATACCTTGAGACATTGATTGTTATATTGAAAATATAACATGAATCTCTTGTGATCTACTAGAATAACATTGGTCTTGACAATCATTTTTGTTTCATAGTGAAGTACTTATAAAATTTGTATGTGTAATTTATTGTGTAGTCGGAGTTATATATATAATACATTTTAGTAAGTTGAATGAGATAACTTTATACTTTTTAATTAAGAATGCTAGTAATAATCATAAATATAATAGATCATGGGTAAATCTAAAGATAGAAATTATAATACTAACAATATTAATGTAGTATATCAACTAAAGAGTACATTAAATATATTATAAGAATACCTTAATTACATATTTTATAGTAAAACAAATGAATTTTTAAAATATTGAGTTGACAAAAAAAAAAACTTTGACCTACCAAGTTAACAATCAAAACGACTCAGTATTTTTTATTTTTTTTTAGTATTTGTATTTATAAATTTTTAAAAATAAATATAAGTAACAATAGCCACCACACCATTGTCTAACCCTAGTGTTGTGGGACTATAAAATGTATTAGTTATGTGACACACACAGATATTAAGATAAAAATGTTTTAAAAATATAAAACATCAAGTGCCCAACAAAATAATTACTCTCTCCGTCTTAAAAAATGATGAATAAAATTCAAATTTCATACATATTAAAAAATGTAAAAATAGAGGAAAGAGAGTAAATAAAATTTTAAATAATGCTACTATCACATAAAAAAATGTCATATAATGCTCAATACACACACATATTTGTGAGCTTCACATGTCAGGCAGGAGCCACAGTATGCATGTGTGTGTATGTGAGTATTATGTAACTATTTTTTATGTGATAGTAGCATTGTTGTAAAATTTTAAATTTATCCTTAACGGTTCCATAAGATTCATAAAAGTGATGAATAAGTTTATTTTCTTATATTAATTAATCCCATTAAATGACAAATTATTTTTCATTTTATATACTTTAGTTTATATTTTAAGAACAAAAATAATTGTAACTTTAGTCATGGTTTTCAGAATAGTGAGTATTTTTTTCCTCTTCATTGGATAAACTTTTTTGAATGGTTACTGTAAGACCCCAACTTTCATGAATAAAGATTTAATTTTCTTTATATATTATTTCGAAATAGTAAGGTGTTGATTTGATAAATATGAAAGTTATGGGTGAAATGTGCAAACATTTTTAAAATGAGCAAGTGGTTATAAAATATTCTTGTTGTCGGGGAATATTCGTTTGGTCGTGGAATATTCTTGTTGTCGGGGAATATCCGTACGACGGCGCAGCTATTTGTGGGCCCCCACAACGGAATAACTGTCGGATATAGAAAGCGACAAAAATAACTTTTTTTACAAGATAACGGCGTAGTTGTTACCGTTAGTACTGTTGAAATACCCGGTGGTTAAAATACAGTACGCGGTGTTGCGCAGTAGCACACGGTATTGCACAGTATTTCGAATTATTGAGTCTTACGTGAGAAGGAACTTACTCAATTATTGTTACAGTATTTACTGTTCAATATTTTATATTATTGACTCAATAATTGCTACGTTGATATTTTATATTATTGACTCAATAATTGCTGCATTGATATTTTATTGACTCAATAATTGCTACGTTGCTATTTTTTTATGATTGATTCAATAATGGCTACAGTTGATATTTTGTAGTATTGATTCAATAATTGTCGTTGCACAGTATTTCACGTTATCAACTCAATAATTCATATTATTTGAATAATATTATTAGATAGCATTATTGACAATGTCTAAGGAAGTTCTGTCTAGGAGGGGTTATTTAATTGCGCGCCAGTAGGGAGAAGTCCTTATCGGAAGGCCCCCTCTTTCCTGGGAACGACCTGGTTGTTAATATTGTAGTTCTATAATATTATTTGTGAATAATTAATTATTGATTTATATGATAAGAAAATATTCATTTTGTGGATATTAAAGAAGGAATTAGTGCTGATGTGTTTTTATCAGTATTTTGGTGTGGAAAATCATCTGTTTATGGATTTCGGATAATTTATGTTTGGAATTTGGAAAAACTTTCTTCTGCAAAGTTGTAGAGAATTAAATTTCCTATGGAAGGACATAAAATTTGTATTTTTCTGACAAAGGGGCTATTTGTTATGAATTATTGAAGTTTTGGAAAATAAATATTTTTTAAATAAAATGGTGGGCCCCACTTTTGTTGTTGAAAAATCTAAAATTTTTAGCCGCCAGGCGGCGGAATTTTTTTTTTAAAATATATTATTTTATTATTTTAGTCTCCTTTGGCATCCTAAGCTTTTCCTATAAATAGGGTGCTTAGGTTAGAATTGAAAATCACACCAGAATCAGAAGTTTTCTCTCTCTATAATATCGAGCGTATTTTTGTGAGTATTTCAATACTTTGAGTATTACTATTCAGTACAAGCTTCCGTCGGTATTATATCCGATATTCCAATCAGAGATACTGTTCTTTTGAGGTAAGGGATGTTATTTCTTTCGTAAATGATGTTATTCTTTTCAATATCATTATACAAAAATATTGTCATGGATTTTATGTTGAAATTCTTACTTTTTTCGTCGGGGTTACTATTCACGTATACGGCACTATTCACGTATACGGCACTATTCACGGGAAAATTTATTTTTCTTCTATTTGTCCAAATTGTCTGTTAAAGTTACTATCTTTGATTGTATCCAAGTTTTGGGCTTTATTCTTGAATTTTGCTCCACAAAGTATTATTATGGATTATTCTTGAATTTGGATAAACTAAATGACGAATCCCTAATCTTTGTCTTTTATCTCACTGGATTCGTTCTTTAAAATATTTTTCATCATCCTCAGTCCTAAAAGGTGATGTAACTGAATATCTTTGGCCTGTAGAGCAAAGATGAATGATTACCTGATGAATATCTTTGGCCGTAGTGCAAAGATAACAGGTGTTGAGATGAACATGACCACTGATGATACAAATGAATATCTATGGCCTGTAGTGCAAAGATGAATATTGACTTGAGATGTATATTAATTGATGTTACAGGGATAAAATATTGATGATGGACTTTTAAATCATAGAAGATAGTAGACTTCATTCTCTGCTTAACTCTTCTAATGATTTGTTATTTTCGCTGCGAATATTGATCTAAGATTGGTTGTCCATTATATTTTATCTAATTTATTGAAGGCTAACGATGATTTATTTTTCATTATCTTAGTCATAATATTCTTTACTGAGCTAGTTGAGTTCACCCTTTTCATCTGTTGTCCTCTTCAGGAAATGAGAATGTTGCGGGAACTAGTCGGGGGACAGAGTGATGGTCCGAGTTAGAGCAGTAGTAGTCCTCACTATTTCTGATAAATAGTGTGATAATAATTGTAATGAGGACTTAGTTTGAATCTTAATATTTTCTACATATTTGTATTGAGACTCACAGTTGTGTGGTCGTATTTTGCACGACCGTATGATATAAAGTTTGTATTTGAATTCTGTACCATGTATTTGGCGACTCAGAATGGGTTGGGTTGAATGGACCTATTCTGGGGGCGTCACAGTTACTATTAGGGATGAATTACATATTATATTACATTTTAATAAAATATTACAAAAAAAAGTGCATAAATAAAATATTTACAAAATTAGTGCATATGCACTATTAAATTACAAAAAAAGTGCATTCTTATCCCTTTAATTATGGCCCATGATTCTCTTCCTTATCTCTTCTCATTAATATTATTTTATTATCTCTCCCACGATTTTCTCCCACTCCATTTCAATGCCACTGCAATTCAATCACCACCGCCTCCCTTCTTCTCTCCTCTCCTCGCCCACGCCCCACCCCCTCCCTCCGCCTCCCACCGCCCTTCTCCTCCTTCCGCCCCCGCCCCCGCCCCCTCCCCTCCCTCCGTCTCCCCATCCTCCCGCCCCCTTTCTCCTCCCCCCGCCCCCGCCCCCGCCCCGGCCCCGGCCCCGGCCCCACCCTCTCCACCTCCTCCCGCCCCCTTTCTCCTCCCTCCGCCTCCCACCGCCCTCCACTACAAGAAAAAAGCCCACGCCCCACCCTCTCCATCTCCTCCTGCCCCCTTTCTCCTCCCTCCGTCTCCCACCGCCCTCCACTACAAGAAAAAAGCCTATCTGCGACCGTCTATCAGCGACCGCCTATCAGCGACCGCATTCGGTCGCAGATGATCATCAGCGACCGAATGCTCTGCGACCGAATGCATCAATTATCAAGTAAGGATGGGATGGTCATTGCTTGAAGGACTAATTGGTGCATCATAACTAAAGCAATTCATGTTTGTACATTTGATAAAGTTGATCTATTTGGATGAACTGCAAGTCACATTCTTTTTTCTTTCTTTCAATTAGTATTTGGGTATAGAATTTATTGTTTGTAACTAAAATTTGAGAAGGACTCGATCTCAGTTTGAATAATAATAATAAATAAACTTTTCATAACTCCCACACTGTTCAACCATATGTTCTTTCACTTTCACTTTCCACCCTATAACGTAGAGTACCAACTACTTTTTGTTGGACTTAGCAGCGAACGAACTATTAACGATGTTTGAATTCATTTGAACTCGATTGTTTCAATATATTATCAAACTTTATTTTCTATATATTTAAAATCTGTCGTTATATAATAAATATATTATATATAATTTAATAACTAATAGATTTATTAGTTTAATGATAAATGTGTGATTAATAAATAGTTTGAATCGGTGTAACGTTGAATTGGTATGATTGTTAGTTTTTACACTTATATTGAACCGGTGTAATGGTTTACTTGAGTTACTAGTTTGAATCGGTATGATTTTAAGAAATGGTTTGTTTATTAGTTTATGTCTTTTAAAATTAAAAAGGTACATTTTCAAAAAAGTGTTTAGAATCCTAATTATATTTTTGAATAAAATACTCCTATTATGCATATAGTATTTCTGAGTTTGTCTTATCATGGGAGATGGATTCGTTATAAATAATTACTTAAAATATTAAGCAGAGAGTAGACTTTCATTCGATTCAGACAATACAATTAGTATTATTTTTCAGAATTTTTGCAACGGCGTTTTAAAATAAATTAATGATTGAATTTTGTTTAGTCCCCCATTTTTTTTAGGTTATTTGAAAATGAGAATTATTGAAATTCATTTATATAGATCAACAAATTCGCAAGACTAGACAATGTACAGTCTAATTAAAGAGTAATATTATGGAGTAGAGATATAAATCATACATAAAAATATATATGTACAAAATCACATGGCGTGTAATGTGTAAAAAAGATGAAACTAAAATTAGGATTTTTCATTTCTTTTTACTTTAATCCCTTCTATTCTTAGGGTAACGAAACAATGGATTATCAATGTCATTTACATTCAAACTC
The DNA here is from genome assembly GCA_020205555.1 of Panax stipuleanatus. Classification (NCBI taxonomy): domain Eukaryota; kingdom Viridiplantae; phylum Streptophyta; class Magnoliopsida; order Apiales; family Araliaceae; genus Panax; species Panax stipuleanatus. The sequence continues at coordinate 119,575,050 of CM035123.1, forward strand.
TTTCTCTCTCATTTACAATCGGATATAAATTAAAATAGTAAAAATGTAAAAATTGTAAGGTTTGGAAACCCAATTCAGTATGTAATCTAATCTAACATAAGATATAAATAGTAGAAATGTAATATTGGGAGAAAGAAATAAAAAATGATACCAGTGCTTAATGGTGGCGGCGGTTGGCCGGTGACGGCGGCGGGCCGGTGGTGGCGTCTTTTCTCCTTCTTCTCTTCTCCCCCTTTCTCCCCCTTCTCTCTATTCTGAGCTCTGCCTCTTTTTTTTTCTTCGCTTGCTGTGTCGAGCGAATGATTGAAACTGGTAACATTAAGTTTGATCAGCGACCGGCTGCGCTCGCTAATTTTTAATGACATAGACTTAACAGCGACCGCATGCGGTCGCTGATTGTAAGTGGTCGCACAAAACCTCCGCGCCAACATTTCCTGCCAAATTTTGAGAGGGAAATTTATGCTGGCGACCGCTTAGCGACCGCATGTGGTCGCTGATAGTATGTAGCGACGGGTTAAAATCACGGTCGCAGATGTCGGTCACTATTACTAATATCAGCGACCGCACTTGCGGTTGCTGATATTGGTTGTCACTGATAGGCCTTTTTCTTGTAGTGCTCCCCTCCTCCCGCCCCCTTTTCTCCTCCTCCCGCCCCGCCCCCGCCCCACCCCACCCCAGCCCCTCCCCTCCCCACCCTCTGCCTTCCCCTTCTCCCTCCCCCTTTTCTCCTCTTCCTCGACGACCACCGCCTCCGATTAAATCTCCACCATCTCCGGTTTATTCCCCACCACCACCAGTTCAGTCCCATCCACCACCCGTTGCCTCCCATCCACCACCGGTCCATTCTCCACCTCCACCGGTAACCAAACCTTCATACGTTGGTAACCAAACAGTCATATCAAGGTAACCAAACTTTCATACAAAGGTAACAAACATTTATATAAAGGTAACCAAACATTCATACCAAGGTAACCAAACATTCATACCAAGGTAACTGAACCTTAATATGAAGGTTTCATTACCTTGTTATGAAGGTTTGGTTACCTTGGTATGAAGGTAACCAATTCAGTTTTATTAGGTTACCAATTTATTTTAAATGTGATGCAGTTGGTAACCAAACTTCATGTAGTTGGTTACCAAACCTTCCGATAAGGTAACCAATTCAGTTTTATTTGATTGCCAATTTTATTTTGAATGTGATGCAATTGGTAGCCAAACTTCGTATAAAGGTAACCATTTTAATTTTTGTGGGTAACCAAATCGTCATAAAAAAATTCAGAATAGCAACTCCGGCGATATAGCGATGGCGACGGCGGCGATATAGCGGTGGCGGCGGCAATATAGCAGCGGCGGGAGGCGGGGGAGGAGGATGATGAACAGTAACTCCTTCATAATTTTTTATTTTTAATTTTCTCATTTTGATTTGAATTTTGAATTATAAATTTGAAATTGTTGTTAGATCCAAAAGATTTGAATTTGAATTATTAGTTCTCCTTCATTTTAGGTTTCCTTATTTAATGTGAAATTAAATAGTTTGAATTTTTTGCATTATTTTTGTAATTATTTTGTGGATGCACTAATATTGTAATTACTTTCTAGTTGTTGTATAGTTGTGTAAAGGACTCTATTAGGGATGAATTACATATTATAGTATATTTTAATAAAATATTACAAAAAAAGTGCATAAATAAAATATTTACAAAATTAGTGCAGATGCAATATTTAATTACAAAAAAGTGTATTTTTATCCCTTTAATTATGACCCATGATTCTCTATCTTATCTCTTATCATTAATTATTATTTTATTATCTCTCCCACGATTTTCTGCCACTCCATTTCAATGCCACTGCAATTCAATCACCACCGCCTCCCTTCTCCTCTCCCCGCCCACGCCCCACCCCCTCCCTCCGCCTCCCACCGCCCTCCTCCTCCTCCCGCCCCCTCCCCTCCCCCGCCCCCTCCCCTCCCCCACCCCCACCCCCTCGCCCTCCCCCTCCCCCTCCCCTCCCCTCCTTCCGCCTCCCCATCCTCACGTCCCCCTTTCTTTTCCCCCCGCCTCGCCCCACCCTCTCCATCTCCTCCCGCCCCCTTTCTCCTCCCTCCGCCTCCCACCGCCCTCCACTACAAGAAAAAAGCCTATCAGCGACCGCATTCGGTCGCAGATGATTATCAGCGGCCGAATGCGGTCACTGATAGGCGTCGCATAAAATCTGGTCGCTAGAATGCACATCAGCGACTGACCTATCTGCAGCCGATATTAGCGACCGATATTGTCATTTCGGTCGCTAAGATGAGTCAGCATGGTTTAGGGCCACAGGTTGACGTGGGCCACGTGTCAGCAACTGCAATCAGCGACCGCGTGCGGTCACTAATATATCCATGTGATTAGCAGTCGCTAATACGTATCAGCGACCGCATGCGGTCGCTGATGTAAAAAAACCTGGAACCCAGATTTTTCCTGTTTTGCAGAATTCCCAAAAAACTATACCTGTTTTGTACAGGTACAGTTTATATACCTGTTTTGTACCTGCTTTATCCCAACACATATAAACATGCACAACAATATAACATCCATCATCCATTTACCGACACATACACCAAACTAGTATATAAACTATATAAACTTTTAAAAACCAATATGAATTGAATAAATATAAACAAATCTAATCTTTAAGTAACATACAGACATCTAAAGAATGAATATAAAAGTACAATATTCTCAAATAACTACAAAACAACACTAAATCAGTCCTCAAACATCATTGTCCAAATTAGTTTCTCCTTGATCTTGATCACCCTGTAATTAATAAAATAATAAAACAAGTTACATATATAGTATATATGTTGATACTGGTGTTACGACAATATACAGTTGTTTTTAAACACAACAATATATATATATATATATAAGTCACTACTTTGATTGTAATAAATAAAATTGATTACCTCGTCGCCATTGTAAGAACCCGAATTTTTAAAAATTATTAAATAAGAATTTAATAAATAAAATTCTTAAGTGTGAAATGGGTTTGAATAAAAACATTTATGTGATTAATAAATATATATCGTTAATTATCGTAGAGACGATTCAGTTGAGATAAAAGAAGTGGATAAAATTTCTATCCATATTAAATAATTTATAGAAATATTTTATTATAGTAAGTTGGTGACATTAGATATCTATAATGTATAATCATTATTTTCTTGTGTATGTATACTATTACCTAGTATATTTGTGATATAGGTTATTGATAGTACTTAAGCTATCCGTGGATGGGTTTGGATAGTGAGACATGAGTTAATTAAGGGAATTGACTAATAAGAATAAATATTGATTAATTGGTAGTTGAGAGTTATGTTATGGAATAATATAATGTGAGTATTGAACCATAATTAACTATGGTAATATAGTACAGGATTTAATTTACTTAAGTAAAGGAGTGATTGATATATGTGTCGATACGTGATTGTAGTTGATACTTATATATATTACTTAGAATGGTAATATGTGAGAAAGTATAATAACGTTAAATATATATACGTTATTAAAGGGAGATGAAAATTATTATATCTTTAAATGAATATTTAATATTTGAAGAAATTATTTTGGGGATCATTTATAAAAAGAAAGAGAAATAATTATTATATATTTCTAATAAATAATATTAAAATAATTTCTAATAATGAATTATTTTAATAAATGGGAGACTGTTATAACATGACCTTATATGCCTTTGTATAAGATAAAATGTATGATTAATTATATAGTAAATATATTGAAAGATATTTGCTATATGTAAATAAATTGATGGAGATAATTTATTATAATAGAAAATAAACTTACTATGTATTTTCTATATATAATATATGTACATGTGTCGTACATGTAATTATTCGATATTATATTAATTATAATATATTGAGTCAATAAATAAAGTATTTTCTAATAATGAATGTCTTTATTTGGAGGAAACATAATACGATATATTATGGTAAAATACATAATTTCTAATGTATTTCCGAGAGAGTTAATTAATAAAAGAAAACTGAGTTATTTTAATGTATTAAATAACTTAAGTTATTATTTTATCGTGGATGTTATCATTTAAATAATTTATAGAGTATATATTAATTATTATAAAGCGTAAAGGTTATACTTATTATAAATATAATTAATTGAAGTAGTTTAGCATTTTAATAGCTTGAGTTATTATATTACCGTAAAGGTTATATAAAATATTAGAATATTTCCATTCACAATATATTTATATATGTGAACCTTGTGACTTAATAGTTCTAAGTAAATTAAATATGTGGTGGACATGTAGTGTGGTGGAAATGAATAAATATTGAGAGTAAGTATAAGATTAATGTAAGCATGTGAGAAATGCCTTGTGTGGCACGACAATAGATCCGACGATTAATTAATTCAAGGATGAAAGAATTATTAATTAAACAATTAATCTATATTAATTGTTATTATTATAGTATGTGGATTTATTATTATGGCTAGTGATAGTATAATAATAAGAAAATCGATTATAAGTATAATTGAATTTGTAATTATTAAGTTGACGAGGAATGAGATAAATTATCTTATAATATTAATTATTGTTATAGACAATATACAATTATCAATTAATTATGTGATAATATGTTGATTAATGAGTAAATGACTTATAAATATAATAAGATTTATATTTATAAATGATAATCAATCGTTATAAAGGTTAATAATTGATTTACGAGGAAGGGATTGATTATTATTATTATTAATTAATTGATAAGATAAGAAATTTATTAATTCCTATGTGCAAGCATGCGATATTAAAAGTATAACGTATGGTAGTTAACTATATATTATACAAAATGAAAAGTGCTACGTGACTATATTATATATTATAAACTATATAGTAAGGTGAAAGAGTTACATGAAATGTGTATATAATGCAGTGTGACGCTTTAATATAGCTATATATTATATATATAGACTATATAGTAAGATTGGTTGCATTAAGAGGGTTACATAATATTATTGCCTATGTAACGTGATAAGGATTTCAATAATTTAATGGAATACATCATGAGGTAGGTGACAATATGAGATGAGTGGATACATTAGGGTGTACATATGTGTTTGTGTATATATATACATATAACTTATATTAATGTGTCAATATTAAGTAAGCCTAATGTGAATTATTATGTCCAAAGGGATATAACCTAAGTGTACAATTATACATTGATATATATAATATACATATGTATATTGCTCAAAGGAATGCAAAGCTGAGATTATTTCTTGTCCCTAATTGTGAGTCACCCTTCAATTTCCTTTCACGTGAACAACCACAAGCCTACACTAGCCTACTCTCTTCTCAAATTCAGCAATCCTAGCTTATGATTATAAGGGATGTGGATTTCATGATTTGATCCACCCACTCTCTGTTAACCTCCATGCTATTGAACAATCCATTGGATTGAATTGAAGAGCAAAAACATGGACCGTGTAATGAATTTCCTATATAAGAGTTCTTCATCTTCATTGTTAGCATAGCTGAGATTTTGCCTTTGAGAGAGAATTGAGAGCACACACACATATATATATATATATACATATCTGTGATAAGCATTCAGAGTAGAGAGGGAGTGAAGATAGCAACTGAATTCATTTAACAGAGGTATACTTCCCTTGTGTTCTTTATTTTGGAAATTCTAAATAAATCTTGATTTCATGCATGAACTCTGGCTAATTGGAGTTAGGAATGTTTTAAACTTGTTATCTAAGATCACATGTATGTTAGAAATTATATAGTAGCTGCTCATAATCGAATTTGCTGTGAAAATTTTGAGTTGGGATGGAACCTGTCGAACCAGGCTTGTTCTTGGTATGAATTGCACACGGCGCAACTGTGCCGGGTTTACACCCAGGCGCTGCGCAGCTGCGCCAGCAGCCTGTTCTGGTTTTGTTTTTCTGCTGCAAAATTTTTATAGGCTATCGTGTAATATTTTGTTTTGGCAAGTATACTAGCATGAATAAAATGTATATATAGATATGTAGACATAATATGAGCATGTTCTACTATGATTATATGCTTGATTAACGGACGATTGTAATTTCCAAAAGTAAACGTAAAGTTTTATAAACGAAATTGACTTATACGAACCATGTCGACATTCTGATTTTTCAAGCATGACTATATGATTTAGGAATGCATGAAAAACGTATTAACTTACGAATATATGTTTTATAGTATAACATGAGCATGTCGGACCTCGTTAGTGAACATTTCTAACAAAAACGTAAGTTTTGAAGGTGGATATTGATATGAAAATACCATATATACATTCTGATTTTTTGGAAGCATGTCTAGGTGACTTAGAAATGCGTGTCGGATATGTTAACACATGAATCTAGATAGCATGAACATGTTAGTCCATATTAGTGAGCTTACTAATGAAAATATAAGCTTTGATCGTGCACATTAACATGTTACCTTAAGATTTGGATTTTTGATATTTATGGACATATGTGACAGCACTCTTGGACTCTCTCATGAATCATACATGTATATATACCATGACTACATGTCGTGAAACCAAGTTTAGCGTAAACGAAGCATATTTTTAAACTAATAACTATAATAGCTACATGTATGAAATATGAATATTCATGAGCATGCCTAACATGAGTTATATGATTACCTTATCTGTTTAAAGGCGAGCATGTTAGACTTTGTGACTTTATAACCTTGAATGGACTTAAGTTATTAAGGGTATTAACTTAAAACCTATATCATGTAAATTGAACGTGAAAAGATTGAATGAGCTTGAAAGTATCCTTAATGTGACGCCCCCAGAATAGGTCCAGTCAACCCAACCCATTCTGAGTCGCCAAATACATGGTACAGAATTCAAAAACAAACTTTATATCATACGGTCGTGCAAAATACGACCACACAACTGTGAGTGTCAATATAAATATGTAGAAAATATTAAGATTCAAACTAAGTCCTCATTACAATTATTATCACACTATTTATCAGAAATAGTGAGGACTACTACTTCTCTAACTCGGACCATCACTCTGTCCCCTGACTAGTTCCCGCAACATTCTCATTTCCTGAAGAGGACAACAGATAAAAAGGGTGAGCTCAACTAGCTCAGTAAAGAATATTATGACTAATATAATGGAAAATAAATTATCGTTAGCCTTCAATAAATCAGATAAAATATAATGGACAACCAATCTTAGATCAATATTCGCAGTGAAAATAACAATTCATTAGAAGAGTTAAGTAGAGAATGAAGTCTACTATCTTCTATGATTTAAAAGTCCATCATCAATATTTTATCCCTGTAACATCAATCAATATACATCTCGAATCAATATTCATCTTTGTACTACAGGCCAAAGATATTCATTTGTATCATCAGTGGTCATATTCGTCTCAACACCTGTCATCTTTGCACTACAGGCCAAAGATATTCATCAGATAATCATTCATCTTTGCTCTACAGGCCAAAGATATTCAGTTATATCACCACTTAGGACTGAGGATGATGAAAAACCATATAAATAACGAATCTAGTGAAATAAAGGATAAGATTAAGGATTCGTATTTTAGTATTCAAAAATACTTCATAATAATCACTTGTGGAGCAAAATTCAAGAATAAAGCTCAAAACTTAGATCCAACCAAAGATAGTAACCTTGACAAACAATCTGGACAAATAGAAGAAAATTTAATTTTTCCGTAAATAGTGCCGTATACGTGAATAGTGTCGTATACGTAAATAGTAACCCCGACGGAAAAAATAAGAATTTCAACATAAAATCCATGTCAATATTTTGGTATAATGATATTGAAAAGAATAACATCATTTACGAAAGAAAATAACATCCCTTACCTCAAAAGAATAGTACCTCTGACTGGAATATCGGATAAAATACCGAAGGAAACTTGCGCTGAATACTAATACTCAAAGTATCTAAATACTCATAAAAATACGCTCGATATTATAGAGAGAGAAAACTTCTGATTCTGGTGTGATTTTCAATTCTAACCTAAGCACCCTATTTATAGGAAAAGCTTAGGATGCCAAAGGAGACTAAAATAATAAAATAATATTATTTTCAAAAAAATTCTCCAGCCGCTGGCTACTCCAAAGAAATCAGGATTTTCAACAAACCAACAAAAATGGGGCCCACCTTTTTATTAAAAAATATTTATTTTTCGAAACTTCAATAATTCATAATAAATAGCTCATTTGTCAGAAAAATACAAATTCTATAATCTTTCATAGGAAATTTAATTCTCTACAACTTTGTAGAAGGAAGTTTTTCCAAATTCCAAACATAAATTATCTGAAATCCATAAACAGATGATTATCCACACCCAAAATACTGATAAAAACTCATCAGTGCTAATTCCTTCTTTAATATCCACAAAATAAATATTTCCTTATCATATAAATCAATAATTAATTATTCACAAATAATATTACAGAACTACAATATTGACAACCAGGTCGTTCCCAGGACAGAGGGGGCCTTCCGATAAAGACTTCTCCTTACTGGCGCGCAATTAAATAACCCCTCCTAGACAGAACTTCCTTAGACATTGTCAATAATGCTATCTAATAATATTATTCAAATAATATGAATTATTGAGTTGATAATGTGAAATAATGTGTAGTGATAATTATTGAATCAATAATACCAAAATATCAACTGTAGCCATTATTGAATCAATCATATAAAATGGCAACGTAGCAATTATTGAGTCAATAATATAAAATATCAAAGTAACAATTATTGAGTCAATAATATAAAATATTAAACAGTAATTAATGTAACAATAATTGAGTAAGTTCCTTCTCATGTAAGACTCAATAATTTAAAATATTGTGCAATACCGTGTGCTACTATGCAACACCGTGTATCACTGTATTTTAAACACCGGGTATTTCAACAGTACTAACGGTAACAACCACGCCGTTATTTTGTAAAAAAAGTTATTTCTGTCGCTTTCTATATCCGACAGTTATTCCGTTGTGGGGGCCCACAAATAGCTGCGCCGTCGTACGAATATTCCCCGACAACAAGAATATTCCACGACCAAACGAATATTCCCCGACAACAAGAATATTTTATAATCACTTGCTCATTTTAAAAATATTTGCATATTTCACCCATAACTTTCATATTTATCAAAACAACACCTTACTGTTTCGAAATAATATATAAAGAAAATTAAATCTTTATTCATAAAAGTTGGGGTCTTACAACCTCCCCTCCTTATGAAATTTCGTCCTCGAAATTGACATACGTACCTGGTATGTCGAAAAGGTGAGGATACCTCGCTTTCATTTCCGATTCCAACTCCCAGGTCATTTCCTCAATTGCATGGTTTCTCCACAAAACTTTAACTTGAGGTATAATTTTCGAGCGTAGGACATGCTCCTTCCTATCCAAGATCTTGACAGGTACCTCCTCGTACGTTAAATCTTCGGCTATCTCGTCTGGTTCTAACTCAATAATGCGGTTTGGATCCTTCACATATTTACGTAACACGGATATGTGAAACACGTTATGAACACGAGACATGCTTGGAGGTAAAGCGAGTCTATAAGCCACATTTCCTACTCGGTCAAGAATCTCAAATGGACCAATGAATCGTGGATTGAGCTTTCCTCTCTTGCCAAACCTCGTAAATCCTTTCCACGGAGCAACACGTAATAACACATGGTCCCCAACATTAAATTCCACGTCCTTTCGATGAATATCCGCATAACTCTTTTGTCGATCTTGTATTGTTTGTATACGTTGTCGGATTATTTGGATCTTTTACGTAGTCATACGTACTAACTTCGGTCCCAACAATGTTGTTTCACCCACCTCTTTTCAACATACTGGAGAGCAACACTTTCTCCCATACAATGCTTCGAATGGAGCTACGCCTATACTTGTTTGATAACTGTTGTTGTAGGAGAATTCCACCAATGGTAAATACTTATCCCAACTCCCTTTGAAGTCTAGAACACAGAGTCTCAATAGATCTTCAAGAGTTTGGATAGTCCTTTCCGATTGTCCGTCTGTTTGAGGATGATAAGCCGAACTGAATCGTAAATCCGTGCCCATAGCTTTCTGCAAACTGATCCAAAATTATGAAGTAAATCTGGGATCACGATCCGAAATTATGGATACTGGCATGCCATGCAATCTCACAATCTCATTCACGTACATATGAGCAAGACGTTCAAGGGAATAAGTCTCCCGTATCGGCAAGAAATGAGCAGACTTGGTTAATCTATCAACAATAACCCAAATCGCATCTATGCCTTGAGAAACCTTAGGAAGACCCGTAACGAAATCCATTGTAATGTGTTCCCACTTCCATTCCGGAATCTCCAATGGTTGCAATGGACCCTTCGGCACTTGATGCTCCGCCTTTACACGTTGACAAGTTAAACATCTCGAGATGAACTCCGCGATCTCTCTCTTCATATTGCTCCACCAAAATGTATGTTGAAGATCACGATACATTTTAGTACTCCCAGGATGGATCGAAAACGGTGTGTTGTGTGCCTCCATCATGATTCTATACTTCAAGTCGGAATCGTTAGGAACACACAGTCTGGAGTTGACTCGAAGTATTCCCTCTTCATCGATTCTTGCTTCTGGGATGGCACCTTCTTGTACCTTCTTCTTCATCTTCATCAGCTCCGCATCCGTAGCTTGAGCAGCTTTAACTTTATCAATCAAAGCTGGTTCTACGCGTATACTTGACATTATCGCACTCGTTCCCACATATGATCTTCTACTCAACGCGTCAGCTACCACGTTCGCTTTTCCAGAATGGTATTGGATGGTATGATCGTAATCTTTCAACAGCTCAAGCCAACGTCGTTGCCGCATGTCGAGTTCCTTCTGAGTGAAGAAATATTTAAGGCTCTTATGATCCGTATAAATCTCCACTTTCTCCCCGTACAGATAATGTCTCCAGATCTTCAACGCAAAAACGACAGCTGCCAACTCTAGATCATGAGTAGGATAATTCCTCTCATATTCTTTGAGTTGTCGCGAGGCATAGGCTATGACTTTCCCATGTTGCATGAGAACACATCCTAACCCTTTGCCCGAAGCATCGCTGTAGATAACAAATCCATCCGAACCAGATGGTATTGTCAGAACAGGTGCCGAAATAAGTCTCCTCTTGAGCTCTTGGAAGCTCTTCTCGCATTCCTCGCTCCAAACGAATTTTGTATCTTTCCGAGTCAACTGAGTTAATGGAGTAGCGATTCGAAAAAATTCCTCTACGAACCTCCGATAATAACCAGCTAAGCCCAGAAAGCTTCGTACTTCAGTCACCGACTTAGGTTGCTCCCAGCTTTGTATTGCTTCAATCTTCGCCGGGTCCACAGATACTCCACGTTTCGATACCACGTGCCCAAGGAATGCTACTTCCTCAAGCCAAAACTCGCATTTCTTCAGCTTAGCATATAGCTTGTTCTCACGAAGCTTTTGAAGTACTAACTTCAAATGGTGTTCATGATCTTCACGGCTTTTAGAATAAATGAGGATGTCATCAATAAAGACAACAACGAATTGATCCAAATATTCCTTAAATACACGGTTCATCATATCCATGAAAGCAGCAGGAGCATTAGTCAATCCAAAAGACATGACTAAGAACTCATAATGCCCGTACCGTGTTCTGAAAGCAGTCTTTGGAATATCCTCAGTTTTAATCTTCAACTGATGATATCCAGAACGAAGATCGATCTTTGAAAAGAATTGCGCTCCTTGCAACTGGTCGAACAGGTCATCAATACGAGGTAACGGATACCTATTCTTGATGGTGACATGGTTCAACTCCCGATAGTCAATGCAAAGTCGCATACTCCCGTCTTTCTTCTTTACGAATAAAACAGGAGCACCCCAAGGAGACGTACTAGGACGAATAAAATCGATGTCTAACAATTCTTGTAATTGGACCTTTAACTCCTGAAGTTCAATAGGAGCCATTCGATATGGGGTTTTAGAAATGGGCTTTGTACCGGGCTCAAGGTCAATAAAGAATTCAACTTCACGTTCTGTGGGTAGACCGGAAAGTTCTTCGGGAAATACATCAGGAAACTCATTAACAACGGAAATATTATTAAATCTGATGTATTCTGGTTTAGATCAGTGACATGAGCTAAGAAAGCTTGACATCCGTTTTTCAATAAACGAATAGCTTTGGGATTTGAAATGATATTGACTGATTTTAGTGGTTTGGTGGTTTGACTTCGCACAACAGGTTGATTAGGAATATGAAAACTAACAACCTTACGAAAACAATCAATTCTGGCATGGTAAGTGGTTAACCAGTCAATTCCTAAAATCACGTCAAATGCAAGTATATTCAAAGATATAAGATCAACAGGTAAGGTAAGGGTACCAATCTGAATCAAGCAAGATTTGTAAACTGTAGATGTAACAAAGGTTTCTCCCAATGGAGTTTCAACAGATAAGTCAAAGTCTAATTTATCAGAAGTCAAGTTCAAACGTTGAGCACAAGCAGGTGAAATAAAAGAATGGGTAGCACCGGTATCTAACAAGGTGTAAACTTCGCAAGAGTTTATGATCAGCTTACCCGTAATCACCTCGTGTGGATTCCTCACGTTTTGGGCTGTCACGACAAACGCTCTTCCAGGAATCACCGACTTTGACTTGTCTTCAACCGCCTTTGGAATCACTACCCCCGCTGAACTTGGTTTCGTAACAGGACAATCTCTAGCCATATGTCCTTCCTTTCCACAGTTATAACATGCTTTGAATTGTTGTGGACAGTTTGGGCTGATGGGTCCCTCTTTCCCGCACTTATAGCATACGACCGGTGGTCGTTCTCCTCCCCTCGAAATAGTTGATGCTGGTGCTGATGTTGACATCTTCGCGTTCTCATTGTTATACATTCTCTTTTTGAAATCTCATCCCGATTCGCTTCTTCTACTATCATGGCCACGATTACCACCGGAGTGGTTACCGCTTCTGTCATACTTTCCTCCTCGCTGGTTGTCATTGCTCCGATGACTGCTGCCACCGGTACGACCTTGGTTGTGGTCCCTCGGTTGAACATAATCATTATCTCGTTCTAATAACTGGGCTCTGTTTACTACATCCGAATATAAAGAAAATTTATGAGAAATGAGGTATTGACGTATTTCGAGTTTCAAACCTCTTAGAAACATCCGCGTCATACGTTCCTCATTCTCCACCAAATGAGGTGCAAACCTGGACAGCTCCGCGAACTTAGCCTCGTACTGGGATACCGTCATGTTGTTTTGTTCGAGTCTGATAAACTCTACCTCCTTCATATGACGAATACTTTCAGGAAAGTACTTGTCATTAAATAGTTTTTGGAACGCTTCCCAAGACATCTTGAGTGCGGCAGGCTGGGTACGCTTCACAGATTCTCACCAGTAATCTGCCTCTCCACGGAACATAAACGTGGCGAATGGAACCTTCTGTTCCTCCGTACATCCCAAGACATCAAATATCTTGGTAATTTGTTTAATCCACGTCTCCGCCTTGATCGGATCTGGCTTTCCCAGAAACTCTGGTGGTCCCAATTCTTTGAACTGCTTGGCAGTGACAACTCGCGTGTTGTTATTATCTCCACCTGTATATTGCACACGAGTCTCCCTCGTCTGGTTTTGCATAAACTGCAAAAAACTTCTAAACATCTCATCGTTTATCGTTTGACCAGCGTTGTTTTCAGGATGAACATTGCCTTCTTGTTGCACGTTCTCCTGGTTAGTGATTAAAGGTGTCTCCACGGTCTCATTCACTTCGTTGTTAACATTCTCAGCTGCCATTCTCAAATACTGCCATAAAACAAGGGTTAATTAAACAAATCAACATATCACATAATAACCCTATGCTCCGACTGACCAATTAAATACCACATAAGCTTAGGTAGAACATACTAGTGAAGGATTTACTCGTCTCTCCCCTCCTAGTTCTATTCCCCGATCTCCGCCAGAGATCATATCCTTAAGCTCTGATACCAACTGTGACGCCCCCAGAATAGGTCCAGTCAACCCAACCCATTCTGAGTCGCCAAATACATGGTACAGAATTCAAATACAAACTTTATATCATACGGTCGTGCAAAATACGACCACACAACTGTGAGTGTCAATATAAATATGTAGAAAATATTAAGATTCAAACTAAGTCCTCATTACAATTATTATCACACTATTTATCAGAAATAGTGAGGACTGCTACTTCTCTAACTCGGACCATCACTCTGTCCCCCGACTAGTTCCCGCAACATTCTCATTTCCTGAAGAGGACAACAGATAAAAAGGGTGAGCTCAACTAGCTCAGTAAAAAATATTATGACTAAGATAATAGAAAATAAATTATCGTTAGCCTTCAATAAATCAGATAAAATATAATGGACAACCAATCTTAGATCAATATTCGCAGTGAAAATAACAATTCATTAGAAGAGTTAAGTAGAGAATGAAGTCTACTATCTTCTATGATTTAAAAGTCCATCATCAATATTTTATCCCTGTAACATCAATCAATATACATCTCGAATCAATATTCATCTTTGCACTACAGGCCAAAGATATTCATTTGTATCATCAGTGGTCATATTCGTCTCAACACCTGTCATCTTTGCACTACAGGCCAAAGATATTCATCAGGTAATCATTCATCTTTGCTCTACAGGCCAAAGATATTCAGTTATATCACCACTTAGGACTGAGGATGATGAAAAATCATATAAATAACGAATCTAGTGAAATAAAGGATAAGATTAAAGATTCGTATTTTAGTATTCAAAAATACTTCATAATAATCACTTGTGGAGCAAAATTCAAGAATAAAGTTCAAAACTTAGATCCAACCAAAGATAGTAACCTTGACAAACAATCTGGACAAATAGAAGAAAATTTAATTTTTCCGTAAATAGTGTCGTATACGTGAATAGTGCCGTATACGTGAATAGTAACCCCGACGGAAAAAATAAGAATTTCAACATAAAATCCATGTCAATATTTTGGTATAATGATATTGAAAAGAATAACATCATTTACGAAAGAAAATAACATCCCTTACCTCAAAAGAATAGTACCTCTGACTGGAATATCGGATAAAATACCGAAGGAAACTTGCGCTGAATACTAATACTCAAAGTATCTAAATACTCATAAAAATACGCTCGATATTATAGAGAGAGAAAACTTCTGATTCTGGTGTGATTTTCAATTCTAACCTAAGCACCCTATTTATAGGAAAAGCTTAGGATGCCAAAGGAGACTAAAATAATAAAATAATATTATTTTCAAAAAAATTCTCCAGCGCCGGCTGCTCCAAAGAAATCAGGATTTTCAACAAACCAACAAAAATGGGGCCCACCTTTTTATTAAAAAATATTTATTTTTTGAAACTTCAATAATTCATAATAAATAGCTCATTTGTCAGAAAAATACAAATTCTATGTCCTTTCATAGGAAATTTAATTCTCTACAACTTTGTAGAAGGAAGTTTTTCCAAATTCCAAACATAAATTATCTGAAATCCATAAACAGATGATTATCCACACCCAAAATACTGATAAAAACTCATCAGTGCTAATTCCTTCTTTAATATCCACAAAATAAATATTTCCTTATCATATAAATCAATAATTAATTATTCACAAATAATATTACAGAACTACAATATTGACAACCAGGTCGTTCCCAGGACAGAGGGGGCCTTCCGATAAGGACTTCTCCTTACTGGCGCGCAATTAAATAACCCCTCCTAGACAGAACTTCCTTAGACATTGTCAATAATGCTATCTAATAATATTATTCAAATAATATGAATTATTGAGTTGATAATGTGAAATACTGTGCAGTGACAATTATTGAATCAATAATACCAAAATATCAACTGTAGCCATTATTGAATCAATCATATAAAATGGCAACGTAGCAATTATTGAGTCAATAATATAAAATATCAACGTAACAATTATTGAGTCAATAATATAAAATATTGAACAGTAATTACAGTAACAATAATTGAGTAAGTTCCTTCTCACGTAAGACTCAATAATTCGAAATACTGTGCAATACCGTGTGCTACTATGCAACATCGTGTATCACTGTATTTTAAACACCGGGTATTTCAACAGTACTAACGGTAACAACCACGCCGTTATTTTGTAAAAAAAGTTATTTCTGTCACTTTCTATATCCGACAGTTATTCCGTTGTGGGGGCCCACAAATAGCTGCGCCGTCGTACGAATATTCCCCGACAACAAGAATATTCCACGACCAAACGAATATTCCCCGACAACAAGAATATTTTATAACCACTTGCTCATTTTAAAAATATTTGCACATTTCACCCATAACTTTCATATTTATCAAAACAACACCTTACTGTTTCGAAATAATATATAAAGAAAATTAAATCTTTATTCATAAAAGTTGGGGTCTTACACTTAATATATATACATGCTATGTAAGATCATATGTTAATACTAGAATCCGATTTCGACGGTTAATAGATTATGTTTGCTAATTGTTATGTCATTCTGTGTTAGTAATGATATATGAGAATGATTAACTCAAAGGATGGACTACACTAGCTATATGTAAATAGATTAGTGGTAGGTGGGCATGTGTATATGAAGAATGATAGTAAGTACGTATGGTTAGAGTATACTTATACGTACATAGTTATTCTAAGAATATGATAAGAAAGTAAGACGAAGGTTCTAAAAACCAAGTTAGACAACAATGTATCAATTGTATTGTGTTGAGAATGTATGGATACGTATAACTAATATATATGAATCTATAATTGTATGATTGTGTAGGAATACACGAAGCGCAAATATCTTTAAGCAGTTAAGTCGTAGTGAAACTACGCATCAGGCAAGTCTTTCAGTTCCTATTTGATATATGAATTCAATAACTGTTAGTTGAATTATATTATGCTGTGTGCTTCTTGATTGATAAAATTAGATAGTATCGCAACAAAGAATACTATTTAGATTATCGTTTGAACCATGTTTAGGTTCTAGTAGTTGTACTTGATATTTGTTTACGAGGTTTAATTCTTGTCGTACTGTAAAGATGTATTAGATAATACATAGAGGATATTAGTTAAGATGTATACGGTTATACAGAAATTTGAATAGAGTGAATCATTATATAGTTTGATTCAGGGAAATGTAATAGATTTCAATTATGGAATCAATAAAAGATTATATTCAAAGGATATTGAAAAGTTTAAGCTATTCCGCATTTTAGTAACATCGAATGTGATGTTTAGACAGGGATGGTATATGACCGGGTTTTGAAACTTGTAAAAGTTTGGAGTTATCATACAAGATCCTAGATATGAATAGAATTTATATTCTAAATTATAATAAGCAAATTGTATTCTTTTAGTAATGAATAAAAAATGTAATAGTTCCGCGATAGTAGTATCGTGACTGCACCGGATCCGAGGTAATAGAAGGGACCCGAATTTGGGGGCGTCACAGCCATCCCCATACTGTGATGCTGCTGTTGCCGCCACTGCATCAGCTAACTCATCAGCACTCAGAGCAGCCAGATGTCCTCCCAGTATCTTTAGAAGATCACGATCTCGACATATAGCTCTCACACAGTCAGCAGGAGTATGAATAGCTGGATGACTCGATGACTGTGAAGACTGGGTAGCAGAGCTGCCTGAGCCACTGAAGGATGGGCGTCGTCGTTGTCCTTGACCTTTGACGTAGTTCTTCTTCACAACAGACACCCTCTCCCACAATTCTTGATCAATTGGCGGATGTGGGGTGCCTTCAGGATAGCGCTCATTCAATAAACACTTATAAGTATCCTGTCATCATGTTAACAATTAAATAGTTAAAAATAAATTGGTAAAATTCTAAAGAATGACGTAAAACTTGATAAACAAGATCAAGTTGTTAAAACTTATTACCGCTATCTGGACAGCATCAGGCAGACCATCACGGGTGGCCACGTACACATCCAGCCGGCTGACCTTGAGACTGAGACTCCTATACAAAACATATTCTATACAAAACGTAACCATATGACTTGAGCATACTTGTAAGCATATGATTAACATTTAAGCATACTTGTAAGCATATGACTTGAGCATACTTGTAACCATATGACTTGAGCATACTAGCTAGAAAGCATATAATTTGAGCATACTAGTAAGCACATAAGAGCTCGTTAATATTATAAATGTTCGCAACTACCCGACCGACAAAAAAATTTCGCCAGAGTCTCCCCTATAATATGGACTAGCCACATGCACGACGGCATGCATATATGGTCATTTCTAGGCACCCAAGACACAAACCAAGAAAAATATACAAATTCCCAATATAAAAAATCCAGGAGTATACTACAAGTTCAGGAGTATATCAATTATATAAAAATGACAACACCGTTTATAGCTTTTGTTCATAACTGCATCAATTATCAAGTAAGGATGGGATGGTCATTGCTTGAAGGACTAATTGGTGCATCATAACTAAAGCAATTCATGTTTGTACATTTGATAAAGTTGATCTATTTGGATGAACTGCAAGTCACATTCTTTTTTCTTTTTTTCAATTAGTATTTGGGTATAGAATTTATTGTTTGTAACTAAAATTTGAGAAGGACTCGATCTCAGTTTGAATAATAATAATAAATAAACTTTTCATAACTCCCACACTGTTCAACCATATGTTCTTTCACTTTCACTTTCACTTTCCACCCTATAACGTAGAGTACCAACTACTTTTTGTTGGACTTAGTAGCGAACGAACTATTAACGATGTTTGAATTCATTTGAACTCGATTGTTTCAATATATTATCAAACTTTATTTTCTATATTTTTAAAATATGTCGTTATATAATAAATATATTATATATAATTTAATAACTAATAGATTTATTAGTTTAATGATAAATGTGTGATTAATAAATAGTTTGAATGGGTGTAACGTTGAATTGGTATGATTGTTAGTTTTTACACTTATATTGAACCGATGTAATGCTTTACTTGAGTTACTAGTTTGAATCGGTATGATTTTAAGAAATGGTGTGTTTATTAGTTTATGTCTTTTGAAATTAAAAAGGTACATTTTCAAAAAAGTGTTTGAATCTTAATTATATATTTGAATAAAATACTCCTATTATGCATATAGTATTTCTGAGTTTGTCTTATCATGGGAGATGGATTCGTTATAAATAATTACTTAAAATATTAAGCAGAGAGTAGACTTTCATTCGATTCAGACAATACAATTAGTATTATTTTTCAGAATTTTTGCAACGGCGTTTTAAAATAAATTAATGATTGAATTTTGTTTAGTCCCCCATTTTTTTAGGTTATTTGAAAATGAGAATTATTGAAATTCATTTATATAGATCAACAAATTCGCAAGACTAGACAATGTACAGTCTAATTAAAGAGTAATATTATGGAGTAGAGATATAAATCATACATAAAAATATATATGTACAAAATCACATGGCGTGTAATGTGTAAAAAAGATGAAACTAAAATTAGGATTTTTCATTTCTTTTTACTTTAATCCCTTCTATTCTTAGGGTAACGAAACAATGGATTATCAATGTCATTTACATTCAAACTCTTTCTCTCTCATTTACAATCGGATATAAATTAAAATAGTAAAAATGTAAAAATTGTAAGGTTTGGAAACCCAATTCAGTATGTAATCTAATCTAACATAAGATATAAATAGTAGAAATGTAATATTGGGAGAAAGAAATAAAAAATGATACCAGTGCTTAATGGTGGCGGCGGTTGGCCGGTGACGGCGGCGGGCCGGTGGTGGCGTCTTTTCTCCTTCTTCTCTTCTCCCCCTTTCTCCCCCTTCTCTCTATTCTGAGCTCTGCCTCTGTTTTTTTTTCTTCGCTTGCTGTGTCGAGCGAATGATTGAAACTGGTAACATTAAGTTTGATCAGCGACCGGCTGCGCTCGCTAATTTTTAATGACATAGACTTAACAGCGACCGCATGCGGTCGCTGATTGTAAGTGGTCGCACAAAACCTTGGTATGAAGGTAACCAATTCAGTTTTATTAGGTTACCAATTTATTTTAAATGTGATGCAGTTGGTAACCAAACTTCATGTAGTTGGTTACCAAACCTTCCGATAAGGTAACCAATTCAGTTTTATTTGATTGTCAATTTTATTTTGAATGTGATGCAATTGGTAGCCAAACTTCGTATAAAAGTAACCATTTTAATTTTTGTGGGTAACCAAATCGTCAAAAAAAATTCAGAATAGCAACTCCGGCGATATAGCGGCGGCGACGGCAATATAGCAGCAACGGGAGGCGGGGGAGGAGGATGATGAATAGTAACTCCTTCATAATTTTTTATTTTTAATTTTCTCATTTTAATTTGAATTTTGAATTATAAATTTGAAATTATTGTTAGATCTAAAAGATTTGAATTTGAATTATTAGTTCTCCTTGATTTTAGGTTTCCTTATTTAATGTAAAATTGAATAGTTTGAATTTTTTGCATTATTTTTATAATTATTTTGTGGATGCACTAATATTATAATTACTTTCTAATTATTGTATAGTTGTATAAAGGACTCTAATATTAGATGGGTTAAGTGGTCGACCCGGCCGATCCAATATCATTCCCGCTATAAATCAAAGCAATGACCTCTATTCCGCCATGTATCACTTATAAACGAAGCTACAGAAGAAGCCGCGCGACCAGATCGAAATTAGGGTTTCATATCAGAGAAGATGATCTACGACGTGAATTCACCTCTCTTCCGCTCCTTCCTAAGCCAGAAGGGAGGCTATTCTGATAAGAGGTAACCTTTTTCACTTTCTATCTCTATATGTAAATTTACATCACGTTTAGTACTTTACCTACCAAAAAAGTATTCGTACAGACATAAGAACATGAAAATCACGTGCTCACATATATACACAATTGTTATTCAGATTTTTTCATGTTATAGGTATTAACAGGTTGGTTTGTGACTATTTGATGTTTCAAATATGATTTCCATACTGTTGCTCTCTGTTAGGCAACATTTTGCTATGCCTTGTGGAGTGAATTAATATGGTATGGTACAAGAGACACTGTTTTGAAATTTATGGTATTAATGTAGAATATAGTTCATTAAGAAGCAAAAAAAGCTGAAGATTTATATGTAGCTGGCTTCAGTAATTGCCTATATGATTCAAAGATTCTAATGATTTTTAACAATTTTTCACGTTGCATTTATTTTTACTGCTGATCGTTTAAATTTTGAAGCAAATAGTTTGCAATTTTATAAAGACCTTAGAGACTAGTTGTTAATCACCTGTATACACTTGATTTTTGTATATATTTTTATTTGTTGAAAACATGGCATATGCACTGGCTCCCTGCCCTCTCCCTTTTAGCTACACAATAATTTTCTTCTGTTTGGATTGAGTTTGCTGTTTATGCGCATGTTTTGTGGATCAGTGTATGAGCAGTGGGTTAGTGGCTTGATTTGTCAAAATACAGCCTTTTTCTCTTTTATTGTAGGCTTTGGTTTAACAACTTATTGGGGGAATCCCATATTCATGTCTGCTTAGATTATCCCTATTCCAAAGGATAATATGACTTGTTACTTTACTATAAATGATTATTTTGATGTTATTACTGTTTTGGTAATCACACTTAATATTTTCCATGGACCTAAGATATATTATAGAGAATCAGTTTTAAAGTCAATTGCCTTATTTCAGGTTTGTATTGATTTCTAGAATGGCTGCACTAGCTCATTTAGCAGTCCTCGATGAAGTAATCTAAAATTTGTTAGGGTTCTCTTTTGGGGTCGCTATGATTGATCTGTTAAAGTTTGGAATCCTGATGTTATTGCATATGATGAATGCCAGCTTTGTGTCTGTTTGTCAATTTACTTGTTTGTTTCTAATAAAATCCTCATCCACGTCATTTGAGGGATGACTTTATATCTCAAAGTTCGAATTCAGTATCCAGCATTGGTTGTGTTGCACACCCATTTTTGTACATCATTCTCTAGTGATAAATGCTTAATGTCCCATCTTTGCTTTACATTTATCTTACATTTGAATGTTTTTATTTTTCTTGGGGAAATTCAGGCGAACCGAAGAGCATAAGCCAAAGGAACAGAGGCCCAAATCGAATGAGAATAAGCCTGTAATGACAGAATAGTGAGTACTTGGTAGTGGATGCAAGCATGGGGTCGGTTCTTCAATGCAAGCCACAAGTGTGGTGAGGAGCTGTTTTTAAGTGAATTTGTTTATGTAGAAGCTTGAACTTCTGTCTGTATGACTTTCCTTTTTTAATTAAACTACTAGCAGAATAATGTTAGGATTTTCTAAGAAATGCATGCCATTCTGACTTCCTTGCTGATGTCTTTTTTCATTCTTTGGATGGATTGGTGAGTTGAGCATTCATTTTATTTTTTTGTTATTTGCCTGTTTTTGCATAGCTAGTGCTATTGGATTGGCGCTACGGATGTAAAACTCTGGCAGGTTGAACATTTTGTTTTGGATGAACAACAAATTGACCAGATCCAACTTTCGAACCCCTACTAAATCTGTCCATATGGCATATGCACGTCTTCTGATTGTAATATGTTGCTCGCATGTATTATTTCACACTTGACACTTTTATATAGTCTTACCATATTGAGCGGTCATACCAGGTAGAAAAATGGATAGGGTAACAGAATTTAAACAGGATTTTTAGCTTTAGGTCATTAGAGCCTGTTGGTTTGGCTGGTCTCCCTTATATTTTTGGAGTGTATACTTCAAACGAGTTTGAGATGAAGGGGGAATGAGTGAATAGCTGATGTATATAAACTTATTGCTTTTTTCTTCTTGGTCTTGTGTCTCGTGTGTGTGTGTGTGCATATATATATATATATATATATAGGGGACGGATCAATGACACTAAGTTTTTTACATAATTTTTTGATTTCTTCGATTTGAACACTTTTAATGGCTAAGATTGAAGCTGATTTTTAATTTATACACTATTTTTTATATAACAACATATATAAATGCATATATTATCATAATATTGGTGATAACTAACCAAAACTGCTTAGATATACATACTTGCTTTCACAACATTTGTATAAAATTATACTGAAGTTTTGGTTAGTTATCACCAATATTATGATAATATATACATTCATATAGGTTGTTATACAAAGAATAGAGTGTATAAATTAAAAATTAGCTTTAACCTTAGCCATTAAGAGTGTTCAAATCTAAGAATCAAAAAATTGTGTAAAAAATTATGTAAAAAACTTGGTGCTATTGATCCGCCCCCATATATATATATATATATATATATATATATATATATATGGGTAAGGTTGGCAAAGGACTTACTTATTTTGACATTTGTTCAACCTTGAAATATCAGTTGTGTACAATTCAGACAATGATCTGCTCCAAACCACACTCAATATGGGTTTCGTGCAATTTTATTTGAGTGGTGGTGGTTTTTCATTATTATAATTGAGCAAGTGATGGTTGCCAGTTGGACTCGCCTCGAGTCTCCTTTAGTATCCGAGAGAGCTAAGCAGTGCTAGTTTTGACTCCTTGGTGCCTGTGCATAGTTGTCAAGAGCCATGGTGCATGAGTAACCTCCTTGCCATTTGCCCCGAGTCTTATGATTTTTTTTAAAGATTATTTTATATTATTTTTGGATTGGATATTGTATTATTGTGGGTGAATGTAACAGTTTACAGGATCGTTATGTTTAGGTCACTGATTTGCTTAGTAGTTATAGGAATTAGAGAACTTCAGACTGAAAAGGAAAAGGGTAAAAAATAACTGGTTAAAAGTTAGAGGGAAGAATGTAATTTGGTTGAGACTAGATTTCAGGGCAAAAGTACCCTTTGTTCTAATTGATTCCAAGTTGTTGTATTTTGACATATGGATCATGTAGAAGATTGGCTGAAGTTAGCCAGTTGGATTGGACTGGACTGTAGGAATGAATGATCAGCAGCCAGTCAGCCACTATGTAATTGTAAGTTGCAATAAGTAAAGGTAAAGGAGATTCAGAATGTTTCCCTTGGGCCTTGTACACATAATTTAGTAGGAAGCTACTCAATGCAAGTGATTGGTGAGGGGTATCAAGTATATAGTTTGTGGCGGGGTATTTCTTGTGCATCATGAGGCTGTAATTGACCGTAGAAAATTGTATGGCCATTAAAAAATTCCAATGCCTCGTATTGATTTTTAAAAAAACGTAGCAAATAAGAATTTGTCATGATAAGATTGTATCTTCCTATGGTATATTTTGTGGGTCAAAAGTTGTCGAGTAAGGGTAGAAAAAGCGCCCCAAACAACCCAAGAAAATTTATCCACAAAATATCTCGTGAATAGTACAGTACATAAAGGAGAGGGAGGACATATTTCCCCTTCTACATACCATTTGAGAATTCCAACAGCAAGAAGGGGAGAAATGAAAGGCATCCAATTCTTTGGATTCTTCCACGGGAAGACTTGAATAGTCAAAATTGAGATGGGAAAAGGTTTAATTGAAAAGGGTAAGAGGCGGAGGCGGGGGCGGGGGGCGGGGGGTGGGGGGGGGGGGGGTAACAACCGACATATGGGGGGTCCAATTTCAGGTTAAAAGCAGAGGGACAAGGGGGGGTGCGTGCATAATATCAATCGAGTGGTTCCCCATGTGAAGAAGAGATCTACGGCTTCCTAGCCTCCTCCTCCTCCTCCTCCTCAATCACCTCTCGTCCTCTTCTCTTTGGCACCATTTCCATGCCCTTTAGTTGTAAGTTATATAGACTCCTCCAGTTTAGGTTTTTTTTTCTAACATTGCACCTTCTCGTTACTTTATCTTCATACGAACATACTATTGAGTTTCATTTAAAAACATTTATATACTTGCAAAAAATATGAGACGAATTTTTGTTTCGATAGAAACACAACATGATTTCAAATGAATGTTTACAAAAGAAAGTTCCAAAACAGAAATATTTTATCCAAATAGATAACCATAATCTACTGATAATTGAAATTTTGTTTTGCTAGTGAAGGTGTAAACGTGTGAAAGCTTTCAAAGTTGAAGAATGGCGAACCCACCAGAATTAGTAGTTACCCACCCACCATCCTTTAATGCTAAAACATTACACTACAAGGTTTTGGAGCGTGGAGGTGTATATATTTAAAGACGACATACCATGGGATATTAGTTGAGTGACAAGGTGTTGAAGGTAGTATTAGTATATGTATTTATTTAAGAAATAAAATGGGACATTAGTTTAGTGATTTAGTAAGAAGAATAGTAGGGTGATTAGTTGTTGATAAGATGCATGGCATTTGTTCTGTTCCGACTTCTGATGAGGGAGGTGGGAGCTAGCTAGGGATATTTTGGTAAGAGTGTTGTTATGGGGGATTTTTTTTAAAGGAGGTCAAGGAAATGATTATGCTCTCTCTTTTTATTATTATTATTATTGTCACTGTTACAGTCTCTCACTATCATCTCTGCCCCTACCTTCCTTCCTTCCTTCCTTCCTTCCTTCATTCACGCCGGTGTCACTTCCACAATCACGACTATCAACTATTTTTCTTTTCTTTTCCTCCCAACTCCAACTCCAACTCCAACTCCAACTCCGTCACCATCTTCCCATGAATTAATTTCTCCAGGGGCAAGGGAAAAAATGGCTGAGCTCTGCTTGTCAAACAAGTCCCAATTCCCCAGTCTCATTCTCTCTGACTTTGCACTCTTTTGTTCCTTCATTTTCTCTCACCCTCTCTACTTGTCCTACTTCATCTTCTTCTCCCCATACCTTCTCAAACTCCTCTCTTTTCTCTCTCCTCTCTTCATCACCACCTCTCTTCTCCTCCTCGCCCTCATTTTCCATAACTCCTCCACTCCTAAATTATCCGACCCCGCGGGATCCAGTTTCCTCTTGTCCGCATTCCGTGCAATTATCGACCGCTTACGCCCAAATGCTGGCCAGGAGGAATTTCATGGTTTCGAGGAGTCTGAAGCCTACAAAATCGTCTTCTTGTTTGAGGAGGAGGAGGAGGACACATCCACATTTGATCTAATACAAACTCCAGTTGAAGTTTCTGAGCTCAAGCCTGATGAAAATTGCTTGCAAGCTTTGGATCCAAATTTGGATGCCAATTTAGAAGAAAATCCATGTAAAGCAACCGGCACTTGGAATTTGCCGCTCATGGAGGAAATAGTTGATGCACAAGAGCATGAACAAGAGTCAAAATTGAGAAGCGGATCCGACGAGGCAAAAGATGTTAATAATGACAACACTAAAAAGGGTACACCACCCCATGCTAAGTTACTTGTTCATCAAAATGACAATGAAGGAGCAGTCATGTACAAGTCAAATTTTGAGAGTTTGGGTTCAAATCTGGGGAGTTACTACGGGTCCATGAGAAAGGAAAAGGAGTGGAAGAGAACGTTAGCCTGCAAACTATTTGAGGAGAGACACAATGGGGTGGAAGGAGATGAAGGGATGGATTCGCTTTGGGAGACGTACGAATCGGATTCGAGCAAGTCCAAGCGAAAGGATGATGCTAAGAAGAAGAAGAAGAAGAAGAAGAGTAGTAGTACTGAAACTGATTATTATGGGGATGAAGAATGATGAAGAAGAAGAAGAAGAGGTATTAGAGATGACAAACGGGCAGCTTTGTTGCTTACAAGCATTCAAGTTCTCGACAGGGAAGATGAATTTGGGGATGGGAAGGCCAAATCTTGTTAAGATTTCCAAGGCCCTTAAAGGGATTGGTTGGCTGCACCATGTGAAGAATAGGCACAGCAAAAAGGAGAGATCTTAATTGGTCTTTTCTTTTTTATGTTAGTGGTTAAATATTTGGCATAGTCATTTACATACTTTGTCTAAATGTTAATCAACTTACAAGTGTGGTAAATATTTTCTTTTTTCTTTTTTACTGTTTGTTCATATCAAAGGGGTTGGGGGAGACGCAGCATGATGATGATGGTTGTTAAGCTCCTTTCAGTGCCTCACAAAGTTTCATTACACTGGCTATACATCAATCATGATGTTAAAATATCTATAAAAAAAATACTCCCTCCATAAATAAAAAACACCAATGTTTATTGTCAAATGAGACTCTAATTTTGTTTAGAAGGATGAGTGAGTATGTGTCTAATTTAATTTTCTAAATTTGATAAAATTATATCCTTGCAGCAGCAATTGCACATTCCCTGAAACAACTTTTAACTACCTCTATTTGACGTCAACACTGAATGTGTAACCCGCAACCGGAGCCAACCAAATTACCCCATATCACTCATATTTTTAGTTGATTGACACTTCTGTCCCTTCAAGTTGTCACCCACTTTCAAAGTTGTTCTTAAAGTTTCATTTTCGTCAGTTAGGTCTTTAATGTGAAATTTTGTTGGCGTTTCCGTTCTTCCAACCCATTTTTGACCTCAACCAGACCCATGTTAACCCAACCCGACTCAGTTTGACCCAACCCAAATTTTTAATATTTAAAAATATAATATTATTTTTAAAATAAGTTTAATATAATAATTATATTTAACATTTTAAAAAATAATATTTAACATTTTAAAATAAATTATTATTTTTAAAATAATAATAATTTTAAAAATAGCTGCTTTTATTATTTTTAAAAAATATTTTTATATTATTATTATTTTTAAAATAATAATTATATTTAATATTTTAAAATAATATATATTTTTATTTAAAATAAAATATTCTTTTTAAAAATTTATAAAGATAATTATTATTCTAAGGAAAAAATATTGGAAACTTTTATTTTTTTCAAAAATGAGTAAAGTTTCATAAAATATAGATTCAAAAGAGTACATAGAAAATAAAATTTTATTTTTTAAAAAATAAAGTATATTTTTTCATTTTTTATGTCAAATTTATTTTCAGAAAAAAAAACTAATATTTCTTTTTTTATTATATGTATTCTTAATATTAGAATTTTTAAAAATAAAAACTAAAAATAGAAATTAAAATACAAAAAAAGTAAAAGATTAAAAAAAATGATTCAATATTTTTTTAAATAAATAAATAAATATTTGTTCAAAAAAATAATTAAAATTTTCAAGAAAAAAATTTAGAAAAAATGTAAAACTTTAGGGATTCAATCTTAATTATTTGTAAAAAAAAATTCCTGAAAATAATAATTATTTTTAAAAAAAAAATTAAATCAGCTTTTTTTATTTATCTTTTACTATTTTTAGAATACATATAATAAAAAAAGAGGTATTTTTTTTTCTGAAAATAAATTTTTACATAAAAAATGAAAAAATATACTTTATTTTTTAAAAAAATAAAATTTTATTTTCTATGTATTTTTTTGAATCTATATTTAATGAAACTTTACTCATTTTTTAAAAAAAATAAAAGTTTCTAATATTTTTTCCTTAGAATAATAATTATTTTTATAAATTTTTAAAAATAATATTTTATTTTAAATAAAATTATATATATTATTTTAAAATATTAAATATAATTATTATTTTAAAATAATATTTTCTTTTAAAATTTTAAAAATA
This sequence comes from Panax stipuleanatus, assembly GCA_020205555.1. NCBI lineage: Eukaryota > Viridiplantae > Streptophyta > Magnoliopsida > Apiales > Araliaceae > Panax > Panax stipuleanatus. The sequence continues at coordinate 119,603,630 of CM035123.1, forward strand.
ATAAATTTTCACAAAATATTTTTTATTTTAAAATATTAAATACAATTATTATTTAATTTTTTTTAAAAAAATAAATCTTTTTAAATATTAAAAATAACTATTTTTAAAATAATTATTATTTTAAAAATAATAATTTATTTTAAAATATTAAAAATTTGGGTTGGGTCAAACTGGGTCGGGTTGGGTTAAAATGGGTCGGGTTGAGGTCAAAATGGGTTGGAGGAACGGAAACACCAACAAAATATCACTTTAAGGACCTAACTGACGAAAATAAAATTTTAGGGACGACTTTGAAAGTGAATGGCAACTTGGAGGGACAGAAGTGCCAATCAACCTCATTTTTTGTCCCATAAATAACATTCTCATCTTTTCAATATAAAAATAATATAAATAATTAATATTATATTTAATGTTATACAATTATTTTGTTAATATGATAGCTACTAGAGCCCAACCCCTAGACTATCCCATATATATATATATATATGCCTAATTCATAGCAACCGGTTGGTAGGGGATACTATTCAGCAACTATAATCTCCACCATTGATCAATAAAATTAAGTGCTGAGATTGAAAATAAAAAGGCCCAGGCGCTACTTCTTCTACTGGCTGTTACATCAACTTTTTCAGCATAGTAATTTACCAAAATATCTCTCACTATTAATATTATATGCATTATATTCTACCGTCCGCTACTCTTAGTAGCGGCTGTCTCTCTCCTCTTTATATAAGTCATGCACTCTCTCTCCTCTTTATATATTATATATTATATTCTATAATTATTATAATATTCTTTTGACATTATTATATTATCATAAGAAAAATGATTTTATCAAATATTAAGTGTCATTTAAATATTATGATGTAATAATTTAAAAATATTAATAAATATTTTGGTATGAGAATATTTTTATTATAATAATATTAATAGTCTTTTTTTAATGTATGTAGTACTAAATTATAAATTTTAAGACATATTAAAAATTATAAAAATATTAAGATATCTTAAAATTAATTTAATTTTTACAAAATTTAAAAAATATAATATTTAACATTATTATAAGTCTTTTTTTAATATAATATTTAAATATAAAACATATTAAAAATAATATTTAGCAATATTATTGTTGAAAATATCCCTTATATATATATATATCCTAATTGTTAACCACTTTGAGGTGGAGAATTTTGGTCCGTTTGGGAGGAAGATCAGCCTATGGGAGGCTGCGTGAAGGAATTGATGTGGTCCCACTCATTCTCCATTCAATAAACTTACTTACTGAGCTTGTTTATTTTAACTAAACTTAGTTTACAAAGGAAAGGAAAAGAATAAAAACTAAAATTTACATTTATAAATAGAGAGGGTATAAAGAAAATTAAGATAATTTTCTTATTTTATTTAGTGTTGTCCAAATTTTTATAATTTTTGGACAAGAAAAAAAAAACTCAAATCTATAATTTTATTATTTTCTTTCCTTTTCAGTCTATTTTTAAAACACAATAGAAATCTTAAAATAATTATAATTGATATGTAATTGAAATATACTTCCTCCGCTTGACTTGAGAATCTATAAAATAAAATAAATTTAATAAAAGAGTGTTATTTAAGAGAGAATATTATTTAAGAAAAATATTTTAAACATGTATGTATATATATATATATCTGGAAAGCAGAGAGTGAGAGAGAGAAGTCAACTTGAATCACGGATCTTATACGTAAACAGAAAATTTTGGGTTACTTACTGCGGACCCACCTTTTCTGTCCCATACCACAACAACACCGGTTAGGGTTACCACCAACCAATTAATTACCATTCCATTTCTCCATTTTCATCTCCATTACACATGGACTCTCACTCCAACTCCCACCAATCAATGCCAAGCACACTAATCTCTTTCTCCATCTCAAACAATTGCTCCTACTGAAACTTTCAAGTTGGACTAATGGCCAACACTACGACGTTTCGAAGCACTCGCACTTCTCCATCTCCTCCGCCGCACTTCTTCTCCTTCAAACTCCTCGTTACCGCTCTCTCCGTCACCGTTTTACTCTTCTTCACTCTCTCTCTCCTCTTCACATCCTCCGGCTATCCCTCCGATCTCCAACTCGTAAGTTCACATTTCGCAACTCCCTCCCTCCTTCTCTCTATTTTCATATGCATCTACTGTCATTTCGATACATTCTATATATATATATATATGATTATACTCAATTAGGGCTCTGCATATGATTCCTAAGTTAATTTATGTCAATCTCGTCGGTTGACATTTCACATCCCACACTGTATATGTGATTGATTATATGTATTTAGCAAGTTTTCTTTGGTGAATTAGGCTTATAAATAGTTCGTATCTATACTTTTTCAACCTTTTTCTTTTCTCCAAATCCATCAATATAAACATTTCATCACATCCTATTGATTTGTACATGTAACTATCGTGTTTTTGGTTGTGAATTAGGGTTCCGCTTATGATTTATACGGCGTTCAATCGATTCATAGATCCGTACTGGCGCTCAAGTCCGATCCATTGAAGCCGAGGCTCGACCAGATCCGAAAGCAGGCCGATGATCATAGATCTCTTGTTCTCGCTTACGCTTCCTATGCTCGCAAGCTCAAGCTCGAGAACTCCAAACTCGTTAGGGTGTTTGCTGATCTCTCTCGCAATTATACAGATCTCATTTCCAAACCTGCTTACCGGGCACTATTCCAATCTTCCTCTGATGCCAATTCAATCGACGAATCAGTGCTCCGGCAGTTTGAAAAGGAGGTTAAAGAACGGATTAAGGTCACAAGACAAGTGATTACAGAGGCAAAAGAGTCTTTTGATAATCAACTCAAGATCCAGAAGTTAAAGGATTCCATTTTTGCTCAGAATGAGCAGTTAACGAAGGCCAAAAAGCAAGGAGCTTTTTCGAGTTTGATTGCAGCGAAATCAATTCCAAAAAGCTTGCATTGCGTCACAATGAGGCTAATGGAAGAGAGAATTGCGAATCCGGAGAAATATTCTGATGAAGGGAAGGCAACTCCACCTGTACTTGAAGATCCGAGCCTTTTTCACTATGCAATTTTTTCAGATAATGTGATTGCAGCTTCGGTTGTGGTGAATTCGGCGGTCAAGAATTCAAAAGATCCAAGTCAGCATGTTTTCCATGTTGTGACTGATAAGATGAATCTTGGGGCAATGCAAGTTATGTTTAAGATGAGGGATTATAATGGAGCTCATGTTGAGGTGAAGGCAGTGGAGGACTATAAATTTTTGAACTCTTCTTATGTTCCGGTTCTTCGACAGCTTGAATCTGCGAATTTGCAGAGGTTTTACTTTGAGAATAAGCTTGAGAATGCGACTAAAGACACTACCAATATGAAGTTTAGGAACCCGAAGTATTTGTCAATATTAAATCATCTGAGATTTTATTTGCCCGAAATGTACCCAAAGTTGCATAGGATTTTGTTTTTGGATGATGATATTATTGTTCAGAAGGATTTGACTGGACTTTGGGAGATAGATATGGATGGGAAAGTGAATGGAGCTGTTGAGACGTGTTTTGGCTCATTCCATCGGTATGCACAATACATGAATTTCTCTCATCCGTTGATCAAAGAAAATTTTAGTCCAAAGGCATGTGCGTGGGCTTATGGAATGAACTTCTTTGATTTGGATGCTTGGAGGAGGGAGAAGTGCACTGAGCAGTACCACTACTGGCAGAATCTGGTAAGATAAATATTTTTCTGTAAGAAAAATTGTTATGATTAAATCGCATTGGTAGCCTTTTACATATGTTATTATGTAATATTATTACATCAACAATCCTAAACATTTAATTTGTGCTCAAGTTTGTTCTAGCTTATGTGATGTGTTACCTGGTTACGCAGTTCTGTAATTGCAAACTTTGACGATCTTTATGAACCACCATGTCAACATCTAATACCTTGTTGGCTGTTTAGTCACATTATTGGAACTTTGGGAGAATTGTGGGTTAGTGGTCAGGTTTCATTTTATGTAGTCTTATATTCTTTATTTTTCTTTTGCTTCTTAGTCGTTCTCTTCTGGATTGCTTCCATTGCAAGGTTGCTTCTTTTTTTCCTCTTTTCTTTCCCTAGCTAGAGATGCTGATTCATATATATTTTTTTCTCTGCAGAATGAAAACCGGACCTTGTGGAAATTGGGGACGTTGCCCCCAGGTCTGATCACTTTCTATTCCACAACCAAACCATTAGACAAATCTTGGCATGTTTTGGGGCTCGGTTATAATCCAAGCATAAACATGGATGAGATTAGCAATGCTGCTGTGGTTCACTTCAACGGGAACATGAAACCATGGCTTGATATTGCCATGAATCAATTTCGACCACTTTGGATAAAGTATGTTGATTATGATAACGAGTATGTCCAGGCCTGCAATTTTGGTCTCTAAATAAATGTTGATGGTTGAAGCCCGTGATCGGCGGATCTGCCAATGCTAACCCTACTGCAAGCATCTGCCTCGTCGTGCTCGTCACTTCTCTCACACGTAAACTCAGTGCTCTTATTTGATGCCGTAGAATTCGTGTCTTTGTCAGTATAGCAATCTTCCCTGTTATAGTAATGTAGAAATGTGCTTCTGAAAATGTTCATAGCGTTTACAACTAAATTCGTTTTTGAATATAAGACACCTGTTGGATTAAAAGAAAAATTGTTTACTACCACGTACATACTGGTAACTAACTTATCTTGTGATTCTGATTAAAATTGATCCACATTAAAACAATATATCATTCTCTAGGCTTATTTTGTTTGGCAGATAGCTGAACTTTTGCATTGTTGGTTGTAGAGGATGGTTCAATTTTTACTTGGTGAAGTCTATAATCTTGAAGCTTTTTATAGGAGTATAAGAAAGTTACGACCTGTTAGTGGTTTATCTAGTCCCGTCGGTTAAACTACTGTTTACTGGGTTGACAAATGATCATGTTAGAATATATCATTCTGCTAATTTGACAACTTTATATAGCTGATGAGTTTGCGCTATTTTATTTAGGTCTGTAGATGTTTCTAGCTGATTTTGTTGTGCAGAAGACAAACACTTATTATGCATTTTAGTCACAGTTATGCTCCATATAGAGAAATTATTTCTTCTTAAATCATAAAGCCTCATGTGGAACTATTTTGTGCACGTATTGCATCTTCTTCTAGAGGATTTGATTGCTTACTGTAAAGACGCTATTCATGATGAATGATAATAGCTTCTGTCTAATCTGCTGATGATTAATACCTCGGAGATGTAATTTCTAATGAACAACTTATGTCTAGTCTCAGTTATCTAAACCCATGAAGTAAGAGCATAATTAGATATTGTCGAGAATCTAGTTATCCGATTTATTTTTTTGTTTGTCTAAAAACTTCGCGTTGTTTATCTTTTGGTAAAGAGCTCAACTTTAGAACCTAAAAGTTCACTTATTTGAGCGAAGCCTAGTTAGTTACTCACTACTAAATTTATCAAAGTTTGGTCCTTTTTATCTTCTATGATAGGGTTCGGTTTAGACTTTTTGAGCATCTTTTTTTCATTGAGATGAACCCTTTGCTTTGAATACTCAATATTCCATGTACTTGCTTTGGTTCCATATCTACGCACTAGTAATTCAAGTACTTGCTTCGATAGGAATCTGGAAACTTTCCAATTACTAAGGCAACAGGTCTGGCGCTGAAGGAACTACACCATTTTGTGATTTACAAGTAT